>QUSF01000065.1:2242871-2255750 GCA_003676055.1 Chloebia gouldiae | reverse complement strand
TTTTTTTTTTTTTGTTTAAAGAGGTGGGAAGGGAGAAAAAAATAAAGGGACGAAGATTGGAAAAGTTTAATAGAGGGAGAAAAAGTCTATTAAAAAAAAAAAAAAAAGGCAGGCAGCCCGTCTCAGGGGAAGAGCTGAAATATTAAAGAAAGGAAAATCGCTTCTCCGGCTGCCGAGCCAGGGCAGGAGAATGGAGCAGCTGGAAGAGAAGGAACGGGGCACTTTTAATTGAAAAAAAGGAGATTCAAATGAAATATCCAATATCCCCCGTTAAAGAAAGGAAGAAAGACGGACCTTGGCCGCCGAGAAATTGCTAAAAGCCCCAACTTTTCTTTCTCTCCCCCTTTCTCAGAAGTTATAGGAAAGAGGGATGAGAGAAAGGAAGGGAAAAAAGGGTCTTTCATCCGAGAGGAACTCAGGGGGAATGGAGGATGAGGGCGGGGAGAGAGAGAGAGTGAGCAAGTTTTATTCATTTATTTTATTTTATGAGATGAGTAAAAATAATATATTTAAAATAAAAAAAAAAAAAAAGAAAAGGCCGAGTTTTATAATGTCCCAGTGTTTGGAAGCAGCGGAAGGGAGCGGAGAGGGGGGAAAGCAACTAAGAACAGAAGGGCCGGCTCCAACCACCCGCCGCACGAGCCTCTCTCCCAACGAGATTCAATTAATTGATAACAAGAGGCATCAAATTAATTTTTCAAGGATGTTAGATTTTGATGAAGGAAAAAATCTCTCTGATTTTAATCGGGGCGGCGTTTAAAAGGCATAAATGAATATCCCTTTCTAATCATCTGAGGCGCCGAGGAAGCACCAAGCGGTTAACGTGGAAATTCAAATCGTTTAATTGGGGAGGGGGGGGGAAAGAGGGGAGGGGGCCGGGGTGGGGGAAGGGGGGCCCGGGGTTTTCTTTTTAAAGAGCTTTATGAAGAAATTATTTTTTAAAAAATTATATTTCTTTCAAGCATCTTCGCTCTCCCTCTCCCCGTCCTTCTCCCAGCCCCGGAACGCAGCCGCACTTGGAAAAATCCATCTCACAGCTTTTTGCTTTTCAATAGAGACTGTTTCCCAGCACAATCTAATTAACAAAAATGATAATGAAGACGGTGGGGAAAAAATTTCAGAGGGAACAAAATTAAAAAAAAACAAACCCCTCCAAACTCCCAGGGAAAAATACCCAAACTCGCGGGATGAGATTCCCACCACCCACAACTCCCATCCATTGCTCTGTGCTTCCGCATGGGATGAGGGTTTTAGGATTTGGGATGAGGTTTTCAGCACAATCCCCCCAAAATCCCATTAAAATAACTGCCAGCAGCTCTCATTGCTGGTGTGGGATAGAGCTCCAACCAACACCAGTTTTCCAAAGGTTTTTCCAGCATCTCTCTGTAAATCCCAGCTCAGTTCAAGCCTTTCCCACACACCCAGTGCCTGGCTCACACTGTTTGTGACACTCACACGCTGGGGACACATCCCCCTGCTGCAAATCCCACCTGGAATTCCTGCTGCAGCCTCCCACTGGCACCAGAGCCCTCATCCCACCCGGAGCACACGGAATGCTCCGGCCAAAATCTCCTCCGTGCCCCCCATTCTCAGCCAGGATGGTCCCACACCCTCCTTCCAGAGCCTGGGACACCTGAGGAACAGGAGGCTTCTTCCTCTGGGATGGAGGCTCAAGGACACGGGAGAATGCACCAGCTCAATCTCTGGGAAGGCGAAATTGGAAAAGAGGAGCAACGGGGAAGCTCTTAAATCAAATTAAACCCCAAATTCCAGGTGCTCCCCCCTCCCCATCCCCTCAGGAGAGGCTGCAAAGGGCAAGGATGGAGCCAGGGAGGAAGAAATGCCCTGGAGCAGGTGAGGGACCCTCAGCGATGCCAGGGCTGGGACTCGGCCTCCCACGTCCCACCCCAAGCGAAATTTTCCAGCCAAGTTCATGGGCAGTCAAGACTGGAAGTGGCTAAAAGTCTCTCTTGGCCTCCAAATAATCCAGAGGGGAAGAAAAAACAGGCATGGTACCTATGGAGCAGGAGGGAGGAACTCGGATGCCACAAGTTTTCCCAGACTCCGTCGTGTCTGTGCAAAAATTCATCCGGAAAAGGCTCTGGCTGATGCGCTCCCCGATGCTTTCCACGGCAAATCCCATTTCCATGCAGGAAGAGGCCTGGTTTCCATCCAGAAATGATGCTGCTCATGAGGAGGGAGAAGAAAAAAAGGCAGTGGGGTCGAGAACTCCTTGGGCATTTTCAAACTCCTGGTCTGAAGTCCATTTTTCTTCGTATCCCGATCGGAGGCAGCGTGACCCGAGGCCGGCTCCGTCTCGCAGCCCTGCCAGAGCCCAGCTCCACACTTCCAAACAGCTTCCCTGATTTTATTCCTGCACAGCTTGGCTTCTCCACGGCCAGCCTCAGCATCTCCTGGTTTTTCTGGGCACCTGCCACCCTCACGGAGCAAACCCAGCCTCGCAGACGAACACGGCTCCCGACAGCTCAGCTGGGAATAACCCCGGAGATTTCTCCACTAACATTTGGGAAGCAGCGTGTTCAGCAAGGCTGTGCTGGGATCCTGCTCTGGGAATGCTGCAGGATGCCCACGGAGGGGAGTGGGATGCTGCATTTCATCTTGGAGGCGTTGGGAAGAGAGCACGAGAGGCAGGAGCAACCCTTGGCAGCGGGAAGCGCTTCCCGCCAGGACCCTGTGCTGAAGTCAGAAGGTCACCAGGGTCTCCTTCTTGGTGGCACCTGGATGAGCCACGTCCAGCCACCACGTCCTCTTCCCAGGAACGTCCTCTTCCCAGGAACGTCCTCTTCCCAGGAATGTCCTCTTCCCAGGAACGTCCCCCTCTGTGGCTCTTCCATGGGGAACCCGGGAGGCGCCGCCCGGCCCAGCGCGGATGGATCCTGCAGGGATGGCAGCAAACCTCTGCCACAGCTCCAGCGTCCCTCTGGGTGCCAGCCTGGCACACAGGGAAGGGATCTGGTCCCACAGCTGATCCATCCAGGCTCCTGGGCATCCCCACGGCTCAGCGACAGCGGGACACGGCATCTTCCCAAGCCCAGCACATCCCTGCTGGACTGGGACAGAGCTACAGCAAATCCATGTCCTGCATCCCTGCTCGTCCCAGGCAGCGCTTCCTCCTGGGAATGGTGAGATCCTGAGCCCAGCTTCAGGGCGTCCTGGCCCCCAGGTGGCTGCTGCTGCTCCAGCTCGGTGGCCAAGAAAGCCCCTGGCACCATCCCAGTGCCGTGGCGCACAGAGTGCCGTGCAAATCCCAGGGATTACTCCCAGGAATTGGGCTCCCTCCCCCCCTCCTAAAAATAACCCTCATCCTTTAGAAACACTGATGAATGATTCACCAGCTGCTGCCCCCCTCCCTCATTCCTGGGGTCCTGTGAGCACCTCGGGGTGCGGGGGCAAGAGGGGCTCCAGGTCCCCGGTGCCCACCTGGCTCCCAACGTGTCCCCTGCCTGTGCAGGACTCGCCACCGGACAACTGGAAGCTGCTTTTTTAGGGGAGATCCCCAAAACCCCCAGCTGAGGGCTCTGGCATGGGGTCACAGGTGAGGGTGCCCACCTCGGGCTGGGTGCCCACCCTCTGGGTGTCACCTTTGTCCCACGGCAGCCACAGCACAGCCCCCGCTGGCACCACTCCTCCACAATCCGGGCACATCCTCTTCCTGCATCTCCTGTGAGACAGGGGCACACAGAACTGTCCCCACACTGTCCCTGCGTGGGCAGAGAGCGCTGAGACCACCCAGGGCAGGACACGGTGCCACAGGGGCTGTCACAGCCAGGGTGCCAAGCCTGGGGATGTCCCCCGTTGTCCCCAGACCAAAAATCATCACATCGTGGTGAGGGAAGGCAACAACACCGGGAGACAGAATCAGACAAGCTGTGAAGAGGACACAAAATCCCTCAGGGACATGAGCCACATCCCTGGCCCGTGTTCCCCATATCCTCTCCAGCCCCAGCACAGTCTTGCCCACTGCCAGGAGTTTTCAATCCTATTATTATTCCAAACCTCCAGATAAACACAGCAATTTTTGCTCGTTCCCACAACGATTCCCAGAGCGTTTGGGAAGGACTCAGGCCTGCAGTGGAAGGAGCTGTGTGTCCCCTCTGAGGGGACAGGGGGACAGGGGTCTATCCCTCCATCCTTTTCCCAGAGGGATGGGCACGGCCCTGTCTCCTCCAGCAGCTCCATCCCAAATTTACAGCTGGAAATTCAGCAGCAGCAGCACTCCCGACACATCCCCTGCTCCGGCACGGTGAGGACACGAGGGACCAGCCAGCACCGAGCCAGCAGCAACCCCCAAACCACTCCCTGACCTGCCAAACCCCCTCCCACTGCATTCCCAAACGGAGCAGACTCTTCCTCAGGGAGGATTTTAAACCCCCAGCCCCACAGACCAGGGGGATGACCCCAACATTCCTCCTTTTCAGGCACAGCCCCCAGGGCAGGTGTTGGAGCCACTGGAAAACCTGTGGCTGTGGGGATGAGGAGGGGTTTGATCCACGGGCAGGGCTGCTCTGACAGCTCCAAAGCCTGACCCAGATTTCCCAGGGAAAATGGAATTTGTTCAGTGGGAGCCCACCAGAATGAAGGGAAAGACTTCAAGGGATTTGGGAACAGGCCCTGCCATGTATCCTTTCATGAATAAACCCTGGGTTAAAAGGAGAAGTGGGAATCACCCAGACAGGGCTGCGGGCTGCATCTGGAGGGTCCCGAGCATCCCTCAGGATGCAGAGCCCAGCCCTGAGACCCATCCTGTGGGAAAGAGCTGAGCTGGACCCTGCAGCCCCTGGCAGCTCTGGGTTTGACTTTGGGAAAGCCAAATCCCAGTTCCAGCCCAAATCCCACTGCTGTCACTTTGGAAAAAGGGGATGGAGTGAAGATGAGTGAAGGCTGTGCCGTGCCTCGGGAGCAAAGCTCAGCCAGAAATCCCTTCCTGGGGCTTCTCTGGCACGCTCAGGCTCCCACCTCTCACAGGATGGATTTTTGGATATTTCCCTTCACCTCTTTCTCTCGAGAGCACATTGAGGGAGTCTCCCTTCCCCGATATGCACAAAAAGCCAAAATCGCAGAGTTCTGCCCTGATTCTTCCTCTCCTTCACACCTCCATGGGGGAACAAGGGCTCTGCTGCCCCAACCCCCTGCAGGCCCCTTACAAAAGCACTTTGGGGTCAGAGGGACAGGAATGGGTCCTGCCAGAGAGGCAGAATTGAGGATGAGAACCCCAGACCGTGAGTTCCAAGAGGCTGAGACAAGCTGGGAGCAACGAGATGAGCAGGTGCATCACCCTCCTCCTCCTCATCCCCCAGCCCCAGCTTTACCCACCCAGCAGGTGTCAAGGGCCCCTTCTGTTTTCCAAATGAGGAATTCCTGTTGATTTTGAGGGTTTGATTTATTAGTGGGGAACGTTTGTGGCAGCCTGGCTCCCCAAACCCTGCTCGGGCAGAGCTGAGGCCGAGCACAGGGCAGGGCAGCAGGGGATGGGGATGGGGATGGGGATGGGGATGGGGATGGGGAGACCCTGCCCTGCTCACAAACCCAACCCCATCCCTGCAGGACCCTGCTGCAGAAATGCAGGATAAAAATCCATCCAGGAAGCTGCAGGGAAAGCAGGTTGGGGTGTAAAGGAGAAATGCAAATTCTCGGGAAATAATCCCAGAGAAAGGCAAAGCTGGAGACTTTATAATCCCACCTGAATCCACCTCGATAAAAATCCAGGGGTTTGCAGCTCTGCCCGGCCCAGCACATTTCCAAAATTAACATTTCCTACCTCAAAACTTAAAGGACACTTCTCCTCATGCTTTATTTGCTCTTCTTCTGTTTTTTACAGCCCCCGTGATGCCGTATTTCTCTTCCCCATCCAAGTTACCCCATGCTCCAGGGAATTTCCCTCCCACTGCCAGGTCTGGCAGCATCCCGGAGGAAGGAACAACCTGCTGGGTGCCAGAAACCCTCCTGGGAGCACAGAGCTCCTCAGCTGGGACAAGGGACACAGCCTGGCAAGTGGCACCCAGAGGGGACACAGGAGAGCGCTTCTCCCTGTCCAGAACAAATTCTCTGCTCAATATTCCTGTCCAGATCCAGCCCAAAACTCTGGATCCTCAATGAGGAACTTCACCTCTGCCAGGTATTTCCTGCCACAAGTTGACCCCTCACCCTGGGTGGCTCCTCCAACCCCGTCGTGCCCACCCTGAGCCCCAAAAGCTTTTCCTGAGGCTCCTTCCCCCCATCCTGGGATGTCCCCTGCCATCCCTGCCGGGCATTCCCTTCCCCCAGGAGCTGGAGGTGAAGAACCAGGAGCTGAGGAAGCCCCAGGTCCCTGCAGGCTGTGGGGTCATTCCTGCTCCAGGAGCACCCTCCCAGCAGCTCCGGGACCGTGGGGACAAAGCAGGATGGTCCATGCTGGAACCCCCATCCCAAGGGATGTGCCCTGATCCCTGCACGGGATGGGAGGCACCAGTGGAGCTGTGACCTGGTGCCAGCTCCAGGAGCTGTCCCTGGGCCGTGGAGCACCAGCAGGAGGGCACTGAGGGCACATCCATGGCAGGCACCCGGGAGAGGCGGGAATCTGAATCCAAGGAGCCTCCAGATGGAAGGAACTGCTGGGAACCTGGAATCCCAGCTCATCCCTCACTGCACAGCACAATCCTGGCCTTGTATTCTGCACCAAGCCTCCAACCTCAAGCCCTCCTCCACTGTTCCCTCTTTTCCCAATCCGTGACAGCTCCTCCGAGGTGGTTCCATCCACATCCAGCTCCCAGACTCACAGCAAGCAGCAAAAGGAAAATCACTCATCGAAAATCTACAGGTTGTGGAATAAAGCAGGACTTGGAGAAAGCAAGGGAAGGGTTTGGGATCGGAGCTGACAGATCCTGAGGGAAGCTGGCAGTGGGATGATCCGCCAGGAACCTGGAATGGCACCGATTCTGTGCCTTTATCAGCCTTGGAGCAGTGAAATCCCTGTGGATAAGCCCAGCTCTGGCCAAGGGCTGTTCCAAGGAGTCGTTCCTGAGCACCTGCTCCAGGCCCAGCCTGGGATCCGTGGCTGTGGGAGCAGGAGCAGCAGCCCCCCGAGCTGCCAACCACAACCTGCACAGCACCCAGGGCACAAACCCATCCCACTGGGGCTTCCTCCTCTTCCTTTTCCTCCTCCTCCTCCTCCTGCTCCAGCCAGGGCCATCCCGGTGCTCCCCAGCCCCATCTGCCCATTCCAGCTCCGGAGGAGTTTTCCCAATGAGGCAGAAAAAACCACTTCCAAATCACCTCCAAATCATCCCCCCTCGTGGGATTTTTTTTTTTCCTCCTCTAGCACCTTAATTTTTTTGGTACACTTTCCCACAGCTTTGAAAGGAATCTTCCATCAAACCATTTTATTATCCCGACTTCCGCCTCTGATAAACCCAGCGCGGAGCCCTGAGCAGAGTGAGGTGAGATTTCCTCCACATCCACCCTCTGCTCCTTCTTCTCCCAGGAAAAGCCCCTGGTTTTGCTGCCAAAGGAGTCCAGGAGGAGGGACAGCTTCCACCAAACACGCTGCCAGCAGCTGCTGCCAACTTGCCAGGGCACGGAGCCGCCGGGAAGTGTCACCGGGGCCGGCAGTGCCGGCACCAGATCGCTCCACCAGAGAGACCTCGGCACAACAGGCTGCAGACACAGCCTGGCTTTTCCATAAAAACAAAATAAACCCCGGGAGAAAGGATCCAGACTCACGCCGGGCTCCTTTCCCCGCACATCCCGCTGCCAACCCCGTGCCCGTGGCACAGGAATCCCTTAATGACTTCCCTCCAGCTCATCCCTGTTCCAGCAGGATCCCTGCGAAACAAACCGTGGCTCTGGAGCTCTCCTCGCCTCCTCCTCTGCTTCTCCTGCCTCTCCCCTCTCCCTTTTCCCTGATGCCATTCCACTTCCAAACACGTTTTTGTCACGGGCAGCCGGATCACCGCAACGCATTCCGCGCTGGAGCCTCGCCTGAGCCATGCCAGGAGCCGTTTAAATTAGGAAAACTTTGTAAAAAACAAAAACAAACCCTCAAGCAGCGTCTTGGCTGGATTTCATCTCCCAAACACTTGGAGAGGGGGGAGGAAAAAAAAAAAAACAAAAAAAAAAACATTAGGAAGTTTTTCAAGCTGTGCCCGGCCCCATCTTGATCTACGAGTTCTGTTTGACTTGAAAAGGTGCAGCACAAGGAGGTTTTGTAAGAGATAAAATGGGTGCAAGTCCTTGCCCTGAGCTGGCCCGGGAGCCAGTGCTGCTGTCACAGCCCCACGGCCACTCAGGGGGCTCTGGGGCCACCCCGAGTGTCACCAGCTCCGTGCAGGGCCATGTCCCAGCCCTGGGCTTATTTCCGAGCCAGCTGCTCCCCCTGAGTTTCAATCAGGTGCATCCAGGAGTGGCTCACGGAGGATTTTTACACCTTCCGAGGCAAACACGTGGAAATTCCAGGCTCTGAGTGGTTTTATTTTCTCTCTTTTTCCTTCCCTCTCCTGCTCATCCCTCTGAGGGGAGATGCCCATGGAGCAGGACCGAGCTCTGCACCCTGCAGGATCCCTCTGTCCGTGCTGCAGGAGCTGCAAACCAACGAGGAAGGGACAGGAAATTTTCAAGTTCCCACTTCCAGAAGTGGCAGGTGACGCCGAGGCGGCAGTGGGGTCATTTCGGGAGCAGAGCAAAAACCCAGGGTGGCCCTGGAGGAGGAGGTTGGATCCCCTCCTGCACCCAGAAATGGGGAACAACCTCTGGAGACTCCAAACCCACCTGCCAGCCCCATCCCAGCGCTCTGCTGGGCTTATCCACGGGGATAAAGGGGAAAAAAAACCAAAAAAAACCACCACAGCCCTCCCTTCCCGAAATAATTTCCCCAAATCCTTCAGGCTCCCAAACCCCACCAGTGAGGGGAAAGGCAAGGAGCCATAAATGTGTATGAGTTATAAACCCAGGGACCTCCGGGCTTCTCCTCCCGCCTTTCCCCAGTGGGAAGAATGAGCCCGTTCCCCTTGCCCCCCACCTTGCTGCCACAAAGGCAATCCCAACCCCACAACTCTCCCCCTCCGGCCCCGCTCCCCGCCGGACCGACAAGAAAAGAGAAAAAAAAGGGTGGATTGGGGGGGGTGGGGGAAAAAAAAAAAAAAATCAAAGGAGAGAAAACCCTGAAAGCCAGAGCCCCCCGGCCCCTCCCCAGCCCCACAGCGAGACACAAACATCAGCAGACTCAAAGCATCCCCCGAGCCAGCGGCGGAAAAGAAAAGCTCCCGGGCTCTCCGGGCAGCAACTTCACAACTGAGTGCACTCGCATTCCTGCCGGGTTATTAGGAGAGAAAGGCCGAGGGCCCGAGGAGATATTTTAGTGTCACTTGGTTTTATACATTGCACTGAATTTTTTTTTATTTTTATTTTGTTGGTGGTGGTGTTGTTGTTTTCCGAATGCTCCCTGCTCTTCCCCTTTCCAAAGGGGATGTAAAACCTACAGCTGCCTGGTTTCCAGGCAGGACAGCGGGGCTGGGCATGGATTTTACAGATATTTTGGATATTATCTGTTTCACCAGCCCCTTCCCCGCCTCCCCCAGCAGCAACTTTAATCCGTTTTCTTCCACCTCGCTCCGTTTGCTCAGCCTTTCCCCCCTCGCCACCCTTCGCCTCCTCCTTCCCTGACCCCGCTGGGCGACGCATCCCGGGGTGCAGGGATTGGGAGGGGGATTTTCCACACCGATCCCGTTCTCCTGCACTTTTCCCCCCCCCATCAAATCCAACTTTGTGCTGCTCGGCGGTGCCACCTTGGATTTTGTATTTTACCTGCCAGCGATGCTCGATCCGGCCGGGAACGGACGCAGCCCCGTCCCCACACTGAGAATCCCGTTAAAAAAAGGGGCTGTGGGATGGGGGAGAGCCACAAAAAAAAAAAAAAAAAAAAAAACCACCCCCAACAAATAATAAATTAAAATTCCACATCAAAATAAACGGGGAGCAGCTCAAAGCAGCAGTTCCCAGCATTATTTCTGGGAGATCCCAGGAGCAGAGAGCTCCGGGGTCTGATCCACAGCCCCCGGTCCCACACCACAAAGGGCAGGAGAAACCGGAGCCTCCCAGGGCTCCACAGCCCTGACAAAGCTCCCTGGTTTGGCACTGGGAATTCTGACCCTTCTCCCCCTCATTTTTCCCTTTCCCAGTTCGATTTAAGCGACCTGAAGGAGAAAAAAATTAAATAAAAAGGGAGAGAGCAGAGTAATTTTTCCAACCCTGAGTATTTCCTCCACCCACCACTCCTGGAGCTTGTTAGATTTATCTTTGATGGACTTTAAGGTGGGGTGGCAATTAAAAAAAAATTTAAATCCTTAATTTAGAGTTAAGATTTTGGAAAAGCCTGAGACTTTGCTGTGTTTTAAATGAAAGGGAACACATCCCTGCCGACACCCGGGACCGGGTCATGCCGCCTGCGTGAGACACATGTTGGGTTGATTTAACATCAAATCCCTGCTCTCCACGGAACCCATTCCCCGTGTAAATTTTTAACACACCAGCAGAAATTTGTAAAAGTAAATCCTCCTTCTGGTTTGGGTTAAAAACAACCCAACCTTTTAATACAGAAACTAATAACAATTTTATTGTCTGCCCCACAGCTTTACGACGCTCGTGGAGAAGTGAGGTCTTAATCCGATGGAAGTTGGGGTGGAGGGTGGGAAAAGGAAAATCTTGGGGTATCAAGTGATGGGGAGGGAAGAGGTGCCTGAAGCTGAGGAGCGATCCGAGGCAGGAATTCGGACACAAATTCCTCCAGGACTATATTAAGAGCAGCAGAAAAAAAAATAAAAAAAATCCCAGCACAAGTTTTCCGAGCGGGCACTTCCCAACCATGACTCCCGGCAAAGTGGGGTTGGTGAATTATTCCTGCTTTCTCCTCCACACATTTTTCATTTGTATTAAAAAGTGCACAGGAGGGAGAGAGGGGGAGACACACGGCCCTTGGCTTGTTTGGGTTTTAAACGGCGAAAGAGAAACCAGCATCGCTCCCAAATGGAAAAAGAAAACCCAATTACGCTCCACTTGTTCTCTCCCATCCGCACCTCCGAACGCGCCTGCCAACTCAAACCAGATTTCCTACACCCAAAGAAATATCCAGAGCCATCCGCGGCACTTCCCGAAGTGCCCTTTCCTCCCGGAGAGGGGGAGAGGGGCGAGCAGACAGAGGCGCGTTTGTTTATCCCACGGAGCGGGGAGAGGGAGCCGGGAAGAATAGAAATCCCTGAACTTTGCCAGCGCCGGGAGAGCATCGCAACGACGGCGGACACGGCGGTGGGAAGGGGATGCTGCTGGAGGCTGATCCAGGGCTCCGGGTGAGCCAGCAGGCGCTGTCTGCCCGGGAATTTCGGAACTCCCAGAAGACGACGCTCCGTAATAAAAACTCTTCCCGAACGCGTTATCACTGCCGGTACCGTCAGCAGCCGCTGCCGGCAGCGTCCCCGCGGCACCGGGCATCGCGTCCGGGTTAGAGAGATCCCCCCCCAAATCCTTTGGAAAGCCCCCCCAGCCTCTCTCCCCGTCCAAACAAAGGCGCAAGGAACCCCCGCAAACTTTACAACCCGGTGGAAACCCAGGCACGGGTGAGCCGCGGGGCAGCCGGCTGCCGTCAGCCCCTCCGGAATCCAAACCTGCGGGGGTTTCTCGGGAATATTCTCCAGCTCCATCCGAAGCCGTGCCTCGTCCTCCTCTCCCTCACCTTGCAGGCTGGGTTAGGGTTTTGGAAGCGGCGCTGGATTTTCCCAGGGCGCTGCGGGAGCGGCGGCCGGGCTGGCTGCAGGTTGTCGGGGACGGCGGCGGCTGCTGCTGCTTCTCCCAGGAATTGCAAAAACTTGGGGCAGACTTAGGGATTTCTCTCCAAGGAGGGAATCACACCCCCGGGCCCAAGCAGCGGCGGGTCGAGGCTGAGTTAAAATGTGATGGACGAGGGGAAAAAAAGGGGGGGGAAAAACCCACCCGAGCCCTCCAGCAGCCGGAATTAAACCAAAACTGCCGGAAAGAAAGGAAAAGATGGGGAGGAAATGGGAAGTACCAACAAAGGGAGCGCTGGGGCGACTGCAGGGCAGCGACGGCCGAGCCCCCCCACCCCACCCCGCCGCGCTGCCCCCTCGGGGGGTGCGGGACCCCCGAAACGCCGGAGCGGAGGCGGGTCCGGATCCGGCACCGGCAGCGCGGCTGTGCCGCCGGCAGCGCAACTTTCCCGGGGCTCGACCCCCCCACTCTCGCCGAGGGGGCTGCGACCCCCTCCTCCCTCCCGGCCACCCCAAACGCCTCGGGGGCGGCGGCGACCCCCGCGCCCGCCCGGAGCCGGGGCAGCCCGCACGCACCGGGACCCCCGCGCTGCGCGGGGCGCACCGAGCGCGGGGAGCCCCCCGCGCCCCCCCGGGGAACTCCGCACCGCGGAGCGCCCCCATCCCCAAACCCTCGGTGCCCCCCGCGCCCCGCCGAGCCCCGGCCCGCCCGCACCCCCGGCTCCCCCGGCGCCGGCCCCGCTCCCTTTGTCCGGGCGCCGTAACAAAACTTCCGAGCGCGGCGCGGCCGAGCGCGGGGCACGGCCCGCCGGGGGCAGGGAGGGGACCGGGTTGGGGAGGGAGACACGTCCCGCGCCCCCCGCACCTGCCGGGGGGTCCCGCCCCGCGCCCCCCTCCCCCGGGGACACCCGCGGAGCCTCCGCGCCGCTCGCACCCACCTGGTCGCGCCGATCGCCGGGCTCCGGGGCGGGCATGAGCCGCGCCGCCGCTTCCCCCGCCAGCCCTGCGCAGCCCTCCCCGCACCGGCACCTTCCCCAAACTTGGACGGGGCGGGCGCGGCGGGGCCGGAGGAGCTCAGAGGCGGCGCGGCATGGCCGGGGGCGGGCGG
>QUSF01000065.1:2226263-2242471 GCA_003676055.1 Chloebia gouldiae | reverse complement strand
GGGGGGGGATTGGGGACACGGCTCCGGGCGCTCCGTGGAATCACAGGATCGGCCGGGTGGGGGAAGAACACTCGAAACATCGAGTTCAAGGCACGGGGCAGAGCCAGGACAGGGGCGCTGAGCCCCATTTAACGCTGGGAACAGCGAAAGGCTGAGCTGGTGACCCCAACACCTCCAATTCCGCTCTGTGACACCCCCGGTGACACCCCCGGTGACACCCCGACATCCTGTCCCTGCTGTGGGACAGAACTTCTGGGGGAGCAGAGCTGTGTCAGGGAGCTGCACCCAAACCAGCACCAGGATGCTGCACCCAAACCAGCACCCAAACATCTGCAGAGAGGCCCCGAAGCTCCGTGAGGGGCTGGACCCAATCCAGCACCCAGGGGCTGCTCCCAAACCCTCTCCCAGCACCGGGACACAGGTCAGGGTGACACAGCTGGAGCAGAGGAGGGACCGGCGTTCCAGCCTTGCACTGCCTCAGAGTTTGGGGGGTGAATTCCCACCTGCCTCAGGCACCTGCACAGCTTGGGAAGGATGATCCCATTCCCTCGTGGAGAGGTTTTCCAAAGCCAGTTACATCTTGATGGCACCAAAGAGCAGCCACT
Source organism: Chloebia gouldiae (assembly GCA_003676055.1). Taxonomy (NCBI): domain Eukaryota; kingdom Metazoa; phylum Chordata; class Aves; order Passeriformes; family Passeridae; genus Chloebia; species Chloebia gouldiae. Next base: position 2,241,866 of record QUSF01000065.1, on the reverse strand, counting down.
CTGTTCCCTTTTTTTTAATTCAAAAGCAGCTCTTTTGAAATTTCCATTTTATGGACAGCGAAAGTAGCTTTAAGAAGTGAAATTGGAACGAAAAGTATTTCAACCCACCTGGATTTTTCTTTCCCCTATAATTCAACTTTTTACAGGACGACTGTTTATGGTTGGTTTGGGTTGGTATTTTTTAATAATCTATTATTGAATGAAAAGTTAGGGAATTTCTGTGAGATGGGAAAACTGGTTTTCTACAACGACCTTCTGATGGCCCTAGGAAATATCCCATTGGTTTTGTCCTCAAAATTCTTCCATTCCAAAGGACAAACTGGATGAGGGCAAGAACCAGGCTGGCTCCTGGGCCGCACTGAGCTTGAAACCGAGGTCTTAACCCACCCCTGTTGGAGTCCTGGGATTTTCCAGAGGGCTTGGCTTGGTGTCAGTCCCCTCTGGAGCTGCCATCAGGGATCCCCCTGTTCTGCAGAGCCCGTTCCTGGTGGAAGGTTCGTGGAAGAGGCTCCCCAGGCCCCGTTTCTCACGGCTCCACTCCCTGCAGCACCTCCTTTCACGGGAGGACAGCGTTCCCCCTCCCCTGCCATGGAGCACCAGGAGAACCTCTCCAGCCAGCTCTGGATTCTGGGCCACCCCTTGGATCCAGGGTGGCCCAGCAGGGCTGGCTCTGCTCCCATCCTATCGCCCAAGGACACCTCCAGCAGAGCAGGCTGCTCCAGGTCCATCCAACCTGGCCTCCAGCACTTCCAGGGATGGGGCAGCCACTTCCTCTCACTCCGGGCCCTTGTCCAAATCCCTTTCCAGCTCTCCTGGAGCACCTTGAGGCATGAGGAACCTGCACTTCTCCAGGCTGAACATCGCCAGCGCTCCCAGTATGGCAGGGGAGATGTGGCCCTTGGACCAGCCCTTGATGGTTCAATCCATGCCGTGCTCAGAACTCAGAGTTATGGGACACCCCCACCCCACTTTAGGGGATCCCCACATGGGAAGTGCAGCAGCTTTGACCCCCCCCAGTTCAGCCCAGATCCCTCCTGACACTCTCCAAACCCTGGGAGAGCGCTGGAAGCTCCGAGACCTTTGTGAGTTATCCCCCCACCCAGCAGCCCAAGACAAACACAAATCCACTTTTATTCCATCCCAAAGTGTCACTTTTGTGAGCAAAAAAAACAACTTTGAGTGACGAGCCTTGTCCAACCTGCGCTTGCCCTCTTTTCCCTACATCAGAGGAGCCCCTTTGAAGACATCAAATATCATCAGAGGGAAGGAGCTGCACGAAGAGACGTGGGCAGCCTTCCACTGAGGGCAGTTTGTGAATCCAGCCTGGCCCCCAGATCCCTCTTTGTTCAGCTGTGTCAGCCTGGGAATGAGGCAGAGCAGGGAGGAGGGACCTGGGTGAGGAGACACGGATGGATCAGGGTCACACAGGGCTGGTGCAGCTCCTGCCCTGCTGGGCTTTGGGCTCTGAGGGACCACCTCGCTCCTGGAGAAGCGGTGGGGACATCAGGGATGCTGCAGGGATGAGGAAATTCCCAAGGAGGAGACCACAGGTGCTCCTGCAGCAGTGCTGAGCTCCCAAACGGGAGACACAGGGAAAAAGAGAAGGGAAAAAACTTCCTTTTGTTGTGCACCAGGTGAAGCCTCGGGCGTGGATCAGCTCCAGAGAGGGTCCAGAGGAGGCAGGAGGATTTGGAGCTCGGGGATGAAACACTTTGTGTGGATGTAAAGCCCTGAGCCACGTGGGCAGAGCAGCAGAGCCAGAGCGGGGTGAGGGATCAGCCCCAAACCCGGAGTCCTTCTGCTCTTCCAGGAAAACTCCACCTTCCCCCTCTTCCCAGCTCATCCTCACTCCCAGCATCTGCAATCCACTCCCAGCTGTGGGAAGCTGTTTTTCCTAACAAAGTTGGGCTTTTACTCCCCCGAGGACTGTCTGATCTCGTGAGCAGGATTTGGAAAACCTTTAAAACCTGAAACTTTTCAGCCAAAGGACGGTGGTCCCTGTTTGCCTGGAATGGGAGCAATCCCAGTTTGCTGTAAGGTTGACAAGAAGCTGAAAACTTCCATGGAAAAGCTCGGTTTGGGTTTGTCCTGAATCCCACCTTAGGAAAAGCAGCTCTCAATCACCTCACCTGAAGCATCCTCATCCTTCTAGGACACTTCTCTCCAAGATAAATCCAAAATCTGTTTGCCACGGGTTCTGAACTGGCATTTCTGGCAAACAGCTAGTGGATAACATCTCCTTTGGTTTATCTTTTTTTTTTTTCTTCTTAGGGAAGAGCAAGTTCAGAAACAAAATCTGAGTTTGCTGAATGTGCTCGCTTTAAAAATCAGTGTTTGGGTGATGGGAACAAATCCCCCTGCACTCCTGTGCTTCCTGCCTCGTCCCAGATTCTCTCTCTCCTGCTTCCAAGGCAAAATAAAGAATAAAGCACATGGAAATATGAATCAAAAGAGTATTTGGGATGGAAAAATGGAGAGAACGAGGGAAAAAAGTTATTTTTTCCCACCAGAGCAGTGTTTTGGGGATGTTGTTGTGCATTCACACAGCCAAACTACAAATTCCCATCCCTTCCAAGGAGGAAATTTCGACTGATGAGCAGCAAATCTGATTTCCCACCTAAATTTCACCGTCTCTTTTCACCCCAGCGCGCCCCGTGACGCGGAGCAGCGCCCACAGCCCAACCCTCTGCCCGCTCCCTCTCCTCCCTGAGCATCCCCACCTCAACCCCCGGGGCTCATCCCAGCCCCTCCAGGGCGGGGCAGGGAGCGGGACCAGCCCTTCCCGGGGCCACCCCCAGGCAGCGCAGGGCTGGGGAGGCCGGGGGGTCGCACGGAGACCCGCGGGGGTCCGCGCTGGTCCAGCCACGCTCCCAGGTGCGGAGCACACGCCGCAATCCAGCCCTGCCCGGGCGTGCTGGCGCGGCCGCTGCAGCTCTTGGACCCCGCTCGGCTCTTGCGTAAGGCCAAGGGATGATGCACCGAGTTCCTGTAAGCGCTGAGAGGCTCCTGCCTGCCCGGGAAAGCCGCAGGCTGCTGCCTGTCCTGGGGCTGGCACTGCTGCCCTGCCACAGAAATCCCCGGGCACGGGCATCCCAACAGTCCCGGAGCTGCACAGAGACGGGGTAGCAAGGAAATCATCAACTCAGAGCTCAGGGCGGGTTTTGACAGAGCTTTCACCACCTCAGATCCCTGGCTGGTGGCTGTGCCGTACCTCAGTTTCCCCCGCTGCACTCTGAGGGTTGCTCTCAGCCAGGTTTTAGGGAGCTGGAGGTAATGGATAAGGCAGGGAAACCCCCAGTGACTGGGAATGCTGCTCTCACATAGGGACACGAGGATGTTTGGGGTGTCTGGGGGTCCCCGGAGAGTGTCCAACCCCCCTTTGTGCCTGCAGAGCCCCATTCCAGGAGGGGAAGGAGCTGCACGCAGCGACCACCCAGCCCCGCTGGAATTCCCCGAGCCCTGCCAAGCCCAGATGTGCCACCACACCTGTCCCCTGTCCCCTGTCCCCATCAGCACCCGCCGTGCTTTGCCTGCGGGATTTTTCCCCCCTTTCCTCTTTTTTTTTTACCATTTCCCTGCTTTTCCAAGAGCGTTACTCATCCGGAGCAGGGCTCAGCTCCCGGCTGCTGCCGTGTTTGCCTGTGCTGTTCCCTCCTGCTCCTTCAGGAGATGCTCACCCGCACGTGGTGGCTGCTGTCGGAGCCGTCACGGTGCCGGCCGGGAATTACTCACGGTGTAAGGTTGGAGGAAGGAGGGGGGAGGCCACATTCGCTGCTTTGTCTGCAGTTGTTCATTTCTCACCCTTTGATATAATTTTTTTTCCCCCTCCTCTCTTTCTTCTCCTGCCAATGTTCTCCCTCCTGGCTCCCTGAGCTCCCTCCTGCTCACTCTTACGTTGGGGTTGGAGAATCTGGCTGCGAAAATGTCACAGAGGGGACCGGCTGGGAGAACCAGTCCCTCCCCTCGGGAACGCCCTCTTCCCACTCTGCCACTTCCACATTTGCCCATTTCTGCTCATTCTTGGCCCAACTTCCCCCCGTCTCTGTCACATCGTCCCCACATGTCACCAACCCATGGCACCAACCAAGCCTGCCCCGCATCCCCCCTCAGACCTGGGGTGTGACACCTCAGGTGGGTTAGAGGGGGGCAAAAACCACCCAGAAAACCCCAAATCCTCGCTGCAGGCTGTCAGAGGGAAGGGTCGCTGCGGGAATTCCTGTCCTGCCAATGCCAGGGCACATCCTGCTCTTCATTGGGAAGACTCAACAGAAAAGCATTCGGGACACTCGGTCCTTCCCCTTCTCCACGCGCACCCGCGGCAGATCAATGAATATTTTAACAAAGAAATATTTCATTAAAAGAGTTGATTGCTTAATGAACTGTCCCTGTGAGCCATCAAAATGCAATGGGTTTTTTTTTTTCCCTGCCTTTAACGAAGGAGAAGATTCATATCACGAAGAAGTGGCTTATCAAATTACCGTAATAGCTTGAGTAGAGCCAGCCCGGGCAGCGGCGCGGGGAGCCCGGGGGCTGCTCCCGCCACAAACGGGACCCCACGGATGTCACCGAGCAAGGTGGGACCAGGGCAGGGTCCTCGTGTCCCTAAACCCAGAGCTTGGGATAGTTTGCTTCCCTTTGGGCTGCCAGGATTTGGAGGGAAAGACAATTCTCCATCCCTTTTTATTCCCAACACAAGAGCGTTGTGAGAAAGGGACATAAAAGGCATTTCTATCATCTGAGGCCATGAATTGCACCAGGGCTCCTCTGCCTGGCTCTTGGAATCACAGAATCTGGGAATGGTTTGGCTTGGAAGGGACCTCAAAGTTCCTCCAATTGGGTGATTAGAACAGAAGGGCATCCAAAAATGTAATCGCCGTCTCTTATCAACCCGGGGTGCTCTGAGGAACCATCACTGCTGCTGCTGCTGCTGCTGCTGCTTCCCCAGAGCTGCCAGGCAGGACAGGGGCTCGTCCTCCTCACTTTCCTTTGGAAGTGAAATGAAAATGTCCCTGTTCATCCCAGGTTTCCTGACGGCTCCTCCGAGCCACTCCCCAGGCTCCGGGCACGGCTGGAGGGATCTGGCCATTAACAGGCGGGAAATGAACAATAACCTGACAAGAAACGACCAATTTTCCATCAATTAGAGCGAAGCCTCTTTTTGTCTTTTAGTAAAATTAAGTTTTGCTGACTGGTGATTACTTTGGTCTGATGACAATTCATTAACATTTACACGGGAAGGATGCTAATGGCGAGGAGGAGAGGGAAGGTGCTGAAGGAGCCGCCGCACTTGGGCAGAAACGTGGGCTTGGAGAAGCTCTGGAGGTCAGGACAGGCCAGGGAAGGAGGGGAAGCATCCCCCAGAGCAGGGCAGCAGGAAGCCCTCCCGCCCCTCTCTGCAGGAGCACAAAAGTGCTTTGTTTGGGGCTGGAATTCTGCTCCTTGTGCTGCTTCCCCCACCGGGGCTCTGGCTTTAAGGACACTGCAGCGTCCCTGGGACCAGCAGCAGGCCAGGGTCCCTCAGAGCCGCTCCAGGAGTGTGGGGACGGTGGGGACAGGGTGGCAGCAGAGCTCTGAACTTGGCACGAGATGGACCAGGGGTGGGCAGTAACAAAACCAACCAGGGAAGTGACCACCAGCACGTGGAGTCACCCAAACCAGGCACAATCAGCCCGAATTTCTGTTAGAGAGTGAAGTGGGAATTGGTGCTGAGTGTGAATATTTGTATGTGGACATGTGTGTGTGTAAGGCACGGGAGCCTCCAAAAATCAACTTATTGCCTGGATCAGAACCACCTCTGCTGCTGCATCAGGCCTCTCCTCACCTGAGAACCCATCCCCAAAAGCAAAGGCAGAAGTTTCTCAGGCTGCTGCTCCTCTTGCACACTCCTGAGGGTTGGATATCCTCACACCTGAGCAGGTTTGGGGGAAGAAACAGAAACCCTCCTTCCCACAGGAGTCACCTCAACCCTCATTTCCCCTTAAAAAAAAAAAAACTTCCTGGGGTGTTCCCAACCCCAAAACTTCCGCTTTTATTGACCTATTTGCAGAAGCTCCCCAGGCTGGCAGGGCAGGAGCTGCCTCTGCCATCCCTTCCCCTGGAATGGGGCAGGGATTAGCTCATCCCCAGGGCGATTGGGAAAGCTCGGGGAGCATTTACTGTAAGAGGCCTTTGATTCAGTTCGAGGGCTCTGGCAGTGGGGTGGGGAATGTGTTGAATCAGAGGCACAGCAGAGCCCTCCCTGCCCACACTCCAAGCTCCTGGGATTTCCCCAATCCCCATCCCAAGCCAGGCTTGAAGGATGCAAGGATTTAGTAGGGGGAAAAATGGTCAGGTTCTCACCAGGTTTCCTGTTCCTTCCCCCGAGTTCAGGAAGGGCAAAGTTTGGATTTTTTACCAGGATGGGTGACACAGGGATGGTTGGCTCCCTGCACTGTTTTGTCACTCTATTTATAACTTTATTTGGGAAGGGATTTTCACAAAACCCCATAAAAACTGGGGTTTCCCATCAAAAAGCTTTTCAAGTTCTTTCATGACCTTTCTTCAACAATGACCTAATTTCATTCAAACTCTGGCACAGCCTATTCCTGAGGTGGGAGGAGAAGTGGCATTCAAAATTGGGTCAGTTTTCATTAAAAACCCTTCCGTTTACTAATAGTTTTTCATGTGTCAGAAGGACTGGGATGGGCTCCAGACGCCGGCTGCCCTTCTTCACTGGAGAAATGGGTTAATCTTCCTGGGAAATCACTGCTCAAGGACTTTTTGGCCTTCTTTGTCCTCCCAAAAGTTGGGATGGACGCGGTGTTTTGGTGGTGCCCCTTCCCGAGGCTCCTGGTGGGGTGTTGGCTGTGAGAATTCAGGTGGGATGGGGCTGATTAAAGCTGGACCACGCTGGCCGTGCCCATGTCACCTGTGTCACCCACCCTGGGTGTGCTACACGAGCCCTGAGCTGCTCATGGAATCCCAATTCCATCCAGGAGAAAGATGCAGGATGAAAAGAGAGTGGCGGGGAGGGTGAAGATCCCGTACCCTGACCTAATTCAGAGCCTAATCCAAAGCCTGTCCTCATCGGGGGGGATCTGAACCTTCGAGTCCGATCTCCCGAGCGCGGGGAAGGGGATGGGAAATGCGCTGGGATCCGGGGAGCAGCTGCTGGGCAGCCGCGGAGGCTCCCGGGGATGGAGCGGGGAGTGGGAAGGGATCGTGGCCTCGGGTCTGCTCCCACGGTGCTGAGAGCTGCGCAAATTCCCTGCTTGGATCCTTTTTGGAGGATGGATGCCCTCGGATGCTGTGGCTGAACCCCCTGAGAGCCGCGGGCTGGGCGAAAACCGGCGGCCAAACCGGCAAAAACCGGGCGAGGTGGGGAGGGAGGCGAAGCCAAGAACCGGCGCTCGGGACCGCTCCTGCTTCTCAAATGTGCAAATTATGCGGCCATTTCACGGGACACTTAGGAGTCAATTTGCAACGCGGCTCAGGGGGGAAATTGGGCACATAATTCCCCTGAACAATAACCGGAGCGGCCGCTTAATTTAACTCCGCGCCTGGACCTCGTTAACGCGTGCCGAGGGGAGGATGCTGCGGGCGCCGGAGCCACGTGCGCGCATCCCTCCGCATCCTCCCGCATCCCTCCGCATCCCCCCGCATCCTCCCGCATCCTTCCGCATCCCCCGGGCCCGCAGCGGTGCCCGAGGGCAGCGGGGGCTGGCTCGGGGGCTCGGCAGGTCCCAGCCCGGCTCGCACACGCTCCGGCAGCCCCGGCACAGTGGCAGCAGGCTGTTCTCATTACAGCCCAATGAGGCTGTTTACTCACCCAGCTGGAGACAGTTAGAGAGTGATAAATAATGAAAGAGAAAACATGATTTTCCCCTCTGTGGTTTCTATTTGTGTAACCATATGTCACAGCTCAATACGGCCGCGGGTTTTTTTTCTGCTTTATTCAGGAAAGAGTTGATTTTTTTCCACAGTGCTGTGATTTTTCCCCCTGACTTCTCTTTTTTTCTTTTCTTTTTTTTTTTTTTTTCCTTTTCTCTGCAGAGAGAGAAGTATTTCTGTTTGTTTTCTTGTGAAACTCGCTCGGACTCCGACTCCTTAAAGTCTGGTTTGTCCCAGGAACTGCGGAGGTTTGATAGGATTGCGCTCAGCTTCTTTTCAAATACCTGTCACGGGGCTGCGGGGAGAAGAACCAGCTGAGAGGAGCGTGGGGAGGGCTCGGCACCCCGGCCGAGCCGAGCCCGCATCTCCCTGGCTGGAGCAATTCCCACGGGAGGATAAAACCTTCCCCGGCACGGGAAGGGAGGGTTGGGTGAGGGGTAATGGGTTGGTTTTATATCTCTGAGTGTTTTGTGAGGGCAACAGAGCACGGCTGCTGCTGTTGGCAGGTGGGGAAACTGAGGCAGTGTGAGCCCAGAGTGCTCATCCAGGGACCCTGCAGCCCCCCAGGCACCTGCGGGATCCATCCCGGAGCGTCGGCAGCGGGGTTTTTAACAGGGGGAGAAGGATCTGAGGCAGCCTGAGAAGGAGATCTCTGCGGAGCGTGGCTCCCCCCTCCCCGAGGAAAGGCCCTGGCAGCGCCCTGCGCCGGATGGCGGCCGGGAGAGCTCCGGGAGCGCATCCCGCCCGTGCCCTGGGGAGGGCAGGTCCCTGCACGGCCCCTCTCCCTCCCCGCCAGGTACCGCACACCTTCCTGCAGCAATTATCCCGGCTCCCCCCGTGCCGCATCCCGTCTCTTCTCCTGCCATGCCCCCGCAGCTGCCGGCGCTCCGGGAGCTCCTGGCACGCTCCGGGGATGAGTTTCCCCTCGGAGCACTCCCGGCCAGGGGCGTGCGAGGTGGTTTTTTTTCGCCCCAGCAAGTTCGCCGGCTTCACAACATCCTCTTCCCGCAAGATGCATCGTTCTGGGAGGGCAATTATCCCAGTGACCTCATCCGTGTCTGCGGCATGAGCTCACCAACGCCCGGGGAGCCGCGCCAGCCCGGTCCGAGCGGGTGTGCCCGGAGCTCGGCTCATCCCGATCCGGCCTTGGGCTCGCTCCAGAGCCCCAGCCCAGCTCCCAGGAAACGCGCAATTAATCCTGGCAAAATTCCCAGGGGCCAAAGCAGGAACGCGGGTGTGGATGTGGCAGGGAAGAGCCCCAGTGGCGCCGAGCCCCAGCATCCTCGCCCTGCTGTGGGTTTGATCCATGGAGTTCACCCCAACGTGGAAATCGCCTCCCGACAATCCCACCCCGTCCTTGAGAGCTTTTCCAAACGCTGCTGGAGCTCTGGCAGCCTCGGGGCCATTCCTTGGGGAGCCTGGGCAGTGCCCAGCACCCTCTGGGGGAAAAGCCTTTCGGTGGTGTCCATCCTAAACCCCCCTGATACAGCTCCAGCGTTCCCTGGGTGCTGTCCCGGGTCACCTTTGTCCTGAAATGGCACCGAGGGTCTCCCTCACCCAGCCTTGGTGGCTCCAGGCCCCATCCTCTGGGGTGGAACCACAGCGATGTCTGATCCCTCCAGCATCCCAAAGCCTTGGCTGTGTTTGAATCACCTCAATTAAACTTAGCAAACACACCTTCTCCTGGGGCTGGTCCCTTTTTCCCGATGTAGGGAAACATTTCTGGGGGGGGGGGGGTTTGTGTGCAGCAATCACAGCCTGCACACGCAGAGCCATCCCCACACCCCCTTGGTGCCCACACTGCTCTGTGATACCCTGCAGTGACAGATTTGGGGGCAGAACAGCTTTTCTGCGCCCTCCAGGTCTCATTGAGGTCCCACGAATGAGGCTGCCATCCAAAATGTTCCCAAATTCATCCAAATGCCGGAAAACCAGCTGTTCTCCACACTGCAGCCACCCCATCCCAGCAAAACCACCCCAGCTTGGAGTCTGAGCCGCGTGCTGAGTGTTGAACACTTTAATGTTGATGGATTTGTCCTTCTTAAAAGCAATTAACTGAGGTAAATCAGCATCTTCTTGCTTCAGGTCACAAGAAGCTCTCACTGCAGGGCTTGAGCTGCAGATTTGGGGGAGATGGACCCCACTGGTTCCCTGACCCCATTCCTGGCCCAGCACTTCCACAGCTCAAACCCTCTCCTCTCCTCCTGCTCTGCTCCTCCCTCCCTGCCAGCACCACCAAATGAGGGCTGGGAATTCCTCGCAGGTTAATTGGGGTTATTTTCATATTAAAGCCCCTTTTCCTCTGGAACCAAACCCGCCCAGCCCCGCTGGCTCTGACGTGTCCTTGCTGCACCTCTCCCTGCACTGGGGGGGTTTGTGCCCTGCAGAGGAGCTGGGGATGTCCCCCAGGTCACTGTCCTGAGGTGGATCCATCCTCTGGAGGGGATGGATCCTTTGGTTTTGAAACCAAAAAGAAAAAGCCTGTCCGAGCTCCTTCCTGTACCTGCAGCACTTCATTAACGTGCCCACCTTTCCTGCCATAAACCCACAGGCTCGTAAAATTTAAATTTTACCTGATCCCAGATCAGCTGGGAGCTGGATCTGACACAACTGCAGGGAACATCAAACCAGCTCCATCCTGCCAGCGCTTCTACCTGCACATCCCTGATCTCCAGGCCTCCAGCCATGGCTGTGCCAGGAAGCATCCAGGTTTTCCATGGCTTTTTCCACTCCTGGCAATGCAAACACCCGGCCCCTGCTGCTCTCCAGCCCCTCCTGGCAGTGCCTGGGTTAACGGGAGGCACTTGGATAGAAAAAAAATCCTTTTTTTTTTTTTTTTGTTGTTGTTGTAGCAGGAGATAGGGAGAAGAAAAAGCGTTGGGCTCATTTATCTGGCTCACAGTGTCGCTAATGCCCTCGGCTTGAGGCCAGCGTGAGAGATTGGGAGGTAAATCGGCCAAGTCATGCTGTACAAACATTTCAAAAAAGAAAGATATTTCCAGGCTCTCTCGCAGGAATCCAGCCCTCCTCCTGCTGGGGGACTGCAGGATCTGGAGCCCACTTTACCTCTGTCTGTGGGTGTTCAAAAAGCAGAAGATCACCCAAAAGCAGTGCTGGAATTTGGCTGGGATGCTCAGGGCCTGGCCCTCACGGAGTGTCCCCATGGATATTCTTGTCTGGGCAGGGGGCACAGTTGGATTTTTAAATAATAGTGGATTTAAACTTCCCGGGGACTATGTATTTTCAACAATATACACTGAGATTTTTTATTGCTTACAACATTTTAATGGATGGGTCCTTTGTTATTCGTTAAAGGCCCATTGAAAATGTCTTTCCACTCTTGTTCCTGTTTCTGAAGCAGTTCATTAACATCCCCACCTTTCCTGCCATAAACCCACGGACTCAGGCTCGTAAAATCCAAATATCTGCCAGTAAAGTCCCCGCACAGAGAATAAAACCCCACTCAGTGCCCACATAAACCACGGGACAAGGTTTGTGCCACCAAGGAGCGAGGGTGGCACCGCTGGGGTGTCCTGGGTGGGGGAAGGAGGGGGACAGACCCTCCCCAGGACCTCACAACCTTTTTTTTCCCCAGCTTGAAGGTCCCAACGATTCTCTGGGATCTCAGGGGTCGAGTTTGGGGTGTTGTGGCGGGGGGTACAACACCAGGAGCTGCCAGCTGTGATCTCACCCCGTCAGTTTTGCAGGGGGAGAGTGGGGAAGGGCTCGCAGAGCTTGGGGTGGGAATGGGGAGCTGAGGGAACGCTGCTGGAGAGCTGCAGCTGGGCTTGGCTGGGTTTTGTGGAGGAAACCTGCCTGAACAGGGAGCCTGTGACTCGCAGCCGTGGAACAGCCTCGGTTTTCCCGGTGCCCGGGGGCGGAGGAGTTTGGATCCGGGATTTGGGGGCCACCGCGGCGCTGGAGGTGCTGAAACCCCGCAGCGTTCCCGGCCCTGTGAGGGGATGGGAGCCAGGATTCAGCCTTTGGATTCTTCCCCTTTCCTCCCCCATCTCGGGGAGTCAGAGCAGGGTGAGCTAGGCCAGGATCTCTGCTCCATCACCGGGGGGGTCACACACACAGGGGACACCCCCAGGGCCACCCCTTTGTCCCCCTGCAGTTCGTCCCCAGCCAGGACGTGCTGGGTTGGGAAAAAGCTCCGGTGCCTCATTGCCATGAAGGACCTGACAGCGAATTTGGCAGCACAGAGCCCTGGGGGGACGGGTTTGACCCCTGGCACCAGTGCCAGCACAAGCAGCAGCACCCTTTTCCCTTTTCCTTTTCCTTTTCCCCTTTTCCCTTCCCCTTTTCCCTTTCCCACTTCCCATTTTCCCTTTTCCCTTTCCCTTTTCCCTTTCCCACTTCCCCTTTTCCCTTTTCCCTTTCCCTTTTCCCTTTCCCACTTCCCATTTTCTCTTTTCCATTTCCCCTTTCCTTTTCTCTTTTCTCTTTCCTCTGTCCCCTTTCCACTTTCCCTTTCCCCTTTTCCCTTTCCCCTTTTCTTTTTCCCTTTCCCCTTTCCCCCTTCCCCTTTTCCCTTTTCCATTTCCCCTTTCCTTTTCTCTTTTCTCTTTCCCATTTCCCATTTTCCCGTTTCCATTTCCCCTTTCCTTTTCTCTTTCCTCTTTCCCCTTTCCACTTTCCCTTTCCCCTTTTCCCTTTCTCCTTTTCCCTTTCCCCTTCCCCTTTTCCCTTTTCTCTTTTCCCTTTTCCTTTCCACTTTCTCCTTTTCCCTTTCCCCTTTTCCCTTTTCTCTTTTCCCTTTTCCTTTTCCCTTTCCCCTTTTCTCCTTCTCCTTTCCCCTTTCGCTTTCCATTTCCCCTTCTCCTTTTCCCTTTCCCCTTTCCCCTTTCCCCTTTCCCCTTCCCCTTTTCCCTTTTCCCCTTCCCCTTCCCTTCTCCCTCCCGTTTCCCCTCTCCCTGCCCATCCCATGCTGTTTCCCACCCCCTGGGACGGCCGGACCCCGCATCCCCCACCTCCCACGCCCGATCCCGGAGCATCCCCGGCCCCGCAGCCCCGTCCCCTCTGCCCGGGCCCCCCGGGACCCCCGCGCTTTGCTGGAGGGCACGGACTGAATCCTCGAGCAGGGCAGAAATCTCCGAGTCCTCTTTAGGTGTCCCAGGAGGAGGCAGATCTGAGGGAAGGCAGCGCGGAAGATGCCTGCAGCAATGTCAGTGCTAGAACAGCCGGGCTGACAGGATTCAGAGCAGGGATTAAGGCTGGGATCAGGGATGCAGGGGAAATGAAAAAAGGCTCTGGCTTTCAGGCGTGTCTCCACTGTGTTTGTGCTCGTGTTTGCCGGGCAGGGACGAGCTCTGGGCTTTCAAAGGCTCCTGGAGAGGCTGGGGTTCACCTCGGAGCTCCCTCTCCTGTTTCCCCTTTCCCTTCCTCTTCCCCCTTTCCCTTTCCCCTTTAAATTTGCCTCTTTTTTTCCCCTTTAAATTTGCTTTTTCCAGGAGGAGGCAGTGGGGCCGTCCTGCTGTCCCTGGAGCAGCCAGACCCAGCCCTGCCCCGTGGGAGGATCCCTGGAGCATCCCTGGTTCCTCCCTGAACATCTCTGCCTGTTCCCAGGAGTTTCCAAAACCTCGGTGTTTCACTTCCTGACCAAACTAATTCCACTTTTGGGCCAGGACATCCCTGCCTCCCTCCCGGGCTGGGGCTCCGAGGTGGTGACTGCAAATTCCAGCTGCAAATCCCTTTGCTCCAGGCTGGTTTTACTGCCCAAGGAAAAGCAGAGCAGCTGCCTTTCCCCGAGCTCCAGAACCTGCAAAAAATCGGGATCATGGGAACCTCAAGGAGAATGAGAAGGGAGCAGGAAAAGCCAGGACACTGGCAGGGAGCACCTCAGTCCCCCAAGGCCACTTGTCACCCTGACACAACTTTCCCCTGCTCCTCCTGTCCCCAGAGCCGGGCTGCTGCATGTTTGCACCGCAGCAATCCCAAATCCCCCTTCCCAAATCCTGCTGTGGGTCCTCCCCCCTCAGCTGCAGCCCCCCGAGGGTTGGTGCTGCTCTGTTTCTCCCGGGAGAGCTGGAGAAACAGGAGCCAGCCCCAGCAGGATGCTGGGGACAGCCAAACCTACCTAAAATTGCTTCTCCAGGGAGAAAAAGTCCCACCCTCTTCGCAGCAGGCCGAGTCCTCAGCTGGGCTTGGGGCTGAGCCATGCCAGGAGCTGGAGGGGGTTTCCTGCACCCCAGCCCCCTCCTCACACTCAGATCTCTGGAGAGGGAAGGGGTTTGGGGTCTCTCTGTGGGGCTGAGGTGGCGCTGGCCCCAAACACTCTCCAGAGCAGGGGCAGCTTTAATCCCCAGGCTCTGCAGCCTTCAGGCAATGCTCCCAGTCAAAGCAAAGCTGCTCTCTTTTCCCTCAGGCCCATTTCCCTGCCTCCCTGGCCTTTTCCCCCCTCTCTTATCTCCACAGAGCCCACGAACTTTCTCCCAGTGCTGCCCACCCTGCTCGGGGCTCCTCTGCTGCTCTGTTCCCTGGTTTCATCCCAAGCATCCCTTCCTCGCTCGGCCCCTTGAGTGAGCCCAAACAGCTCCCTGGAGCTGCTGGAGACACCCTGATGGATCCCACGCTCCAGCCTCCTTCTCCTCTCCACCACTGCCCCTCTCTCATTCCAAAGCTCCCTCTTTTTCCTGGTGGAGATGCAAAGGCACCAAGTTTTCCTCCCCATCCCTCTTTCCCCTTCTCCCCTCCCCTCCATTCATCCAACCCTCTCTTTTCCATGTGGTTGTTTGGGTTTTTTTCCCTTCCTTCCTACCCCTCTCGCCATTTATTATTTTTTTTTTTATATATTTAAGTTTTTCTTTTAACTTTCAAGGTCACCACAGACAGACAATGCCACCAGTGCCTGTTTGATATGTGAGCGCTATTGGCGTCCATTGCCACGGTTTCCGTGGTAACACAGTAACCATTAATTTTCAATTAAAGTAGACAAAAAGCCCGATGACAGCTCCAGGTCTGCTGAAGATGTCAAGAATCCGTATTAATATACAGCAAGAGAGCATAATTGTGTGTCCATCTTCCCGAGCAACGAAAATGGAGGGATAATTACCAGCTAGAAAGCCACTCTGTAATTTTGTTCTTACTGTCACCACAACCCTACATATTAGCATAAATTAAAAGCAGGGTTTATTGTTACCAAAGTGCATTGATATTTCCAGCCTATTTTCTTCCTTTTAACTGTTTGTTGTTGATGGGTGACTCCTGGACACTGTGGGTGAGCCCACAGGAGCATCCAGGATGTCAGGAAGGAAGGGATGAAGCTCTTGCGGTGCCACCCAGGTGGAAGGAAGGGAAGGGAGAAATTCCAGCTCCATGTGTGGCACTTTTCCATCCTCCTCATCCATCAGGAGCTCCGTGGATCCCAACTGCTCCATAGTGGGGGCTCTGTCCCATCCCACATCACTGGGTTTCACCATGGAGCTGGAAGTGCTGCGAGTCCCCGACTGCTCCACGCTCGGTGACAGCTGAGCTGAATTCATGAATTTAAGTGAATGGAAAAAAAAAAGTGGGTTCCTTGTATCATATCCAGGGAAAGCTGTCCTTCAAACCGGGATTTAGTGTAACTGCCCTTGAGGGAGCGATCCTCAGGCAGTCAGTCACAACACTGACCTGCTGTGGGCATCTGACAAGGAGATTACAGCTCAACAAAGGCCTTCCCTTCCCTTCCCTTCCCTTCCCTTCCCTTCCCTTCCCTTCCCTTCCCTTCCCTTCCCTTCCCTTCCCTTCCCT
>QUSF01000065.1:2202755-2221200 GCA_003676055.1 Chloebia gouldiae | reverse complement strand
CTGGCCATTCCCATGGCATTTCCACATGGATATTCCCTTTCCATGCTGGCCATTCCCATGGCACTTCCACAGGGACATTCCCCCATCCCTTCCCAGGCGTTCACAGTCACCCACATTGATCTGGGATCCATAGGTTCACCTTCATCCTGTGCTGGTGGAGTGGGACACTCCAAAAGTTAAAATCCCTGCAAATCCAGTCCTTTTTGGGACCCTGCTGCTCCCCTTTGTCCCACAGCCCACCCGAGGGGAGGTGTCCCCACTGTGCCCTTGCAGGTTATCCCGGGGGGTCCCTGTGCCATGGGGTGAGACCCCAAGTGCTCCTTTCTTCACCTGGATGTGGGCTGAGACCCCAAATTCCCCCAAATTCTCCTTTTCTCACACAGCTGTGGGGTGAGACCCCAAATGCTCCTTTCCTCACTCTGCCATAGGGTGGGACCCCAAATGCTCCTTTCTTCACCCAGCTGTGGGGTGAGACCCCAAATGCTCCTTTCCTCACTCTGTCATAGGGTGAGACCCCAAATGCTCCTTTCCCTGCCCTCCTTGGGGGGGTGAGACCCCAAACACTTCTCTAAACACCCTGGCAGGGGTGAGACCCCAAACTCTCCTTTCCTCACCCAGCTGTGGGGTGAGACCCCAAATTCTGCAGTCCCCGCCCTGCCGGGGGTGCCCGCCCTGGCTCTGCCAGCTCTTGGTGACTCAACAGAGCAATTTTAGCCTGGGCCGGGCTCCTCTCCCGAAGGCTCCCGAGCCAAGGGAGGCACAGCCACCGCCGGGATGGGATTTTAAGGTAGACTCTGGAAAAAAAAAAAAAACTCCACGGGGAGCATGGGAAGGATGAGGGAAGCACAGAGCTGGAGCACTGAACCCACTGCTGGCAGCCCCTGGTCATTTCCAAAACATTTGGGATGTTAAAAAAAAAAAAAAAGAAAAAAAAAGTTTTTTTATTTTTGGAAGGGGTGATAAAATCCCAGGGAATGCTGCCTGGCTGTAGAAAGGGGTTGGGCACCTCACCTGGGATCTGCCCTCACCGCTGCCCCAAAACTGAGGGTCTGGATTCTCCCTGGATGCTGGAAAAATTCAGGAAAGGCCAGTCCAGCACTTCCAGGAGCGACAGGTACTTCTGATCCATGGAAAACAAGGCCAAAAATAAAAAGTGCTTTTGGGGTCGGGGGCTCTGACAACACAAACAGAGCAAGGAACTGAAAGTGCTGCCCCAACCCCAGCCTGGCTCCCGGGCTGAGTGCACTGGGAATGTTAAAAAATAATCAGGAAGGTTTTCTAGACAGAGAAAAAAAAAAAAGTCCCAAACACATCCTTGGCCTGCACCCTTACAAGTCCCTTAACACTTTTTCCCCCTCTAAATGGAGGGGGGAAATAGTGGGTTTTTTTTGGTTTTTATTTTTTGATTTTTGGGGGGTTGTTTGTTCGGTTTGTTTTCAAACCTTGGCCTCATTAATTTCCAAGCAAAATTTCCCCCCAATAAAAGGCAAACATGGAAAGAAAAACAAACTATTAGAAAAGAGAGGAGGGAGGAAATGTTATTTAAAAGGTTACCAGACCACATCATTTTCCAATGATATTATATACTCCCTGCAGTATCCAAAATATATATGGGACTGGGGCCAAGAATGTTAAAAAAAAAAAAAAAAAAAAGGAGGAGAAGAAGGAAAAAAAAGGAAGAAAAAACACCCAGCGTAGACACAACATCTGGACAGAGGCTGAACAAAACCTCCATTTATCACACTTAATCCTGCAATGAAGCAGTCAACAGTTTACTTCTGTTTTGCTAATTTAGCTGCTTTCATGCTTCCGAGGTGGAAAAGCCAAAGGAAAAGCTTGGAATTAAGTGTCACTTTGTGAAGCTCCTTTTGCTCTGTTTCATCAAAGTTTCTTCTCCTTTATTTATTTATATTTTCCTTTTTTTTTTTGTTTTAATCCTGTTATTTTATTAATTTCACTTTCCCTCCCCCTCCTGATTTCCATCCCCATTTTTCCTTTTCCCTTTGGAAAATCTGGTGGCCCAGCACCCCTGGGTGCCCACAACCACACGGGGAACCCCCAGAATTCTTTCCCAATTTTCACCCAACCTGTCCCAAATCACAGAAAAGATTCAGCGTTGGTGGGATTTGCATCCCTTCCCTTCCTCCCTACCCATTCCCATGCCTTTTCCTCCAGGAATAACTCGATTTTTCATGGAAAACCAAACTACACTAGGGCTGGGGATGCCCTTCACTTCCAAAAAGTGCGAAATCCAGGGACGGTGCGTGCATTTTGGAGGGGTCCTGGGGCTGATCCCTCATTTTCTCTGGAGAAAACCTCCCATTTCCAGCAGAGAAACCCCCATTTCCTGCCTCATTGCGGTGCGAATGTGCGGCCACGTGTTCCCCTGGAATTCCCACAGCGAATTCCAGCGGCAGATTTCCCTGTCCTTGGGCGAGGCTCTTCCTTCCGACCAGCTCTGAAGCACCCGCGGGCCTGTTTGGGGCCTGGTGATGATAACCCCAAGCACAGCCACAACCACAGCTCATCCCATCCCCCAGGAGCTCCAGGATCCCGAGCATTCCCATGGATCCATCAGCCCGAACTGGAAAATTTTGGCTTCTGGATCTGGCTCACCCAAAAATTGAGGAATTTGGGGTTCCCATGAGAAGACTGGGTTGTCCCAACCTGATTTTATTTAAAATTAAGGTTCAAACCCCAATTTTCTGTTGAAATTTTCACTGTTGTGATGGGAGAGGAGGGGAAAACCTCCCAGAAAATCCAGCTGGAGCAGGGAGTTCGCCCATATTTAGCAAGCACAATTCTCTGCTTCTCTTGGAGCTTCTTCAGTTTATTTTTGTTGTGTCAAGAGCAAAAGAGACAACAAACATCCCTCCTCAGAGGTTTAATTAATATTTGTTAAGACCAGAATAAGCAACATCTCCGGAACTGCCTGGACGTGGAAGTAGCCCTGGGAATTGGGGCTATTTTTGGGGCTGTCTGGTTCCCTGCACTTGATGTGGTTTTTTGTGTGTTTGTGTGTGTGTCAAAGGCTTGTCTCAAGACTTAAAACTGGGTTTTAAAAGAGAATTAATTAAATAATGAGCTGAGAGCTTTGAGATCAGCAGAGAACAAAAAGTCCTTTGGACTTGGAGATGCCCGAAGGATTCCTGGTTTCTCCTGGAATGCCACGTTCCTTGCCTAGCACACACATCGTTCCCAGATTAGATGCTTATCTAATCTTATCTAATCCAGGCTGGTTGAGCAGAAAAAAGAATGGATGGAGCTTGGAAAAATGGGATCAGGAAGTTGTCAGGATGGCTGATTCTTCCATTCACATTCCTGTTCCCATCCCTATTTCCATCCCCATCCCCATTCCCATCCCCATTCCCATTTCCCATTCCATTTCCCATTCCCATTCCCATCCCCATCCCTGTCCCCATTCCCATTTCCCATCCCATCCCCATCCCCATTTCCCGTTCCCGTTCCCGTTCCCGTTCCCATTTCCCATTCCCATTCCCATTCCCATTCCCATCCCCATCCCCATTTCCCGTTCCCGTTCCCATTCCCATTCCCATTCCCATCCCCATTTCCCGTTCCCATTCCTGTTCCCATTCCCATCCCCATTTCCCATTCCCGTTCCCATTCCCATTGCCATTCCCATTTCCATTCCCGGTACCTCCATGGAGCTCCCGCCGCATTCCCACGGCTCTCCATCCCGCTGCAGCCCAGCCTGGCGCTCCGGGGTCACCATTCACGTTTACTGCAGGGAAGGAGGCCACAACAAACATTCCCAAACATTCCCAAACATTCCCAAACATTCCCAAACAAACATTCCTGCTCGCTGCCTCAGCCGCCCGGAGCTCTCCTGTCGCGCCGGCCGGGCCTGGGAAGGGCGGCCGGACACGGCGCCCGGCTCTGCCCTCCCGCTGCAGGTGCAGCCACAGGGGACGGGGCCTTGGTGGCCCTTCTGGGGGCTCCTCTGGGGCAATGAGGTTTGGGGGATTCGGGATCAGCCTGGAGAGCCTTTGGATGGAGCCTGACCACAGCAGCTCCTTCCCGGGTTTCTCCAGAGGGGAGCATGACCCCAATCCTTTTGTGCACCATCAGGGGGTTGTGCCCCACAGCTCCCTCCCCAGATAATCAATCCCTCTCCTGGGGGGCTTTTCCCCTCAGTTAATAAAGCCCCAAGAGCCCAGCGCTGCTGCCCAAACTCAGCTTCCCTTCCCTGGGGGCAGCCAGGATCCCCCCCGACATTTTCCAGCAGGGAAAGCCCCACACATCTGGCAGGAGCCGAGGAGGAGCTGCCAGGGAGGGCAGGAGGTGGCCGGAGAGGTCACAGGGAGAGCAAACATCCCGGCCCTGCCAGCGCAGCCGCCACTCCAGCTCCAGCTGCTGCACAAAGAGCCCCTTCTGGAAGCGGGGCTGAACCCCTGGGGGCTTTGGGGAGGGAATTTGGCACTGCCTGAGAGCAGCTGAGGAAGTTTGGGAGCATCACTCCGTGGGCTGGGGCACAAGGGATGCTGAGGTGAAGCCCCAAATCCCAAATCCACCCTTTCCTCAGCATGGGCAAAACTGTCAGGAACAGGGTCTGGGGAGCTGCAGCAGAGCCAAGCCCTGTGCTCAGCTGGAAGCTCCTCTCTCCATGCTGGGAAGGGAATTTGTTCCTGTGCTGCTCACCCAGGACTGCAGGAGGGAGCGGGGCTCGCTGGTATTTACCGAGGCCGAGGGGCTGCTGGGGCGAGCGCTGAGCAAACAGCTCCGAGCATCCCCGCCCGGAGAGCTGCTGGAACAAAGGAAACCTTCACAGACACACAGCGGGGACAAAGAGCCACCAAAGTGCTCTCCCCGAGGCCACCTGTGGCCAGGACGGAGCTGGGGGGACACTCAGAGACCCAGCCCAGGTGGTTCATGGTGGGCTCAGGGCCACCTTGCCTGGACAGGGTGACACAGCGGGGACTGGGCAGTGACACACAGGGGACAGGGAGTGAGTGCTTCCCTGTGCCAGCTTTTCCCTGGACACCCTTCCCTCACTGGGCTGGGCTGTACGTACTCTGCACTTGGCCAGAACCCCTAATTTTGCTGCTTTTTACCCAAAAAAAGAGCAAGAAGAGTCTCTGGCTGAGCCACTTTTGGCATCAAACGCCGTGGCCCAAAGGGACACTCAGAGCCAGAGCAGGCTGGAGCATCCCTGAGGATCCCAGGCCTCCCTTCCCGAGCCTGGCCGGAGCAGTCCCTCCACTGCCACTGCCTCAAAGCTGCCTCTTTGGGGTTGTTGTCTGGTGCAGTTTTCTTTTTTCATATTTAATATTAATGGTAATGACTGTGGCAGGGAGATAATAAGCTCCCAGCCAGATTAGAAGGGGGTCGGCTCTTATCTGGGCCTGTTGAAGACTCATGTCTTTCACCTGCTCCTTTAATATCCCCCATCTTTCATTCCTACCGCTGAGCCCCCTCCCACTGTCCTAGAACAAAAGGGGTATTATTGTCCGGGGTCTTTTCAGGCTGGAGCCAGGAAGACCTCCTCCCTCCCCCAGCCGCTCCCCGAATGTGCAGCAGTTTGAAATGAGCCTTTTTCCTTCCCCGGCAGGAGATTAGCTCGGTTTGACAAGGCGGTGAACTTTAGGCAGGGTGAAATAGGGTCTCCTTGGGGAGTGCAGGCAGTTCAGCCCTGACTAATTCTGACAAAGAGAGGCACCGAAAAAAAAAAAAATCCCTGCCAAAAAAAAAAAAAGGAAAAAAATTAAAATAAGAAAAACAAGCGGAGAGCTGCAGAGGAGGCAGGAGTGGAGGGGAGGCTCGGGGGAAGGAAGGGAGGAAGCAGGGATGGGAGGCCAGAGGGCACGTTCCCGAGTGGGGCTGGGCTGGAACTCCAGGGTTTGGAGGGAATCACCTCCCTGGGCAGCCCAGGGTGAGCACAGCCAGGATTCACAGGGTTCCTGCTGCTCCACGTCCCCTTTCTCCCCAAATCCCCTTTCTTTATCATTTTAAAGCTGTCAGGGAACCCTTTAGCCCGAGCCCTGAGGCAGCAGCACCTCAGCCTTGCTTTCAAAACACAAACCAAAGCCTTGAGCTGGCGTGGCCGAGGCAGAGAGTTTAAAAAAACAATTACCCCAAACCCCACGAAGTTAAAAATCAGGATTTGAATGCAGAGAAACCCAAGTGCTCCCATCTGAAACTGCTGCTCGTGCGTCAGAGGCCGGAGTTTGTGCAGGGACTTGTGAGGGTGACGTGCCCAGGGTGGAGGGTGTGGATGGAGCTGGGAGTGACGTAGGTGAGGGATTAGAGGAGAGATTGGCAGTGGGAAAGGCAAACTGTTTCCTGTGGCTCATCCAGGGGTGTCTTCCATCACAAAAAGGCTTTGAAGTGCTGCAGGGAAGGCTCTGGATGACGGGAATGCGACCTGCAGGGCTGGGATGAGTGAGGCACCGCTCTCAGGGAGCCTTTCCCTGCCTTTCCCTTCACCTGGGCCCTTCCAAGCACAGCCCACTTGGGAATATCCTGTTTTCCTGGCCTCACAGTGAGGGAAGGCACCCTGTTCTCACCCTGAGAAACTTTTCTGTTTTGTCAGAATTTGAAATTGCAAATATTTGGTGAAAATTTGCGTGTCAGCCTGCCCCAGTCTGCCCACAGACGTGCATAAATATCAGATGTATTTGGGATTGTTTTTATATGATTATAAAATTTATGTTATTATATTTAGGATTGTATTTGTCGCACTTTGTAGGAATAGCAGGTGTCTGGCACAGGCCTTGGCATCCTGAAATTCCGTATCCAAGAGGAGAAGGGGAAGAAAAGGCTGCAGAGGAGAGGGCTGGCAGAGGCCAGGACAGAGCCAGGGTTCTCAAAAAGCCTTTGGTCCCCTCAGAAAGGGACTGTCACGCTTGTCCCCGAGCACGCCGGCGATCTGTCACTCGGGATGTTCCCATCGCAGCTCTGAGCCTGGCACAGGCTGCAGGCAGCACATGCTGACACCCACTCCTGCCAAAATCCCAGCCTGGCAGTGCACAGAGGTGTGTTCTGCTCAGCCAGCAGCAGCCCTGCCCTGCTGTCACCCCCTGTGTCCCCTCAGCGCCGTGTCAGGGCGAGGTGGCACCGCCGGCACCGCGCCCTGCGGGCACAGCCCCGAGCTCGGGTGTCCCTGCCCCTGTCCTGCAGGATATTTCCTGCCAGTGGCTCAGCAAACCCCTGAAATCTGCCTGTCCTGCCAGGAGATTCCTCCCTAATGCTCATTAAGCCGCTTGCAAATCCCTGGCTGAACAGGGCTGCACAAGTTTAATAAAGCGAGAGACAGATGCCATCAATCATCTGGGCCCGCCACACATCTGGGGGAAATCCAGGCCCTTTCCTCCCCTTTCTTCTCCCCACCTTTGTGTCCCACAAGGACACAGCCCAGGAATTGCCCGGCAGCTCCACCCCGGGATTCCTGCCCTGCTCCATCCCAGTGTCCTGTCCTTGCTCCCCATCTCCCAGACGTGGGGTTTAGCACGAGCTGTTCCCTGGGCAGAGGGATTTCCATCCTGCTGCCCCATGTTTTACCCCTTGGAAGGACCAGGAATGCCCCACAGCACCCTCATCAGAAGGATCAGGAGGAGGAGAGCAGGGGAGAGGCACAGGAGGCAGGGAGGGAGCAGGAGCTGGCACTTTATCCCTGCACCTTCCCCGCTGCACTCTGATTTTTGGCGTTGCCTCCTGCTGGGAAGCAGCAGGAACACGATCCCTCAGCAGGGCTCAGAGCTCAGATTTTGGGTTCAATCCAGACCAGGGCTCCCCATCTGGAACAAATCCACACCTTTCCCAGCGGATTCCATCAAGTGGGAGACAACATTTATGGAGCAGATGTTCCCTCTGGAGGAGCCTGGATGTTTCTGATCCCGGGATGTTGCATTCAGGGAATGCAGTCCCAGTCCTCTGCTCTGCCTCAGGGACAGCAGCTCCCATTTATTTGTTTTACAACCTCCTACTCTTCTAAAATCAGTGTTTCAAAGCAGAGGTTCATCAGCTCCTTGAGGTGGGATGGAGCTCATCCATGCTCTGCTCCTCCAATTCTGGTTTCTTTTTTTTTATTTGCAGCCCTGATAGCAGGTGAGAGACTGAGGAGAAGATTGAGGGGTGTGGGCTGGTTGATGACCCAAATTTGTTTTTCGGGCAGAGCTAAGCTGTGTTCTGGGACTGGCAAAGCTGTGTGGATGTCACAAAATGCTGTCTGCACTTGGTGGATTTGGATTTTCCAGGAGGTGGAAGAGCCAGTGGATGTTAATTTTGCATGGGTATTTCTCCAGATCTGAGCTGGTGTCACCAGGAGGACGTGGCCTCCTCCAGGCCTTTCCTGCTCCCAGGTGTGGGTGGTGGCACGGGCTGGGCAAGGAGAAGCTGCCTGGGGTGGGAAAAGTGGGAAAAGTGGGAAAAGTGGCATCTGGAGACTCTAATCAGCCTAAAATCAGGCCAGGCCACGTGGTGAGACAGATGTGACCCCCAGGGAGACACTGAGGATGGCAAAGGGCACAAAGGGACAACGAGAATGTCCCACTTGTGCCTCAAACCTGCCTGAAAGCCATGAGCCCACCTCTCTTTCCTCTTTCCCCAGGCTCTGACGAGAATTCCTGATGGGAATTCCTCTATTTGAGACCACAGGGAAACCAGGAAAAATAGCCCAGCAGGAGCCAGTGCTTAGCTAAAGCCGCCTGCTAAATCAAGTGGTCTTTAAGGGTTTAGTGAGGCTCTTCCCCCCATCCCCAGGGCTGGGGCTCTCCTGTCCCCTGGGTGTCACTGGGGGTGACAGACACACGGAGCAGGGAGCTCTGGCTCCCACACCAAGCCCCAAATTCGCAGCCCTGCTCCGTCTGGCAGAAGGCTGGATGTGTATTTATTAAAAAAAAAAAAAAGAAAAAAAAAGGAAATAAAACAACAGCGAGAAGGGAGGATTTGGTGCTCTGAGCTCTTTATGCTCAGCACAAGGATGGGTTATGGATAATACAGCGCTGTGGGACGGGAATAACGCACGGGGTTTACTCTGGGTTTGTCTCCAGCAGCCGCCCAGAGATCCAAAAACATTGGATCTGAACCGTTCAGTGCATCCAGCTGGGATGTGACACCTCCTGGGTGCCTTTCCCAGCTCGTGGAGGTGAATCCCAGGTTTTCCTGCGGAGGAAAACGAGGTGGTGGCTTGGAGCGTGGGATGGGACAGGTGATGGGGCCGAGACCCCCCTGGGCACACCCAGGTCCTGCAAAAGCCAAGCTCCTCTTCCCTGGGGACGGCTCAGGTGGGATGCGGGACAAGGATGGTCCCTGCCACGTTTCAGGTGGATTTCAGAGTGGAAAGTGCTGCCTGAAGGCGCCGGGATGAGCCGAGTTGGGTTCGCGGCATCCTCCCAGCAACTTCGGCTATTGGGATGTGCCCACAACTTCTCCTCCTCACGGTGACCCCGCAGGCTTCCCCCTCACCCTTTCGGCCCCAAAGGGAGCAGAGGAAGGTGCAGAGAAGCCCCAGAGGCACGGGGAGAGCCGGGTCCCGGGAAGGGCCGCGCTGATCCCGCCGGAGCCGCGCAGTCCGGCCGGGCCGGGCGCCAAGCGCCGCATGTGGGATCGATTATCCGCAGGGCTTCGAGGGGCTTCTCCCGCTGCCACTCACCTATCCCGCCCGTGTGGCAGCGGGCACGGCAGCGAGGTTTGCACAGCTGGAATAAATTGCAGGGAGGAGGAGGAGGAGGGGCTCGGGAGAGACAAAAACCAACATTGAACTCAAGAGGGAAGAAAGACAGTATTAGGGGAGGTAATGGGGAAAATGTGTGTGAGACGGGGGGGGGGTTTATTTACACGCTGTTTGTTTGGGGTTGCCCACACACGGTGAGAGCTGGGCAGTGGCTGGGCTCCAAAATCCCAGCAGGAGTTTGGGCTTGGCCAGGGAAGAGAAGCAGAAGAAGGGAAAAAGAAGGGAAAATGGAAATGGGGAATGCAGGAGGGGTCAGGCAACGGAACAATGGTGTGGCACTTGTTTGGGAAGAGAAGGAGTTGAGGGGATGGAGATCCCCTGGGGTGGCCTGTGGGACTGCACAGGGAAATCCCTGGACATTTGCTGTCCCCTCTGGAAAACCACCGAGGCTGGCCAGGCCTTGTGTTGCCCCACCAGCCTCTGTGACCACTGTGAGCATCCCTGGGGAGGGATAACCCACCCCAGAGCTCCCCAGGGAAAAGTTTTATCCTTCCCCCCTCTCCCCCCCGCCCCATGTCATGAAATATTGGAATTAATATAATAACACACCTTAATAATATTATCCCTGGTCGAGTCCATAAAAGTCCCCTCTTGCATTACGGCATTTGAGAGACTATTAAGTTTTAAGGCCACGAGACCTCCGTGAAGGAGAGGAGTCATTTCCATTTTCCCCTCTCTTCCGAGGGCACTGGGGTTTATGGGGCAGTCAGGAACTGGGATTGATGAGCCCCGTGGCCACCACGTCCACTGGGAGGGCAGGGCCCAGGACAGGGGTCACTGAGGTCCCAGCGTGTCCCCAAGCACAGGGCTCCCAATAAAATGATCTTTTGGAGTGGCTGATGCTGTTTCCTGGCACTTGGCTCTTCCCAAATCCCAAGTTTTCCTGCAGAGAGAGGAATTTAGGGAGAAATGAGGCGGTGACTTTGACACGGAACAGGTGATAGGGCTGAGACCCTTCTGGGCAGCTGAATCCCTGCACATCACAGGGGAGAAGCAGCATGGCTGAGGATGGAAAATCCCTAATTTTGCATCAAAATGGGGACAGTGACAGCAGCCAGCAGAGCCTGGGAACTGTCCTGTGAAATACAGCGAGCCTGTGGACTCTCCTGTTCCTTTCCTGTCACTTGGGAGGAAAAACCCAACAGGACTAAAATGCTGGGAGCTGATGCTTGTGGGGCCAGGAGGAGCTGTGGGTGACAGTGGTGGTGACACGGTGGTGACACGGCGGTGGTGGCACGGTGGTGGCACCACTTCACCAAGAGATGAAAATGGAAATTGTGGGCAGGGAGAGAAGGGTGCAGAGCTCACAAGTGAGGGTCTGGAGGCTCCTCTTCCTGACTTGTGAGAGCTGCAGGAGTTTCAGGGCTTGTCCCCAAGGCGCAGCGAGGGCTCACAGCCTGAACCTGATGTCACAAGGAGGGGACAGGAGGAGTTTCTGTGAAAAAAGTGAAGTGAGAGGCTCACATGAATGGGAACAACCCTCAGCGAGCCAAAGCAAGAGGGAAATCACAGGGAATGAGGACAGGAAAGGGGAATGTAAGAATTCCTTGCCTTTATCAGGAATATTGCCCTGGTTTGGGGCAGCTGGATCAATTCAGATTCACAGATTTCTGCCTCGATGAAGGCAGCAGAGCTGTTTGTGATTTACCCTGAGTTCAGAGCGCTGATTCTCCATATTTAAACCCATCCCACCCCAATCCATGCAGGAACTCAGCACCAGCTCTGGTATCTGAGAGTTCCAGCTCCTCACCTCTGTATTCTGTTGCCAAAAAAGGTACTATTTTTTCTTTTTTTTTTTTTTACCCAGTCTATTTATTTTCCAAAAGCACAATTTCACAAAGCAAAACCAAACCAATTCCACCCAAAACAAATAAAATCCTTTCACTGGCCAAGAAAACTTTGGAAATGGAACCACTGCGGGCTCAGAAAACCAGCAGGACAATTAAAAAGGCAAAAACCCTTTCCCATTTATTATTATGTAAAATCTCCTGCTCTTTAGGGCAATCTCATGATTATGAAGGGGTCAGGGGAGCTGATTTATGATTAGAGAGCTCTTGGCATAGGCAATATTGTATATGTTTTAATTTTGAACCTTAATAATCCATCCAACGTGCAGCACTTGATCGTGACACTCATTTCTCACGTAGCTTTTTGCCAGGCTCCACACAGCCACCTTCACCTCCTTTCCAAACCTCTTCCCTGTGCCAAAGTCAAACACAATCCAACTTTTCCCTGTGGAATCAACCTCCCAAATACCCCCAGGGTGGGTCCCTTGTCACCAGCTGAAGTGACAAAGCTTCCTGCTCACACCAAGGGGAGGCTCCTACTCAGAGGAAGGGAAAATCTGGTGCTTTACTGGAATTTTTTAGGCGAATTCACCCTCTGGAAGGGAAAAAGAATTCCTGGCTTCTTTTCACAACTCTTATGTGTAAAGACACCTTGGTTTTGCTCCTTGGTGTGGTTGCAGGTGATGATCAGAAGCACCAAAAATGAGTTTCTGCTGAGCCACCACCTTGGTTCATTGTGCCTGACATGATTTGAGTCTCAACTTGTGTCCAACGGGGTGAAAAAAGGGGAAATCAGGGCTGGTGGGTGAATTCCAGCCTGGGAATCTTATTCAGGGAGGCTCCAGGTACAAATCTGCTTCAGAGGGTCTGATTTCACCATTCCCACCCAAACCACCCTGAGTTTCCTGCCCAGAAGCACCAAAAATGAATTTCTGCTGAGCCCAGCACGTCTTGAGTCACAACCTGTGTCCTGCAGGGTGATAAAGGGGGAAATCAGGGCTGGTGGGCGAATTCTGAGCTGGGGAACCTCCTCAGGGAGCACACACGAGGTGCAGATCTCGGGCTCCATCCCGCTCTGCTTTCACAGCATTCTGACCCCAGTGCCATGCCCTGGACACCCTCCTTGCCCCCAGGGCTGTGTCCCCTGTCCTGCTGCCATCCCGAGGTGTTTATTGAATTGTTTTCCCTGCTCCTGGTGGCGGCGTTTCCCTGCCATTAAACCCTGCCAGCCGCACTCTGACTGGGTAATTTAAAGCTATAGTTAAATTATGACTTCTCTGAACCTGTTGTGGCACTGACGCATAACCCTAATTAAATGATCGCATCCATTCCAAAGCCAGTCTTTTCTCCCCTCAAACGTTAATTACAACATAAGAGGCTTTAATGGCTCGCCTCACCTCCAGCTCCTCGAAAGAAAGGTCATGCGATTAATTTTCGTCATTAATCTTTTCCCAATGTGGACATTGTGCTGTCACTGGAGCCTATTAAACCCCCTTTGTCCCCCTCCCCTTCTTCTGCCTTCTCCCCCCTTCCTTTCTCCCCCCACCCCCAAGTGAATGAAAGAACAAAAATATTTAAGCTCCACTTTGGCTCTGGTGCCTTCTCGGGGCTCGGGACGAGCTTGGGACACATCCCACGTCCCAGTGTTCACCTGAGAGCAGTGGGGACTCTGCTCTGCAGCACAGGGGATGATTTGGGGGTGGTGGGGACGATTTGGGGGTGGTGGGGACAATCTGGGAGTGGTGGGACCCCTTGAGACCTTCGCAGGGCACTGGGGTGGCGGCATGAGGGCACCTCCTTGGTGGTGGATGTTGCAGAGGCTTTGGTGGGGACAACTGGATGGAGCCAAAGGCAGGGGATGGATGGAGGTGGGGACATGGGACAGCAGGAGGGGAGCAGAGGGCCTGGCCATGCCCAGCCAGGGTGGGCAGAGCTCCGGGAGCAGAGCCCAGACCCTCCCCATGCCCAGCGGAGCTGCAGCCACCACTGCTGGGAGACCTGCTTCAAAAGCCCTTTTGGGTTTTTTCCTCCTGTTTTCCAAAAGAAACGGGCATTTTCTAACCTCCACAAAACCCCCCTGAGTGCCTTAACCCCCTGAACTCGGGATCAGCTCTGGCTGCTGCCCGGATTTGGGAGCTGGGCAGGCGGGGGGGCTCGGAGCACACCCACACCCGCCCACCCTCACTTAATTCGCTGTATTGTTTCAGCCGAAACCAGGGCCTGAATAATTCCCTTTTATCCAGGGTGACGTAATCGGGGAGCAGGTTGCTGCTGGGTGGGGGCTGGCAGCACTCGTGGCACCGTTTGGAGCAGCAGCTCCAGGCACGGACCGTGCCGGGACCCAGGGATGCGCCGCAGCCCCGCCGGCGGTGCCGCGTCCCCAGGCTCGCGGCGCGCCCCAGTTTGAGGGGCTGCGAGCGCTCCTGAAGGGTATGACCCACTTCCCAGCCCTCCCTCCAGCTCGCTGACATCCTTTTCTTGCCGTCCCCAAGGGCAGTGGCTCGTGGGGGGAAAATCCTGGAGTGTTTGAATGAAGAGGAGACAGATGGCAGTCACCTCCTCGCTGGGTAAATGCGGGGTGGGAAGTGGAAAAAGAGAGCAGCAGAGAGGTGGGATGAGCCTGTTTTGACTGGGTGCTTTCCCTCAAGGCACAGCTAAGTGAGTCCTCAAGGATCTCCCTGGATTCAGATATCTGAGGATGTGGATCCCCATCCCTGTCCCTGCAGGTGCTGGCAGCTCCTGGCCCCTCTGGTGGGATTTGGGCTCTTTCCACCCTCCTGTGGCTCATCCCTGACTCTTGCTCCAGGCCTGGGGCGAGCCAGGCAAGGAATCCTGGCTGTGTTTTTGCCAGAGGATTTGTTGGCAGCAAGGGCAGGGTGAGGAGCTCGGGATGGGGCTGGAATTCCATCTGAATTTGGGAAGTGAAGACAGGCCGAGCCTGGCTGGGGTGTCTGCAGCGACAGCCTCACAAAAACCCCTCTGCTCTGCAGGAGCCCTCTGGGCTCTTCCCACGGGCACCAGGGATGGTGAAATTCTCAGGAATGATGGGCAGACACAGCAATATTCCTTCCCAGGATGGCAGCCCTGTCCCGTGGAAGCCCTGGTGAGTTGGGCCCAGCTGAGCAAAGCGGTGCCTCCCTTGTGGTGGGAGTTCCGTGCGTAGCTCCGGGGCTAAAATCAGCTCCAGGAGGTGCCAGGGAATCCTTCCCACCCAAACAAGCCTGGAAAAAGCCAATGGACAGAAATGGACAAATGGACAGAAATCAGGGAAGCTTCTGGGATCATGGCCTGGGGCTTTGCTGGCGTCTCTGGGGTGGAATGACAGGAAAAAAAGGGGATGGGGCAGTGTGACAGCAGCACCCTGAGCTGGGGGAAACGACTCCAGACCTGCTGGGATCAGCAGACCTGGGCTGATTTCACTCCCTGGGCCCTTCTCACCTTGAATGATGCTAAAAGCACCTGATAAGAGAACAGCAGCCAAAATATGAATCCTGCAGGAGCTTCAGACACTACAACCCTAATTAATACATCCCTGACTGCCACTTTATTGCTGGAAAATAAACAGCTGATGGATAAAGCCTTCCCAGAGACTCCTGTGCCCTGGAGCACGGCGACACTGCAGCGAGTGACTGCTCACCATCGTTAAATTTCAGACCTAGTACAGAATATAATTGGGATATCCTATAAAGAGAGAGAAAAAGGGATTGGGGATGCATTTCTTGTGCTCCCCACGAGCTTTATGCCCCCAAAACAACAGCCTGGGGGCTCGTGCCCTGCTGCTGCTGCACAGGCAGGTTTGCCACGATAAAATCCACATCAGGATTTCTGAGGCCCCAGGTGCTGAGGGGTCCCGGTGCTCTCGGCTCAGATCCTGATGGTTCTTTTCCCCCTCTGAAAGCAGCCACGGCAACACTCAGCTCCGGAGTCTGCTCCGCTTTTCCCCTCAGGGGTGAAATGAGGACCTGACCCGGATCTACTGGGAGCACTGGGAGCACTGGGAGCTGTACTCGGGTCTGGGACCCAGCTGTACTGGGAGCACTGGGAGCACTGGGAGCTGTACTCGGGTCTGGGACCCGGCTGTACTGGGAGCACTGGGAGCACTGGGAGCTGTACTCGGGTCTGGGACCCAGCTGTACTGGGAGCACTGGGAGCACTGGGAGCTGTACTCGGGCCTGGGTCTCTCTGGACATCGAGGAACAGTGATTTGGCTTCATCTTCCTTGATTCGTTCTGCTCTCTTCAGCTCAGGATATTCCATCATCCTGCGAGTCTCTGTTTGGGCTCCAAACGTCCCCCGAGGTTTGGGGAGAAAGGCAGCAGGGCCGGTTTAACTTTAAATCTGAGTTTTCTCCCCAGATAACCCCGTGGTGTTCCGGGCGTGGGCAGCGGGGGCTGCGCTGGAGGCACCTCGGGATCAAAGCCAGCGGATCCCGGCTGGCAGCG
The DNA here is from genome assembly GCA_003676055.1 of Chloebia gouldiae. NCBI lineage: Eukaryota > Metazoa > Chordata > Aves > Passeriformes > Passeridae > Chloebia > Chloebia gouldiae. Next base: position 2,205,280 of record QUSF01000065.1, on the reverse strand, counting down.
GATCCCGGCTGGCAGCGGATCCCTGCCAGGGCTCCTGCCAAAACCCCGGGGAACGGAGACAATGGCAAACCCCTCTGGCTTCCCCCGCCGCCGCCGGAGCCGCCCCGGCTCGGACACCCGCCGCTTTTTTTTCTCTTTGTCCCAAGGACATTGGGGACATCACGTCCGCAGTGCTCCGTGTAGCAGGATAATAATAATTAATAACCATTAGCAACAATAAGGATAATACCAGCGCCAGGCCGGACTGACTGTGCAGAAGAGACACTTTTTTTTTTTCTCCCCCTCACTTTAATGAAAACAATGATTTGACTTTGAAGAAAGTGACTTTTTTTTTTTAAGTGAAAGCGGAATCCGCTCCCCTGCCCCCCCGCACACTCCTTCTTCGCCCCCTCCCTCCTTTTTTTTTTTTTTTAACTCTCCTTTTTTCTTTTTCTTTTAATACTCTGCGTTCTATCATGCAAATCCCCTTTCAAATTATGAGAGTATTAGAGCCATCAGCGGTAATGTCACCGCCACAAAATGAGAGCAGGGACTTAAGCACCTAACGAACAATGAAATGTGCGAGCCCTGGGACAGGACAATTAAGAACTGGGCTTAGCCAGCCAGGGAAATTTATTGCTATCAAATCCATATTTCTATTTTCCCCCTGAACAGTAACCTATTTGAATATGATTAAAGGGTTTCATTAGAGCTGAGAGAAAGGCCCGTGTCCCGCCGTTCCCTGTGAGCTCACAAACACGCGCGCTTTGGGGAGAGGAGGAGGAGGAGGACGGGGAACCAAGGGAGGAAGGAAGGGAATGGGACCTGCATGGGAAGGGTGGCCAGGTCACCAATCCAGGACAGGACAGGGCTCTTCCAGCACCACGAGGGAGCTCCAGCGCTGCTGGAGAAGCTGGGGAAGAGGGAAGAGGAGCCAGCACCCTCTGCCCGCTGAGGGGCATCCCGGGGTGCTGTGGGAAACTGGGACTTGATCCTGATGTCCCTTCCTCCCTCACCCACACACAGCGAGGGGGAGAGGCCAAGGTTTGGCCAGGTGAGCACCGAGGAACACCTGAACTCCACAAAGGTTTCCCAGTTGTTCCCTGTCCCTCAGTTCGTGTCCTGGACAGGCCCCTGTCCCCACGTGCACGATCACACCAGCTCTGCGGTCTCAACCTGTTTTTTACCCAGAGCCCACCACCAGTCTCCCATCGTTTCTGAGCTCTCACATCCCGAACATTCCCTATTTTGGTGGTGAGAGGAATCTCAGCCTCTTCTCTGCTATTTATTTACTCACTATTCCCACCCCACAGCCCATCCATCACAGGAGCCGAGTCCCAGCTCCCAGATCCTCCACAGAACAGCATTTTCTGGCATTTGCAAGCTCGATTGAGCTGTTCCTTTCCTGCACCTCAGCTCTTGGTCATGCTGCAGAGCTCACGTCACCAGGGCTGGGATGGATGGAGGGAGGCAGAGGAGCAGAGGGAAAGGGGTGCTGCTTTCTGCAGCTTAGCAGACTTGGGGAAATGGAACACAAAACTTTTGGAGGGAAAGAAACAGAGAAAGAAAGGGAGAGAGTGGATCTCCCTGTGACCGGCTTGAATCAATCAGTACAGGTGCTCCTTGCCATTGATAATTAGTCCAGAAGGGAATAACAGCACAGGGATTTGTGACCCTGGTTCACTGCTGGTGTTTCTGGAGGAGTCTGGCACACTGGGATCCATTTCCCACCTCTCCAGAGCAAGAAAAGGTCATTTCCCACCTTCCCAAGGCAGCAAGGGCACATTTCCCAACGCTCCAAGGCAGTTCATCCCTAAATTCCACCATGGCACCCCAAAATCCTTGGCTGTCTCCCTCTCCCTGCCCTACCTGTCCATTTAACCCAGGTATTCCACCCTGGACTATCGAGGCACCTGCCCTCCCACATTGCTTCCCAGCTGTTGGGATCACGAGCTTTGAAAAGAACAGAGAAGCTCCCAGCTCAGACTTGAACTTCTCTCTCCTTGTCTCTCCTCTTGGAGCGACCAGGGATTGATTTCTGGGTGGAATTTCTCACGCCACGTGGGCAAATCCCACGGCCCAGGTTTTGATGGAGCCCCCATGGAGGTGGGGCTGAGGAGAGGGGATGTTTTCCCCATCCAGCCCTTGGAAGGACGATCCTGCCCTCACAAAGAGGCGTTGCTGTCCCTCTTTCCCTCTCCTCGGAGCGGGTGGCGGAGCTGGGAAGGGCAGGAAGGCGCTGCCCATCCCTGGGGCCGAGGGGACACCAGAGCCAGAGCCCGGCTGAGCTCTGCGGTTCACTGCGGGACTGTGGGGAATAATCGCCGGTTTGGGAAAACATCAGGGGCTTGGGAAAACATCAGGGTTTTTGGGGAAAACATCAGGGGGTTTTGGGGAAAACATTGGGGGTTTTTGGGGAAACATCAGGGTTTTTTGGGGAAATATCATGGGTTTTTGGGGAAAATATCAGGGGTTTTTTTGTGAAAACATCAGGGGTTTTGGGGAAAACATCAGGGTTTTTTGGGGAAAATAGCAAGGTTTTTTTT
>QUSF01000065.1:2177570-2191274 GCA_003676055.1 Chloebia gouldiae | reverse complement strand
GCTCCCCTCCGCCCCCGGCCCACGCTGCCCCTTCCCCGGCCTCAGACAGTGCTCAAACAACAACTGTCTGCCTGCCCGGCTAATCCCTCACAGGTGACCTCAAGACAGCCGACGCCTCTCGCTAAACTCTCACATTCCTCCGTGCCGAGTTAACCCCTCCGTCCCCGGCCCCGGCCCTTCCCCGCGGGGCTGGAGCCGCCCGGATCATCCCCTTCCCAGAGCTGCCGGTCAGAGGTTAAAAGCCTAATGTATTATTAGAAAGCCAAAGAGAAAAAGCCCCGCGTTCGGCCCTATAAATCTTCCTAACAACCTCGGCACATGTGGGAGCCAGACGACGCCCCGGCTTCTCCCCCCAGCCCCGGCTTCTCTGCGGTACCCCCGGGCTGAGCTCCATCCCTGAGCCCTGGTGCTGCCCGTGGCAGGGCAGGGATGGTCCCGCTGGCACGGAGGGCAGCAGCCTCTGCCCTGTGCCCCCCCAGTGCTTCTCCCATCGTTCCTGGCACTCCAGCACCACCCCGGGGGAGTGAGGGGTACCCCGGGGGAGTGAGGGATACCCCGGAGGTGTAAGGGATACCCCAGAGGAATGAGGGACACCCTGGGGGAATGAGGGATACACCAGAGGAGTGAGGGATACCCTGGGGGAGTCAGGGATACCCCGGAGGAGTGAGGGACACCCCAGAGGTGTAAGGGATACCCCAGAGGAATGAGGGATACCCTGGGGGAGTGAGGGATGCCCCAGAGGAGTCAGGGATACCCCAGAGGAGTCAGGGATACCCCGGGGGAGTGAGGGGTACCCCGGAGGTGTAAGGGATACCCCAGAGGAGTCAGGGATACCCCAGAGGTGTGAGGGATACCCCAGAGGAGTGAGGGATACCCCGGGGGAGTGAGGGGTACCCCGGAGGTGTAAGGGATACCCCAGAGGAATGAGGGGTACCCGGGGGGAGTGAGGGATACCCCAGAGGAGTCAGGGATACCCCAGAGGAGTGAGGGATACCCCAGAGGAGTGAGAGATACCCCAGAGGAGTGAGGGATACCCCAGAGGAGTGAGGATGCTCCCGTCCCTTTGGGCAGCACCAGGACTCGTCCCAAGCCCCCTCGGGATGTCCCAGGTCCCCCGGCACAGTCCCAGGCCAATGGCTCCAAGGCTGGGGATGGTGAGGAGGCTCCGAGGGCTGATTGTTCCCGGGGTATCCGTGGGGAGGGACCAGCGCAGCCCCATCCCGGGAATTCCCGGCACCTCACGCTGCTCCTGTCCCAGCCCTCAGCGCCCGCCTGGCCCGCGTCCCTCGGCGCTGGCTGGGGGAGCAGCGCCTTTTCCAGCTCTTCACTCTGCTTTCATTTTATTTCTCTTGAACTCAAGCAAGACCTCAAGAACCGAATTATTCCCGGTGTAAATAACCTGGCATGGGCAGGGAAGGCCGGACCACCGGCTGCTGGATCGATGGGAGTATTTAATACCTGTGTGAGCTTTGCTGCAGCACGGCAGCAGCTGCGGGAACAAAGGCTCGGCTTTACTCTTCCCTTTTTTTTTTTTTTCCCCCCCACTAAAATACACATATTTGTTTTGGGAGCGATGCCAAAGTTTCTGGAGATCAAAGTGAAAGCAGTGTCCAGAGATGATGGAGACAATAAAAAGGAAGAAAAGGGTGAGGAAAGGGAGGAAGAGCCGCGGGCTGAGCGGAGCGAAAGGGAAGCGCCGGGAGCGGGCGCTCCGCAGGCCGGACCGTGACCTCTGCTGGCCAGGGGGATCGGGAAGAACCAGGGGAACAAGCGGGAGCGGAGCGGGGCAGGCTCACACCCCACACTCCATCCCGCTGCACGCCATGCCCCCGCAATCCTCAGGGAATTCCCTGCCTGCTGCCAGACCCCCTCAGGCCAAGGGGTTTCCCTGATGTCCCCACCCCAGGAGGTGACAAAGAGGGACTCTGGCTCCTGTTTGTGCCCCCCGGTGCTGCACGGGCACAGCTGAGCCTGGGGATGAGGAGCAGGAACAGCAGAGCAACCAAACCTGCAGCCCCAGGGTCTCCACACTGATGCCAGACTGGAGATTCCAGAATCACGGAATGGTTTTGGTTAGAAGTGACATTAAAGCCCGCCCTGGTCATGGGCAGGAACACCTTCCACTGTCCCAGGTTGATCCAAGCCTGGCCTTGGACACTCGTGGGGACTGGGCAGCCACAGCTGCTCTGGGAAAGCCTTTTCAGCCCTCCCACCCTCACAGGGAGGAATCCCTTCCCAAAATCCCATCCAACCCTGCCCTCTGTCCTGTCACTCCAGGCCTTTGTCCACTTGCTGCTGCCACATTTGTATCCCAAACTCAGGGAAGCTTCCAGGTCAGCAAAGCAGAGCAAAGCTCTTTCCCCTCCATGGACATCTTTCTAGGGTGGGGACAAAAATTGTTCCAAAAATCATCCCAGATGCTGAAGGACACTGGAGAGATCCCCAGATGGAGCACCTGGCCCATACCTGAGTCACATCCATGGGTTCCAGCTGGTATTTGGTTTTTTCCTTCCTTCATTCCATCCTCCCTGTTTCCCCCAGACTTCAACAAGCCTGAAACTCTGACCAACCAGAGTCCTGTAAATCACACTTCCCAAATTTCTGCATCTGAGCCAAGAGAGGCCATGGATTTATTCCTATTTTTAAAGCGAAACTTGCTGGAAAACCAGGATGGTTTCCAAGCTACCCTCTCCTCTTCCAACACCCAAACTCCAGATCCAAAAGCCCAACATAGCTGATGGGTTTGGGACTCCAAGGAAGCATTTGCAGAGACCTGGGGAACACATGGGTCTTTCCTTGAGCTCCTCCACCTCCCCGGGGCTTGGCTTGGTTTCCTCCATCCCTGCACCAGGAATAATTTGCCCCCAATGGCTTTGAAGCCCTGTGGAATAGGGATGAGAGGAACATCCCTGTCACAGCTCAGGTCTCCCACGTCAGCTCTGCCTTTAACTCCCTGCTTTAGATGCCCAGGGTGATGCGAGAGCTCTGCCTCACCTGGACATGCTGAGCAGGCTCTTTCTGAGAAGAAAGAGCTGCAAACAACCCGAGCAGCAGGATTTGTCTGTGAACAAACTGTGAACTGCGACCGAGTTCGCTTTCAACCTCCAAATCCACCTAAAGCGCCGCGCGGCCGCTGCACATCGATCGCGCCCGGCAGAAAAAGGGAATATTTGTTTCAAGGGCTCACCAGTCATCCCCAAGACACTGGTTATTTGGTAACTTATTCTGTAAACATCCAGGCCTGGCTCGCTCAGCTTGCACGAGGTATTTGCTCTGGGCTCTGCTTCCTTCAGGCTGGTTTTGAGCGCTGCCCGTCCAGCTCTGCTCAGGCTCAGCTGAGCTCAGCCAAGCAGGTTTTTGGGTGGGAGCAGAGGTTTGGGCCTGACTGCCTGATGTGAAGGAGGATTCAATCCTGACCATCAGGAAATCACAGCTCCTGCCTCCCCCCCAACCTGAGGGAACGAGCTTAAAAATCCTCAAGAAAACCCAGTGTTTACTTTCTGGGTTTCACATTGCTCCAGTTCATATTTTTGAGCTTTATCTCAGCCACAAGGACAAGAAAATATTTTTTTTATAAAAGAGGAAACAGACGAGATTTTCACATAACCACATGATTCCTGAGGCTTTAAACAGCTCCAGATTTAGGAAGGCTCACCAGAAAAATCCTAAGGTTTGGTAAAACCTTGGGCTGCTTAGTTTGGCCTCTCAGTGTGGCCCAGGACTGCGAGGAGCCCACACGGAGAGCTCTGAGCCCAGGTTTTATCTGAGACACAGGACCTGCTTGCAGCTGGGGCTTTGCTGCTGGCTCGGGTCTTGGAAGGGCTGCAAAAAGCCATTGCTGCAGGCTCTGTGAACGCCAGCGAGTCTGGATTTGGGATGAGCAGCCCATGAAGGTTCAGGTGGATTTTCTGCGAGGTTTTGCTGAACAGACACCGAGCCCCCAGAGAGCAGGTCCTCAGCAGGTCAGGGCAGCCTTGCCCAGGTGGGCTGCTCAGGTGGGATATTCCTCTGCAGCTGGGAAATTCTCCTGCAGCCGGGAGCATCTCCTGGCCTTTCCCAGCCTGAGCCTCCCTCCCTGACCACTGCCAGAGGCTGCTGAGCACCGCGGGCACCGCTCCCTGCCAGCTGCCAGGGCTGGTGCCAACCCCAGGGGCTGTGTGTGACTCTGCAGCCCATCCCTGCACCAGCAGCACCAGGGGAGGATGAACCCGAGGCCAAAAGGCTCCTTGCCCCCCGAGCCTGGCGTTGGATCCGTCTCCGTCTCGCCGATCGCGAGAGATAAGTGAATCCCCCGCGCCGTCTGACAGGCGGGGAGACATTAATAATTATGTACTATTTAAGGCTGATTGAAAATGAAGAGGTGGAGGTGTTGGGACAGATGTGGCAGTGCCAGATGGATTGTGATTAGATTAGCATCGTTCCATTTGACGGGATCTGAACCATGTTTTAATCATTTATTGTGAAAGCTCCGCTCCACGCGGGCACGCGGCTCCCTCCCTGTTGCTCCGCTCGCGCCACGTCTGTGACTTTGGATCACCCAGCTCCGAGTTGTCCTGGCGTGAGACGTGTCATGTTTACAGCCGGTGTTTCCAGCCCCGAGCCCTCCCCTCTGCCTCTCCTCTCCTTGTTTGTACAAAGCCTGCCGTGATTCCCGAGCGGAGCCTGTTCATCCCTGCCAGCGGATAAACGGCGGCTGAGCCGTGAGCCTGAGAGCCCCTCCATGGCCTGAGTCTCTCTCCGGGCCAGTCCCACCCCAGGCAGGCAGGAAATGCTCGAAGCAGCGCTGGAGCTGCTCCTGGAGCAGTTTTTGTGCCACTCTGCCGCCTCCGATTCCAGCAGATTCCGGGCGCACCGACCCCGCTCCATCCCAGTGGGATTGCAGGAGGATCCCGTGCTGCTGGGAGTGGTTTCTCTGCACCACATGCACCCAAAAATGCCTCTCCAGGCCGTGCCACAGGACAAGGAGCCACCGGCTCCTCGACAGAGCAATGCAGCGGTCCAGGAGAACAAGGGAAAAACGACATAAAATTCCAGTTTCCACTTGAGATCCCTGGAGCAATAACAGAGGCAGAAAAGGATTACCTGGGTAACTGGAAAGTAGCTCGAGACCCTCACTGGCAGTGTCATGCAATTTTAATTATCATAAGTGGTCCAGATCTCCATGGATGGAAAAAGTTATTATTGTTATTATTCCCTCCAAACGTGAGAGGTTTCAGTTAAACACACATCCGTGGCTATTAATCACGCCACGTTTTCGATGGAGCCAAAGTAATTAGCCAAGAGTGAGACTGCAGGGATCACCTTAAAATAAAGAATAATGCATGGATTTATTCTTCTTTTTGAAGCAAAAACAGCCCATGGGCCAACATTTGCTGGAAAACCAGGATGGATCCAGATCAAGCTGCCCTCTCCCCTCCCAACACCCAAACTCCAGATCCAACAGGGGATGGGTTTGGGACGCCAGGGAAGACCTGGGGAACAGATGGGTCTTTCCTTGAGCTCCTCCACCTCCCTGAGGCTTGGCTTGGGCTCCTCCATCCCTGCACCAGGAATAAAACAGGGCCTCATGGAGCTCTTCAGAGAATCAGAGAACCCTGGAGTGGTTTGGGTTGGAGGGACTTTAAAGCTCACCCAGTTCCACCCCTCCATGGGTGGGGACACCTCCCGCTGTCCCAGGGTGTTCCAGCCTGGCCTTGGGCACTCCCAGGGATCCAGGGGCAGCCACAGCTGCTCTGGGTACCCTGTGCCAGGGCCTGCCACCCTCCCAGGGAGGAATTCCTTCCCAAAATCCCATCTATCCCCACCCCCTGGCACTTGGAACCCATTCCCCTTTGTCCTGGCACTCCATCCCTTGGAAATCTCTCTCCATCTCCTCCCTTTGTCCATTTTACTGTTCTCTGCGTGCCACACTTGAGGTGTGCAGGGACTAGAAAACTTTGTGATCCCCAAATCCATCTTCCCTGGATTCTGGAAGGGGGTTTTGGGTGGATGCTGCTGATCCCACCGCCCAAGGAGCAGCAGAGGCGGTTGGATGTCGGTGGGAGCGAGAGGCTGCGGATCCCTGCGCCGCTGGGGAAGCAGGGCCAGATGAAAGGCAGACGAGCTGTGAGCTGTTATTATTCTGTCTAATAGAGTTTAAAATGTGAGCTCTCCTTTCTGGAGAGTGCAGCACAATCAAAACCACATTTCTGCTCCATGTGGGCACTTTTCCTGCGCTGACTTGTTTTCAAAACAGATGTGAATTCTTCGCGAGGGCTCCCGCCCCTCTCCTTAAAGAGGAGAAAATGTCATCTCTGCTGATGTGGGCAAACCCAAAAGGGCCATAGCAACTCAAAAATGCCATTTCCAAGTAGGTCAGGGGCTTGTGTGGCCCAGTGTCCTACCCCAAACCTCAGCTGCTCCCACAAGTTTCCAAAATGGGTACAAAGAAGTCTCATAAGGAGGGAGAATGGGACAATTCATCCAGCTGATGGCCCCAGCTCAGCCTGCTGCTGGTGCATGCCCCGAGGCACACTCAGAGCTTGTTATTATCTCTAATACAACTTCAGAAGTTTTGGGCTTTTTGGTGATGCTTTCTAGACTTCTTAACCCTGACCTCAAAACCTCAAAGTCTCTAGAAACTGCAAATAACTGGGATTCCCTGCAGATCTACCTGTCACTTTCCAGAGTCTGGAGAGCACCAATCCTGCCCTGGAACACTCGGGTTTGGCTAAGGAGGCTCCCAGGAGGGTGTGGGGCCTGAATCCTGCTTTGGGACATCTCCTCTGGTGCCCATGGATGGCTGCAAAGCACCACTGGAGCACCCTGGGCCAGCCCCGAGGGGTTTCTGTGCACAAAGGTGCTGGAATTGGGCGGGTGAGAAGCTGGGGGGATCCAGCTGGGACTGCTCAGCACTTTCCCTCCACCCTTGGAGCAGCCTGGGAGCACCAGGTGCTCCCTGTGAGGCAGCCAAAACCTCGCTCACACCATCTCCAGAGAGCCAGAGGGGTTTCCATGAGGAAATGCTGAGTTCCCCTCTCAGGGACCCTCCCTCCTCCCTCCTGGCTGATCCAGGAGAGGTGAGGGCTGGGATTGGGGCATCCCAAGGGCTCAGCAGCTCGGAGTCAGCAGGGGATGCTGAGCCCCAGGAGAAAGATCCCGCAGAGGGACGAGCTGGGACAACAGGGATGGAAAACACAGGAATGGAACAGCCAGGAGGGGACAGGGGACAGGAAAGGCCTGGCTGGGGCAGCTCTGAGCATCTACACCTGGCATGGCTGGGCTGCTCCTGTCTCCATTCCTGTCCCTGCTCTTATCCCTGCTCCTGTCCCTTCTGTCCCACTCCTGTCCCACTCCTGTCCCTTCTGTCCCACTCCTGTCCCTCCTGTCCCACTCCTGTCCCTCTCCTGTCCCTCCCCAGTGCTCCAGGCCCGGCTCTCGCTGGCGCCCGGCCCAGCCGCCGGCCCCGGCTCCCAGCGCCGCACTCCTGTTTACAGAAATGGGAATTTGCATGATGAAAATAACCTGGGACGGATTTTGATTTTTACTGCCCTTGGCAGAAGGCTCGGAAAAAACCGGTGCATAGTCAATTACTGGAATTTTTAAACACAAATAATATTTTATGTGATCAGCAGGCTGGCCCGGGGCCTGGGCACCGCGCTCCAACGGCAACCCTGAAAGGAACAAGCCATCAATTGTGCTGCCTGCACAGGAGCCCGTGGGCAGGTGCAGCCTGTGTTGACCTTAGCACACGCAGCCCTGGGCTGCCTTAACCCGTGAGGGATGGGCTGGGATTTGTGAGGCTCAGGCTTGGCTTTAGCTGGGAATTTCTCCTCTCCCGCCTCCGTTTTTCACCGGACACGGAGAAGGGGACGACGCACGAGGCTCCGACGCTCCTCCCTGGTGTGGAGCCCATCCCTCGGCTGGGCCCATCCCTGTGGAAATTCCCAAAGCCGGCGCTGGCAGGGAAGGGGTTAAGCAAAGCAGGGGCCCCTCGCTGTTCCCCCCAATCCCCCCCAATCCTGGCAGGCTCCCCAAACCAACAGCGCTGGGACCTCGTTCCCAGAAACGCTCGAGCCGGGCAGGCGCGTTCCGGGAAGGGCCCGCACGAGCCAGCGGAGCCCGAGCGCGGCGCAGGAACCTCCCTGGCAGCCACGGCCCCTCCGGGACGTGTCACCAGCATCACGGAATTAGGGGAATTACACTGCCCAGCTCTCAGGCCCACAGCTGTGGTTATCCGTGGCGTTGCTTCCATGGATCCCATCCCCGGAGAGGGAGAGCCACTGGCATGGCTCGGGGAGGCAGAGTGATGTTAATTCATTAATTTATCACAAATAGTTTTTATTTTAAAGCACTGGGCAGTGGAAGGGCTTTAAATTTCCAGGACTGCTGCCAGTTTCCTCCTTCTCCGCACAGCCCCCTTGGCAGAGGCCGGGCTGTGGGGTGAATTCAGCGTTCCTGCTTCCTGCAGCTCCAGGGTGGAACTGCCCCAGGGCAGAGCCTGTGGCAGATCCGCTGGCAGAGGGGCAAAGCCTTGGCACAGCCCCCACTCCTGCCTTCAAACAGCTCCAGACAACCCCAGCGAGGATGAGGAGGAGAAGAAGTGCCTGCCTGCTCTGCTCTGAAATAGGCTGGAAGGGGAAAAAAAAAAAAAAAAGTGCTGTTGTTGTTGTTCCAGAGCCAAGGGGAAGAAAAATTCCTTCCCAGTTTAAGGATCTCTAACACCTGGGTAGAGTTTCACTTCTCTCAGCTGCCTGCTGCAGGCTTTGAGAGCTACTTCCTAATAACTCCGGGCTGCATCCAAAGCTCACTAAGTCAGCCGGATTCTTTCCATCCATCCAAGGCTGATCAGACTTTCTTGGATGATTGGGAATCATTTGACACCCCGAGTGTGCCCAGGGGAGCGCGAGGCTGTTTTCAAGTGGCTCCTTGAATGACTTTTTCATGTGCACTGAGCTGGGGCACGAATTGGCTGCAGGGAAGCTCCCGGTGCGTTTCCATGAGCCTCTCCCAGCTGGAGGCTCACACGCAGCTCCTGCTGGAATTCCTGCCAGCTCCCTGCCCTCTGCCAGCAGAGCAGGAGGAAGAGGATGAGGAGGAGGAAGCTCTCTGCAGGCCAGGCCAGCTGTGCACGTGCCCCTCTGTCCAGTCCATCGTGCTGGGCTCGGTGACGGTGGCTGAGACTGGCACGGCGGTGGCTCTGCAGCACGGGGACAGGTGACACAGCTGGATGCTCCCCCCGAGCCAGTGCCACCCCTGGTGACACTCAGGCCGTGCCAACCCCGAGCTCTCCACAGCTTCCTCCACCCACCCGTGCCCACCCCATCCGTGTGTTGCCGTTCCTGGAGGTTCCTTGGATGGGATCCCTCTCGCAGGAGCCGGGGGAGTGCTGCAGGAAGGGCTGTGTGACCCCTCCCCGGCCTGGCTGAAACGGCTCCTTGCTGTCCCTCACCCAGAGCGTTCAGCCTGGCTGCTCCGAGCTGCTGAGCAGCTGCTGTGGTGCCCCCAGCCAGGGCTGCATCTCATTAGGGGAAGAAATGAACCCTTTCAGCAGTGGTCACAGGCTGGAAAAGCTTTGGGATCTGTCCAAAGCCTGGTGGTGGTCAGCGAGGGCTGGCTCTCCACCCATCAGAGAGCTTTGGCTCCCAGAATTGCAGCACAAGGAGGGTTTGAGGGAGAACAGCTGGGAGGGGAGAAGGTTGGGACAGGTCACAGACGGGCCTTGGCCACCCCAAAAGTGAGGGGGCTCCATCCTCTGCAGTGCCCCAGCCCTGCTGGAGCATCCCCAGCACAAGGGAGGTGACAAAAAGGTGTGTTGGCAGGACACTTAAATCCACGATGATTTATGCCCTCAGCACCTTGGCCACGCCAGGGGTTGTGTCCTGGGCAGCAAACACTGGGGGATTTGTCACCTGCTTGGCATGGGGACATCTCTCCGTGCTGTGTGTGACACTGGGGCTGTCACTGCACCCTGCAGGGCTGTGCCTGCTGCCCACTGGAGCCCTGCCAGAGCAGGCGGCGAGGTGCCACCTCTGCGGGCACCCTGCCACCCCTGTGAGTCCCCACGTGTCACCACGGCAGCAGGGAGAGCCCCCGCAGCTCCCAAACCCGGCGCTCCCGGCGCGGGGTTAAGTAAATATCTGCCTGCGAGCTGAGGAAATGAGTCAAGAAACATCGGGGGAGAAGAAAAGCAGATCTCCGGAGAGACAAACCCCATGTACAGCCTGTCCTCAGCGTCTTCCCGCTCCTCGGCCTCACAGAGACACGCAGAAGGGAACAAATCCCAGGTATCCTCACCTGGGAGCCCCCTCTGTGCCCACCTGAGCCCTGCCCACCCCGGGCATCCCCCTGCTCCATCCTCCGTGCCCGGCTACCAGGAGGGGATGGCGAATTCACCCGGGACGTGTCAGGACACGAGGAGTTCCCCGCTTCACCCGGGGAAATCCCGCAGCTGCCAGAACGTGCCCAGGTGATGCCAACGCCGCCGAGCCCCCCGGCAGCCCGAGGGGAGGCTCCGAGCCCCGCTTGAACGGCATCCAGGGGCAGCGGCTCCGGAAAAAAAAACCAAAAAAACCAAAAAAACACGGGGCTGAGAGTGAAACAAAACCGGCAATCACGCCTGATGGGAGAGGAATTGGATTCTGGCTTCCCCTCTGGCTCCCCCCTCCTCCCCCAGCCCGCTGAATGCAGCTGGCTTCGTTTGGCTAATTGGCTCTGTCAATCAAGTGTCAGTCAGGGGCTCACGCTGCTCTGCCCGGCTGAGGGGAGCTGAAATCCCAGGGTTGGGGGAGCAGAGGTGAGCGGAGCTCCCGAGGGAGCTGGGAGACCCCACGAGGTGTGGGGCAAGTGGAGCTGGAGCTGGTCTCCACCACTGCTCTGCTGCTCGATCCCAGGGAATTTGGTGCCTCAGTTTCCCTGCAGGGATGGAGGTGAGCAGAGGGACCTCAGGGGAGCACAGCTGGTGGAAAGCACAGAAATCCAAGCCTGGAAATCCCATGTTTGTCCAACCCCGGGGATTCCAGGCTCATTCTTTGTCCCATGGGGGCCACAGCAACAGGCACTTGGAAATTAGGGACCCGACAAGAAGAAAAGTGCCTGTTTCTCCTCTGGCTGAGGGAACAAAGGGTTAACCCGAGGCAGCTTTTTGGGAGGAGATGGCAGAGGCCCTTTTGTGTCACAGGAAGGAAGAGGTTAAGCCGGAGGTGCCACCTGGGAGGCAGAGCCGGGTCTGAGGATGCTTTGCCAGCTCCTCCACCGTGGAAAGAGCTTTTCCTTCCCGTGCCCAGCTCCTCTCGGCGCTGCACCCATTACCCCGGGCACCAACCGCGCAAAAAGGGAAGGAATAAAAGAAAGAAAAGAAGAAAGGAGGGATTCCGGGGCTGCCGGCTCGGGGCTGTGGCAGCAGAGCCGGGAGGGGACAGATGCTGCTGCCCTGTTTGCCCGAAAACAAAGGAGCAGAAGATTACTCTTGGATTCCCAGTTTGTTTACGGAGAAATCAAACCCGCTGCAATTTCCTTGTCTGCCTTTCAAGTGGCAAAAGCCTCGGGCTGAGGGGATGCAGCCCCTCACTGCCTGGGCAACCTGGCACTGCCTCTGGCCACCCCCGGGACCGATGGCATGAGCCGGGCACTGCTTTTTGTTGGCGCTTCCTTTCTGCCCCTTCTCCAGGAGGGGAAATTGAGGCACGGAGGGATTTGACACATAAATCCCCAGCAGTAGATGGGGGGAGCTGCTGAATGGGGGGGTTCACTTCTTGATGCTGGGAATTGAGGATAGGCTGAGGCTGCTGTGAGGGAGGTGTGGTGGAAACGCCACATTCAGGGGTCCAAACCCACCCCAAATCCCTGAACTCTGCAAACCACAAACTCCAGCCAAACTCACTTGGTGACGAAGGAGTTAAAAGCTCTGGGCCCAGCAGTTTCCAGCCTGTGGCTTCTTTTCCACCCCCCCTCTTCTTCTCCCTCCCCTGGTTTACAAAAACCCCACATTATCAAAAACCTGCCTGGAATCCTCTCAGCCAGTGACACAGAAAATTCACATGGCGGAGGCTGCCAGGGCGACAACAAACAGCAACAGTAAATACAGCTGCTGGGAGCTGCCGTGCCCCGGGCACCGTCACGCTCCAGGGGACACTTCGCTTTCTTGTCCTGCCCCTGCCACCCCTCGGGCACCGCAGCTCCCGGCCGTGTCCTCTGGAGGAGCTCAGCTCGCTGGCTGGCTGCTTTTTGCAGCGCCTCACCCCCTGCTCCTCTCTTTCATCCCTCCGTTTCCTCCTCCCCGGGGTTGTTTTCCTCTCCTGTGCAGACCTCGCCCTCCCTTGGGCATCCCCCCGGCAGCTCCTCAGGGATTTTCACCCCTGGGATGGGCACGGAGCGGTGCCCAGGGCACCAAGTGGGTCTTTGGCGAGGCTCTGGGCAGGATCCTGGGGGCAGGCAGGGATGTGCTCACAGGGAAGCTCTGTCTCCTCTCCCAGGAAAAGCTCGGTCATTCCCCTGCCCCAGCCTGAGGCTGCATCTCCCCCCCCCACTTCCTCTTCCTCATTTTTCCTCCTCTTCCTCCACCTCTTCACACACCTGCCAGGCTCACAGCAGCAACAGGTAGGGAGGCCTCACAGTGAGAATGCTGAAGGAGGTGTGGTTTTTTTCCAGGATCACTTTTTTTTTTTCCACATCATCTGCAGAGCTGGTGTTTATTTGAAGTCTGTGGCCGGGTGGAATTTGTATTCCTGCAGTTCCTGTCCTTAATCACTGCTTTTTTTCACCTCTTCTGCTTTCTTTCCTGCCCTCCCATCCTGTTTCCAAAGTTGATTTTGTCCTTGGGGTCACTGAGACAGCAGCAGGAGGGATCACGGTGGGACTGGGAGCAAACTGAGAGAGGGAAGAGCTGAGCAGGGACAGTGGCTCCAGAGGAGGGAGGATCCCTGGCAGGTCCCAGCTGGGATCCTGCTGCTCCCCAGCCCAGAAAATTCTTGGGATGGAGAGGCTGCCTTAATGGTCTTTTCCACGGGAATGATCCTCATTCCACTTAAAATCAGCACCACAAAATCCACCTTGAAATCAAAAGCAATGAGCAGAGGTGCACAATTATGGAAAAGATGGGAATTCTTCCTCCTGGTTTAAGAGGAGGGCATGGAGCAAGCCTGGACACCCCAGGAACAACCAACCACGTGCACAGGGTGATTTTACATCAAACCACTGAGTTATCCCACAGGGAATCTCAACAGAGGATCCCGACAGGGAACACAGCACAATTCCAAGTGATTGAGGGGCTCTGAACCACCTCTACCACAGCAGCCCCTGGAAAATCCAGGACAGCTCCTGGAAAATCCAGGACAGCCCCTCCAAGCCACACGCTCCCCACCGGGACACCTCAGGTGCCACCAAGGTCGCAGCAGGGCCGTGGCACGGCAGGGACACAGGGGATGGAATCTCCCACCTCCCACCTCGGGCTCCTGGCACGGCACATCCGCCTCCCAGAGCATCAAAGCAGGGAAAAGAAATGAAGATGGAGAGGATGCAGACACCCGGCCGCCTGAGGGGTTTGGGAGGTGAGATTTATGAGGCTCTGTCTTGCAGAAGCTTCCAGGGAAGGGGAAAAAAAAAAAAAAAAGGAAAGAGGGGAAAAAACTCCTCCTTCAGGTGGCTAGAAATTGGAAATCCGTCTTGCTGAGGGGAGCAGCTGCTCATTCCCTGGGAGTCCCAAATCGTTCCCTGGGAGTCCCAACA
>QUSF01000065.1:2164233-2177402 GCA_003676055.1 Chloebia gouldiae | reverse complement strand
TGTGAGTCCCAACTCCTTCTCTGTGAGTTCCAGCTCATTCCCTCTGAGTCCCAACCCATTCCCTGGGAGTCCCAACCCATTCCCTGTGAGTCCCAACTCCTTCTCTGTGAGTTCCAGCTCATTCTCTGTGAGTCCCAACTCATTCCCTGTGAGGCCCAACCCATTCCCTGGGCATCCCAGCTCTCCCAGCTCATTCCCTGTGAGTCCCAACTCCTTCCCTGTAAGTCCCAACTCATTCCCTGGGAATCCCAACCCATTCCCTGGGCATCCCAGCTCTCCCAACTCCTTCCCTGTAAGTCCCAACTCATTCCCTGGGAATCCCAACCCATTCCCTGGGCATCCCAGCTCTCCCAACTCCTTCCCTGCGAGTTCCAACTCATTCCCTGGGAATCCCAACCCATTCCCTGGGCATCCCATCTCTCCCAACTCATTCCCTGGGAGTCCCAACTCCTTCTCTGTGAATTCCAGCTCATT
The DNA here is from genome assembly GCA_003676055.1 of Chloebia gouldiae. Lineage (NCBI taxonomy): Eukaryota > Metazoa > Chordata > Aves > Passeriformes > Passeridae > Chloebia > Chloebia gouldiae. The sequence goes on along the minus strand of QUSF01000065.1, from coordinate 2,176,928 downwards.
CTCTGTGAGTCCCAACTCATTCCCTGTGAATCCCAACCCATTCCCTGGGCATCCCAGCTCACCCTGCTCATTCCCCAGCTCACCAAGGGCTGAGCAGAGTGGAAGGAAGAAAGAGCAAAGCCCGGAAAACTCCTTCCCCATCATATTTACTGAACTGCTCTGAGTTATGACTGGAGGCCAAGATCTGGCTTCAGGCGATTGCCTAAATCATTTAGGAGCTGACAAGGCAGGGAGGGGGGAAAATGTTCTTGTAATTCTTCAGTCTGAGGTACATTAAGGAGCCATAAGCCATGTCGAGAGCTTGAATTACATTAGAGAGATTATCCTGTTACAGTTCATAATCCTGGATAATATAGCATCCCGCAGCACACCTGCCAAGGATAAATCTCGCCCCGTAATGGGGCAGTCGTGACCCTGGCGCTCCCAGAGCCCTCCTGGCACGGAGCAGCAGCACCAGGCAGATGGATGGAGTCAGCAGGGACAGCACGGAGCAATAACAGCCTGGCAGAGGGGGCTGCACCCCGGGAAATTCATGGTTCTCCCTGTGCTGGGATGCTCCAGGGCCGTGCTGCAGGTGTGGGGTGGGAGGGATCCGTGGGGAAGGACAGCTGAGGTCTCCACCAGGGTCTGAGCTCCACTGAGGGGCTTTTCCCCACACCAAAGCCCTGGGAACAAGGAGAGGAACCTGGCAGGCAGGTGGACAGCAAAAAAAACCCTCCAAAAAAAAAAAAAAAAAAAAGGGATTTCTGGCACAGAAAAATGTGCCAGAAAATTTCCAGGGACACAAGTGAAAGGTGGTTACGAGGGGATGGGGAGGGTCAGGGCTGAGTCCCAAATGGATCGAGCAGAAAACCAGCCCTTGGGGCAGGGCACCACAAGGAGTTCAGCTGGCCCAGCCCCTCTGGAAAAGGGGATCAGTGGGTGGGATTTGCAGCCTGGACACTCCAGAGGTGCTGGGGTCTGGCAAAGCACTGCCTCCGAGCCTTTAACCTGTGAAAGTGGATCTGTGCCAGGGGCTGCTGCTCCAAAGGGCATCCAGAGGGCATCCAGGGGCTGCAGGTCCATGAGACGTCAAGCACTGGGGCCTCCAGCCCTGCTGCCTTTCTCCAGTGTGGATCACACCCCTTCCCATGGAACCCAGACCCCATCCTCCCCTCTCCGTGCCATAATCCTGCTGGAACCTTTTATAGGAACCTTTTATAGGAACCCCAGCAAGCTCCAGGCCTCCTCTCCAGCTCCCTGTTTGGTCCCAGTCACCTCCCAGCCCAGTCCCACTGTCCTGGGGGAACAAACCCCCATTGTTTCACCTCTCCCATCCTCCTCCAGTCCCAGCTCCTCCTGCACCCTCGAGTCCATAAATCCTGGCATTCCCTTGATGTGAAGTGACCATGCAAACGTGACCAGGCAGCTCCTGCCTCTCTGCCAGGCAGCCTCTCCCTCTCCCAGCCCTCATTCCCCTGCACTGGGGACTACAACTGCTCCATTTCAGTCTTCCAACACATCTCAGGGGAAATTCCCAGGTAAATCCCACCTGCCCTGCATCCCCAGAGGCCAAAACCTGCCCCAGCCCCAGCTCTGGGGTCTGCACAGGGTAAGGAAGGAGCCTCTGCAGGGATTTGGGGTTTTCCCTAAGGAATGAACCCCCCTATCCCTCAGGAATTTGGGGTGCTCCCTAAGGAATGACCCCCTCTATCCCTCAGGGGTTTGGGGTGCTCCCTAAGGAATGAACCCCTCTATCCCTCAGGGATTTGGGGTTTTCCCGAAGGAATAAACCCCTCTATCCCTCAGGAATTTGGGGTGCTCCCTAAGGAATGAACCCCTCTATCCCTCAGGGATTTGGGGTGCTCCCTAAGGAATGAACCCCTCTATCCCTCAGGGGTTTGGGGTGTTCCCTAAGGAATGACCCCCTCTATCCCTCAGGAATTTGGGGTGCTCCGTAAGGAATGAACCCCTCTATCCTGCAGGAATTTGGGGTTTTCCCGAAGGAATGAACCCCTCTATCCTGCAGGGATTTGGGGTCTCCCCATTCCCTCAGGGATTTGCTGTCTCCAGCGTGGCCCTGCCAACACTTGACAGAGCCTCTTCTCTCGGGCTTGTGTGTTTTGTTGAAGTGCTCTGAGATAAAAGCCCTTTTATCCCGATAAGAGCCCCGTTGCCCTGGTTTCTTCCTCTGGCCTGAAGGCCATTCTTCTCCTCCCTCTTGTTTTTGACCTCAGGTTCAAGAGTGCCAGACCTCCCTGGTTTAGGGCAGACCTTGGCGGCCGCTGTGGGAAAAGGCAGGGCAAGGGTTGGAGAGGGCTCCAAAGGCCCACACGGCTCCCAACCCACTCAGGAAAGCAGGAAGGAGAGGAACACCAGAGCAGAGCACTTCTTCAAACCTCTCCTGCTCTCCCTTTTGTCTCCTTCCCTCCGTTGCTCCCTTTTATTGCTCCCTCCATCCTTTCTCAGCCCTTTCTCCCTCTTTCCCCTCCTTTCCTCCTTTTTCTCACCCTTGTTTTGCTTTCCTTGCCTTCCCTCCTTTCTCCCTCTCCCCCTTCCCCTGCGGCTTTGCCAACTGCCAGCAGATGACATCTCCTTTCATGTTTGGGGCTGAGCGAGGCTCTGAATGTTCGTTTGATTCCGTTAAGATAATAGCTGGTTCACTGTCAGACGCAGACTGATCAGTTAAAACCTTAATCACTGCCTGTCTACTCACATGGCACTTATTTTTTAAGAGATTAATCCCCTAAGCACTGCACCGGCATACATTGAGGCTCAAAGAAAAGGGTGGGTTTTTATTATTATTTGATGCGTTTACTGTTTCTTTTTTTTTTCTTTTTTTTCGGCTCTTTTTGGAAAAGATGCCTCCTCCCCACCCTGCCACCTTTTTGGAGCTGATGCTCCAAAGACGCCTGAGCTTTTCTCCCCTTCTCTGTGCCTGTCCCTCACAGCGGGCACAGCCAGGAGGGAAGGAGGGAGGCCATGGGAGGAGGTGGGAGATGGAGCAGCCGTGGCCTCTGGGAGCTGAGATGTGCAGGATGCCCTGGTGGGCTCTGGATTAAGCCTGGTTGGGCTTTCAGGAGAGCTGGGCTCCATCCGTGCTTCCCCAGCCAGCCAGGCCTCCCTTCCCGACCCAGGCAGCAGCTCTGGATAAACATCACAGCTCTGGGGAGAGGCCCCAGCACATCAAAGCCGGCTGGGGAAGGTCTGTGTCCACCTCAGACAGGGATTTCGGCAAAGCTGCTTTAAAACACCTCGGCTTAGCACCTGCCTGCATGAAAGCAGCACCTCTGCAGGCAGGCAGAGCCGGCCCCCAGCCATGGGACATCACCCTGGGGTGTCACCATGGGTGCCACCACGGCCCCAAAACTGCTGCTGGCACTTCCAGCACCAACCGCTCCACCCTGGGATAACAGCAAGCTGAAATCTCCTCCCGAGCCAGGATTCTCATTCGTGGAGAGCACCACATCACCCCAGGCCTTGCAGCTGGAGGGGGACATGGGACAATGGGATGGGGACAGAGCTCCCCTGTGCCGCAGAGCAGCATTTGGTATTCCCAACCTTCCAAGGATCCCACAGATGAGGCTGCCATCCTCACCCCCACCTCCAAAGGGAGGGGAAAAGCTCCTTTGCCTCAGGTGAGGGCACCTCCTGCAGGTGAGGGCAGAGCTCTGTTTCCCAAAGCATCCACAGCAGCTTCCAGGCAAGAGGAGCTTTGAGGTGCCATTCCAAGCCAAACCATCCCAGGATTCTGTGATGCTCCTTCCCTCCTGCTGCGAGGCCCCGGGGCTGGCCTGGGGACGTGGGGTGTGTTTGTTTGACTGCTTCCAGCTCCAGAGACAGGAGGCAGCATCTGAGTCCTGAAGGGCTGTGAAACTTTTCCTTCATGTTTGACTTGTGATCAAAGAAGGAAAAACAGTCACATTCCCGGGCTCGGGGTTTGCTTTCACTCTTGTGAGGAAACTTCCAGAAAAGCCAGTGTTTTATCACCTCCTGGTTAACACTTCAGACTCCAGCTGCTTGTGACGGCCGTGAGAAATGAGAGATTCCTGCATCCCACCCACCATCCCACCAATTCCTGCATCCATCCCACTAATCCCTGCATCCTTCATCCCACAACATTCCCGAGTGCCCAGGCCTTGGATCTGCCTCTCCCTGAGGCCAAGGCTCTATTTCAGTGATGTCCAGCACACGTGAGGAGGCCAGGCCCAGCTCAGGGGGTGCTGGGGTGTGCCAGGCACATTCTTCTCTCTCTGAGGATTTTTTCATAGAGGAGCACAGAGGAAAGACAGAGAAAACAATTTCTATTTCTGCTCCTTGTTTTCCCATGTGGAATGTGTTTGGAGAATTGTTTACCTGGGGTGATTGCTTGATTGGATTCTGGTGAGGATTTTTGAGCCTGGTGGCCAATCCAACCCACCTGTGGCTGCACTCTCCAGAGAGGGTCACAAGTTGGGAGTGAGTTAAATTTAGTAGTTAGAAAAAAATAGGTTTGTAGTTTTAGTATCTCCTTTAAAAAGTATATTAATGTATTATAGTATAGTTATAATAAAGAAATCCTTCAGCCTTCTGAACTGGAGTCAACATCAGCATTTCTGCCCATCGGGTTCACCTGCATTTCCAATACTGGGGTCTCACTGTCCCCTCCACAGCAGCTCAGCCAGGGGCTGTTGTGCTCTCCCTGCAAAACTTCTCCCCCTGGCACAAATCAGCTGCCAGAGAGGCGCTTCCAGCAGCTCCTCTGGGAACACAGTTGGGGTTTTGCAACCCCAACCTGTGCTGGACACCTGGACAGAGCCCTCACTTCCCTGTCCTGCTCCTGACCCCACACCTGCAGCTCCAGCAGAGCAGCGGCAGATCCGGGATCTGGTAAAAGAAAACTGGGAGAGTGTGAAAGGGGTTTTGTCAGCTGCTCTTAGAGTTTCCTATTGAAACTGAAAATGGAGCGAGAGAACAGGCCCTGAGTGTATTTTGGCAATTTTTTGGTGAAGTAAAACGAAGTTGTCAGAAAGATCTGAACTTCTATGGAGAAGCAGAGTTCACCTGCAGGCCTCACTCTGCTCATTCCCTGAGTGATTCCCGAGGAGTTGGAAAAAAACCAAAGAAAACAAAATCACAGAAATTGAAATAAATGATCCCCAGAATCAGGGGGATGGAGTTTTAAGAAAGCTCACAGAGGAAAGGGATGCAGAATTCCTCGCTGCAAAGGGATAAAGCAATTTTGAACTAATGGAGATTAGGAAGAACCTCTCCCAAAGGACTGGTTATCCCATAAATTAATGGAATCAATGGTGTCACAGCCCCCAGCCACAGGGTCCTGAGTCATTGCCTTAAGTGCTACGAGGGCACGAGCACCTTGTCCTGGAGCAGCTGGGGCTGGGCACTCCTGGAGATTGCACAGGGACAGATGGATCCTGTTATCCCATTGCTCCGGTCCAGAAATCCAGGTACACCTTCCTCAGAGATCTCTGCTTTTTTAATATTAAACCTTTCCATTTTAGTCAGCTTTTATGACACCAAGTAAACAATTACCCAATGGATTTGTTGTTATTTATTATTGGAGTTCTGGCTGTGCTTATTGCTCCACAGCAGCAGCTTTGCAGTGAGGGTTGATATTAATAAATAATAGCCAGGAATTAACAGTAATTCCTTAATTATGGATGTGATCTTCATTCCAGGCCTTTCCCTGCCTAACATCACTCCTGGGCTGAGGAGCTCCTGTGTGCTGAAGGAAATTGCTGCCAAACTTCCCAGGGGTATGGAAGTGTTTGACTCCCCCTGGAAATGCCAATGGCTCCAAGGCTTCAGCCTCAGAGCCCAAACCCGGGGTGGATTTGGGAATTCAGCAGCATTTCCTCAGGATTCCACCCCGAGATCCTTCCTCTTCTATCCCAGGACCTCAAAACCATTTAAAAGCCTTGAAAATAAAACTGATGAGGAGAAGGGGTTGTTGTTGCTTCTCAAAGGGACTCCAAGACAAAGGGACACGAGGGAACCCCACAAAGTCCCATTAAATTTTGCTGGAAGTGCTGAAATCCCAGTGCCTGCCCCTCACTCCCATCCCAGCGACCTCCAGGAGCATCCCTGCTCTCTCAGCAAATGGAAATGGGCAGGCTGTGACAGATTGACCAGCAGAGCTTCCTGGGTGGATTTCCCACAGATTGCTGCCAGGCCATACAATGGAAACCGATAAAAATCCCAGCGGGAAATATACGGCACCTCATCTCCCGCTTGTGCCGCGGGGACACATCTCCAAAAACCCTTTTTCCCCTCCTAGGGGATAAATCCTTCAGGCCCAATCCTCTGGTGGGAAGCAGAGAAGGAGCAGCAAACCCCGTGACCCTGCCTGGAGTCAACAAGTGGTCAAGCAGAGGTCAAGGGGCCAAAATGGGGCCAAAAAGGGCATTTTTTTTGCCAAGCCCATCTGGTGGCAAGCAGCCAGGCAGCACCCCAAAGGTGCAGCACGGCTCAGGCTCCAGGCCTCGGCTGTTTCTTCCCCCAGACAGTAGCAATTATCATAATCAAGCAGTTGACTCCAATTACGCCTTCCTCTCCTCGCAGCCAGGGGATGGACACAGCCCAGGGAAAGTTCGCAGCCGTGTCGCCTTTGCATATCTTAATCTAAAATGACAGGGTGTGACACGGGGGGCCGGTGACCCTGCCAGCCTTCAGCTGTTCGTGTGGCAACAATTTCCAGCCCCAAATTACTCCCAGGCAGGGCTTGATTGGAGGTTCAAGGCAGCAGGAGAGAGAAGCCATTTAGGGGACTGAAACATTCTTCACAGCCCTATTTAAATACAATTTACATTCCAGGCTCTGCTGTTGGTGCATTGTTAATTGCACCTTGTACCTCAGTTTATTTTGTAGTTGAAGGGGGTTTTGCTTTGCTGTTGTTTTTCAAAGGCCTCCTTTGCCTGCTTTTTTTCTCTTTTCCTAAGGGGCTGTTCTCAGAATACAGTTCCAGTTCCTGGAAGGGAAAATAGATTAGTGGATTTAAAGGCCAGAAGGGACAAACAGATCATCTCGGTGACCTCCTGCAGAAGACAGGCCAGGACATTTTGCTCAGTAATTCCTTTGTCTCCCGTTTGTCCAGACTTAACCCAATCCCCTGCAGTGACCAGCACACCCCTTCCAGAAAGGCTGGAGCCGTGGAATCACGGGAATCTCCAGGTCCTGGGGAAGCTCTTCCAGTGCAGCATCACCTGGAGCAGTCACAGGGGCAGATCTGGACTGTCCTGGGCTGCAGGGACAGCAGGACATCAAGCCTGGCTTGGTGGTGGCATCTCAGAGCTTCAGATGAAATCACGGCCCTGCTGTGCTTGGTGCTGGAGAGAGAGGACAGAGCCAGCCAAGAATGTCACCAGCAAGAAGGGACAGGGCAGGCAGGACAAAGCCAGTTGTGGAGGCCAAGAGAAGCCTCGATTTCCTGCATTTCTTTAGCACTGCTGTGTTTGTTGCTTCACCTGAGGTTAATTCAATACAAGTATAGACAGAAAATCCTACACAGCTGAATTCTGGGGGTGCAGACGTCTCTCTCTTCTCAGAACTGACCAAAGGCTGAATTCTAACTTGGTCCTAACAAAGCAAAAAGTCTTCCAAAATCCCTTTTCCTCAGCCATGCAGAAAGGGTGACTGGAGAGATGGAAAATGGATTTTGAATTTCCCAATGTGGGTGGAATTTCAAACCCCAGCTCTGCTTGCAAAAAAAAAACCACAAAAAACAAAACATCTGTTGGGGAGCAGAGGGGTGAAACACTGTAGAACTTCCCACTCCTCTTTTTCCAACTTGTTCTGCTCTTGGGCTGGAAAAGCCAAAGTCTCTCCAAGCACTCAGGATCATTTCTGACTGTGGGATTCCCACCAGGCTAAAAGCCAACTTTGGATCCTGGCAGCTGGAGCTGGGATCCAGGAATCCTTGCTTTAGGAATGCCCTGAGAGGTTCAAGTGTCGTTTGACAAGTGGGATTGTTCAGTCTGGAGAAGAGAAGCTTCAGAGTGACCTGACTGTGGCTTTCCAGCGCCTGAGGGAGCCGACAGGAAAGATGGAGAGGGAATATTCACATGGGCCTGCAGGGACAGGACACAGGGAATGGCTTCAGACTGTCAGAGGGCAGGGTTAGATGGGATTTTGGGAAGAAATCCTTCCCTGTGAGGGTGAGGAGGCCCTGGCACAGGGTGCCCAGAGAAGCTGTGGCTGCCCCTGGATCCCTGGGAGTGTCCAAGCCTGGGTTGGATGAGGCTTGGAACAAACTGGGCTAGTGGAAGTTGTCCCCATGGCAGGGGCACGGAATGAGATGAACTTTAAGGTCTCTTCCATCCCAAACCATTCTGTGATTCTCTGAGTGGCAACCAGGACGAAGGCAGAAACCTTTCTCCATGAAAGTCCAGCCCTCCAGGCCAGGTCTGATTCTGCCCCAGGGACACCCAGCAGCACTGCCAGGCCGGAGCTATTTTGGCATCCTTTTCTTTGAGCCCCATCTGCTGGAGTCCCACGATTTCATGACACATTTGATCTTTCCCTCATTTGTTCCTATTTCAAAAGCCCCCTCTGAGCCTTTGCAGCCAAGGGCAGAAGCCATAAACACCAAGAAATGAAGTAAAAGGATCAAACTGAGGAATTTCAGGACACCCCCACGATTCCACAGCTTCTGAGCATGGGTGGCTGGGAATCCCTGGTGCTGCCACTGCTGAAAGGAACCTCCTGGGCCTGGTTCTCATTTCCATGGATTCCCATGGATTCCCTGCTCTGGCCATGCCGGGAGCTGCTGCGACATAAAAAGGTGTCGGTGTAAATGACAGCTAAGCTCACTTGACCCCAGCCAGCCTCCTCCTAATTTACTCCAGCTCTGGGGAGGTCTGACTCAGACACCAGCTCGGCAAAACTTGACGGAGAGACAGACAAATGTACTCCCCAACCTGCTGCTGCTCCAGAGGCCTCGGAGCCAATTATCCCAGTGATCTCACTCCTCCCTTCCTTCTCCTCTCTCCCCCTTTTCCCATCACGTGCCCGCTCCCAGCACACGCACGTCCTCCTGCGAGGGGAAAAAAAAATGGGAAAAAAGCAGCGCCGTGGAGGAATGTGGAGGGTTTGGGAGCCCCCTGAGAGCAGGTAGATCCATCTGAGCAGCGCCTGCCTCCTCCGAGGCGGGAGGAGATCGGTTTACATAAGTGCTTTGCCATATGAAGGAATAATTCAGCGGTATTAATAGAGGTTAAAGTTTCCCAGGAATCCCAAACAGGCCCCGCAGACACAGGTGGGTTCTTTCACTCGCAGGGATGGGAGGAGTGACACAGCTCCAGTGGGGCTCTGCCCTGGGCTGGGGGTGCCCACGGGGTGAGCCACGGGGTGTGGAAGTGACACCAGAACCTCCCTGGGGCTGTTGGGGGACAGGGATGGCCAGCAGGGTGCTGGGTGTTCACAGAATCGTGGGATGGGGTGGTTGGAAGGGAGCTGGATCATCCCATTCCATGCCCTGCCACCTCCCACTGTCCCAGGCTGCTCCAAGCTTGGTCCAGCCTGGCCTTGGGCACTTCCAGGGATCCAGGGGCAGCCACAGCTGCTCTGGGCAATCCCAGGGCCTCACCACCCTCACAGGGAGGAATTTCTTCCCTATATCTGATCCAAACGTGCTCTCCTTGTTATCTGGAAGAGAGGAGCCGAGTTCCCAGTCAAACCTGGGGTCAGGAGGGATCTGTGTAGGACACTGGCAGCAGACCCAGGCAGGGACACACATGGGATGAGGCTTGTGATGAGTCCCACTGAATCCCAGAACCTCTGAGGCTGGAAAAGCTCCTCAAGGCCGTGCAGTGCAAGCTGTGCCCAATCCCTGCTTTGTCACCAGCCCAGAGCACTGAGTGTGACATTCAGTCCTTCCCTGGACACCTCCAGGGATGGGGACTCCAAACCTCCCTGGGCAGCCCCTTCCACAATCTGACCACGTTTTTTTTCCATGAGGGAACTGTTGTGAATTTATCCCAGGTGGAGCCCAGCCCACGGGAGATCAGCGATGTGTGGAGTGGGCTGTGCTGGTGCCACACTGGGAAATTCTGTGTTTTCTGAGCTTTTCCCAAGCTCAGGTGCCACAGACCAACCTGAGAGCAGCTCCTGCTTTGGCACAAAGCCCCAGCTGATGCCCAGCCGTGATGCAGCTCCTGGAGAGGTGGCTCCACGCCGACTCAGAGGATGAACCAGCATGGAGCACAGAGAGGGGGGTACAAGAAGAGCCTGGCAAGCCCAAATCCCCCTTTGTTTGGATTAGGATCCCGGATAATGTTGCTGATTCTCCAACATGGAGCTTTTCACAGCCCAGCGACTTTTACACCACCCCAAAAATAATCATCTCTCAGATCCCCAGTGATTATGGAGCTTTCACCCTGTAAACACACACAGGACCGAGCTCCAGCCCACCCTACCTGGACTGTGCTGCCTTGCACGGATTTGGGATTTGGCCCAGAGCCTTGGGATCGCAGCCCTGCCCGGAACATGTGGCGGCTGCTCTGCCCCAAAAGAGACTAACAAAGAAATAAGAATATTTGTTAATTTTTTTTTCCACTGCAAAGGAGTTAAACCTCCTAAGACACTTTTTCCAGACATCTAAATCCTTTAAAAATATTCTCTAGACTCCATAAAACTTACATTTTCCCTGGGTTCTCCTGTGAGTTATTAAAAAGCTGAAGTCCCTACCTTAAGAGCTTAGAGCTTGGTCATGAGCAGAAAGCCAACAACGTGGAGTGGCACCTCCTTGTGCATTCAGAGACTTGGTGGGGAAGAGCAGAGAACAGCCCAGCCTGGGGATTTTTGGGGTATCCAGGCTGAGGCAGAGGGAGGGATGAGTGTTTGGGATCACTGATGGGCACAGCAATGTTTGAGGTTGTTGGAAAATTGTTACCACACCCTCAGTGTTTGCTCTTTTCTCAACAAATGCTTGGCAAATTTGGATTTTAATAACATTTAGTTTGGTTTCTACCAAAATCAAGTTTTGTTCCCAGGAGCTCTTGATACACAGGCCAGAAGAAAGTTTCTGGATGCTGTTGTCCATCCATCCATCCATCCATCCATCCCCAGACTGCTGCAGTCATCCCCCCACACAGGACAAGGGGAATGACTGAAAAAACTGAAAGGGGGAAAATTGAAATATTTGGATGTCCCTGTGAGGGTGGGCAGGCCCTGGCACAGAATTCCCAGAGAAGCTGTGACTGCCCCATCCCTGGAAGTGTCCAAGGCCAGGCTGGAAGAGGCATGGAGCAACCTGGGACAGTGGAATATTTCAGGAGGTGGGACTGGAAGAACATTCAGGCCTCTTCAAAACCCAAACCTTTCTGTGATTCCATCCCAGCTCAACTCGGAGGGGCTTCAGACAGAGCCAGTGCAGGGTGGATTTTTCCATCGCTGCTTTCCCAGATCTGTGCTCCAACAAGGCTGGAATCAAAGGGATCTAAAACCCTCCCTGCTTGCCTTGAACATCAGTTTGTCTGGGCCGTGAACTCTGCCGACAGCAGCTCCCGCAAAGAGCTCGGCTCTCACTTTTCCCCTTTTTTTTCCCCTTTTTTAAAAGCTTTCCCTCTCCCTCCCTGTTCTTTGCCGGCTCCCTCCCCGCAGCCTCCCAGAAGCACCGGCGTGTTTTTAACCCAGGCATGAAACAATCCCAGAGCCGCAGATTGTGATGTTTCAGATAACATACGGAGAATGTAAATCCTGTCAGCAAGTGCAACAGCCGTAAAAGGCTAAAATGGATTCCTGCGGATTAGAAATAAAGCACAGAAAGGGCCCTGTTCTTTCACTTTCCTCATCCCACAACCTCCTCCACCCCCCTCTCCTCATTCCCCTTAAAAAAAAAAAAAAAACCTCCTGGAAATACAAGGGGCGGGTTTTTATATATTTTTTATTATTATTTTTTCCTTTTTTTTTTTCATCGACTTAAAAGAAAAATAAAATACATTCCAGGAAAAGGACTGCTGCTAAGAAAACTCAAACCAGAAAATGCTTAAAGATGTTTTAATGACTTAAACACAGGGCCGGGATTGTGCCTAAAAGTTTCCACATTTAAAAATAAAAAAAAAAAAAAACCAACAAGAAAGAAAGAAAAAAAAAAATAAGGTGGTGGGGGGAATTCAATACGAAACGTCCCCCAGTACAAGTGCTGCTGGATTTCTTGCCGGATTTCTCTCCCAAAGCATCGGATTTAAGCCGGGGGTTGTTAAACGAGCTGCGTTTAAGCAAAGTTTACGCTTCTGTTCCAAACCAAAAAAAAAAAAAAAAAAAAAGCTCCTAAAAATAATGAAGGCCACGTGAGCGCGGGTCCGAGAGGCTGTTAACAAGCAGCTGACAAGTTTCTGCTGGAGGAATTAGCCCCTCATTTAGGAGGAGATTAGCAGAAATCTTCCTTCTCATTAGCGAGCGAGCCGCGCTCGCTGCGCCGGGGCCGCTCCGAGCGCCCCGCTCCGAGCCGGGGTTCAAGGGCGGCTTCAAAGCGGCCCGAGGGGTTCCCCGCTGAAGCCAGGCCATGTAATTTGTCACGACTGTGTTGTGGAGGGCCCCGAGAGCTGATCCGGCGTGAAGGGCTCGATCGGAGCCTTTGAGGGCAGAGCCGGGACCCGCTCCGGGGTCACGGCCCCGGGCAGGGCTGGGCTGCAGCTGCCGGGAGAGCACGGGGCTCCCACGGGGGAGAGAAACTGTGCTCGGACAGCCCCGAGAGGGAGGGAGAAAACCTGCAAAAA
>QUSF01000065.1:2134570-2163436 GCA_003676055.1 Chloebia gouldiae | reverse complement strand
TATTATTATTATTATTATTATTATTATTATTATTATTATTATTATTAATTATTATTTAAGAACGTGCAATTGTGTTTCAATCCAAAAGAGTAGGAGGCCGTAGTCAGACTTCCCAGACCACAAAGACACACGGCTCTGTGGCTTTTCCAGCCAGAGTTTCCATTGTATTCTTCCCAGATGAAGTTTTCAAATGTGTGTATTATGTGTCAGTGTGTGTGCAAACGTGCATGGTTTTACCTCTCTTAAAAATAATAAAAAAAAGACTTAAAAAAAAAAAAGAGTAAGCAAGTGAGGCTTTCAGGAGGTTAATCACTGACCTGCTGCCAAGTTGGATATGTGCATGGAAGGGGGGAGTCAAGGGTTTTAATCCCAGTTTTTGATAAATAGAAGACATTCTAGTCATAATAAAACGTGTTTTACACTTGAGGGGAGGAATAAGGGGGAGAAAAAAGGAAAGTTTTGGCCAGGCACTGCGAGCTCCTGAGCCCAAACAATGAGGTTCAGAAACATAACTGTAACGCATTAGTAAATTGACAATGAAATTGCAGTTACTTCACTGGCTCTTTATTAAATAAACACAGCCCGAAAGGGACCTGTCTGCCCCGGAGGTATTTGCAGAGGGTTCACGTTACAAACCCAACACCGGCACCGCTCCCCCCCAGAGCAAACACATTCCAGCCGGACCCTGCGAGGTGGGGCCGGCCTGGCTTTTCCCCCTGTCATTTTTTCCCTTTCGTGGAGATCCTGGGTTTTGCAGCCTCTGGAAGTTTCCCCCCCAGCTGGGCTCCCCTCAAGGCTGGGTGGGAGAAGGGGGTGTGGGAATATTGGTGGAGCAGCCTTGTCCCTGCTCCTGTACCTTCAGAAAGCTCTGAGTGTCCTTCCCATCCCACCTCCAGCTCCTGGTGGCAGTTCTGCTCTTCCCAACCCTTCCCACTGGATCCCAACCACAAAAATTCCCCCACCCCATTCAACCAGCCACCATGGAGCCCTTTGCAGCCACAGCCCCAAGTGACCACCAGCACTTCCCACTCAGCAGCTGCACCAAAAGGGCTTCCAACAACATCTCCACCCCTGTCCTGCTCTGGATTGATCCCATCAACATTCCTGATGCTTTGCCAAAGCTTTACCCACAGCCCTCCGAGGCCGCAGCCTCGAGCAGAACCGAGATCCCCCATCAGGAACCTGTGGAGAACCAGCTGGAGCTCCCACGCCAGATGAAGCCATCTTCCAAACCCTTCACCTGCAGCTCTGCCCGACTACTCCAGCCAAATCCCAGCCCCAATCCGGCGGGGAAGCTGGGGTAATCCATCCCCACACACAAACACACACGCTGGAGACAAAAGGAACGTCGGCGTGTTCAGCACCTTGCGAGGCCTTGAACGGCTGCCAAGGGCCTTTGGAGAGGGGCCAAGGCAGTCCATGAGATGTGAGGGATCAGGATTCTCAGCAGCCCATGGGGTCTGGAGCAGGCTGTGCTACTGTTGGAGCCTGGTCACGACACGCTCCCCCTTGTTCCGAGATGTACCTCCTGTGGAGGCAGCTTTTCCCCGGCAGGGATTCTATCCCTGTCTGCCAGGAGCAGGGAAAAGCCTCTGCTCCTCTTTCCTACAGCACCAGAACTCAAAGAAGCAGTGGGTTAAGTGTTTTCCTGCTCTGCTGTCATCGAGGGCTTTGTGGGAAAACATCTGACTCCCACACAGGTAAAACACAGAGATGGGAGGAATCCTGTGGAGCAGAGAATTTACCTGTCACTAATTCCATCCAACCAGTCTCCATCTGGACTCGAAATTTTCCCAGTTCATATTTCCAAACCTTCATGCAGACGTCTGAGGTGGTGGGAAAGCACACCAAAATTCCTTTTTTTGGGGTAATTTCTTCAACATCTTCTCCACAAACTTGAGCCTTGGAACAAGGGTGAGGGCATCCTGCTCCCACTGAGGAGCCCCCAGGCCTTCCTGCAGGGAGCAGCCAGAGCCAAAGGGATGAAGAGGAAGCAGAGACACAACCACTGATGGGAATTTCAGTTACATGGGAGATGAAACTGGCATGTTTTGTTTGAGTCTGTGCGCATGGAAATCAGGAGGTGAAAGTTCAGGGCAGTAACGTGATGTGGCTTTACACAACTCTGTGTCAAAGACAGGCTGGGGATGCTCTGCACCTAAACGTGACTGTAGGAAGCACTGGAGGGTGATTGTCTGGGTTCCTGCTCTTTGTGCCATCCCCTCAGGTGTCTAACTGCTTTAAAATCCATCAGGATCCAGCTCACACCAAGTGTTTCCTTCGCCATCCTGTTTTTCCACGTGAGCAAACGGTGGTCTTGGCACATTGAGCCTTTGGAAGGGCTTAGCAAGAGGGGGAGGCAGCAAATTCTCAGGGATTTTGGGATCCTAAAACAAGGCTGGATGTGTCTCCCTAGGAGACAATGCCTGGAGCGTGGAGGGTGGGAGTGGGCAGGGGGTGAGCCCAGCTGCTCCAGGGGATTCCACCTGGCCCTGAGGCTGAACCTGGAATCACAGACACGGCCCTTTCCCTGCCAAAAGCAGATTTAATTTGGTGAGTGAGTGCAAAGGAGAGTTTTCCACAGAGTTCTTTCATTCCTGGTGGAGTTTCAGACTTTTTTTTTTTTTCCCTCCCAACTTGGTGCAGCCTCCAAGTTTCCCTGTGAAAATTCCATGTTGGGATGGTTTTGTCTGTGAGCCCCCTCTTTAAAGGGGTTCTGACCTTTTCCTACCTGGGACAGGGGTGAGTTCCCTAATCCCAGTTTAAGAAACTCACATCCACTGTGGATTTGCCCTTCGTGGGCAAGGCATGAGGGAGAGAGACCGAGAGACAAAATTTACAGGGAGTTAAACTCTCAGAGTTTCCAACTTTTTCCCATCCAGGTGGTTCTAAGCATCATCTCTCCTCACAGTGGAAATCAAATCCCCTTGATTTCAGAATGCTCCCACCTTCCCCTGCCCCATTTTCCAAGCTTTCTTTTGCCATCTGGGAAAGAGGGCTCGAAACCACCCTGCAGTGAAACCTTACCCTGCCTCTTTTTCCAGCCTGTCTGACAGAACAAGTCAGCTGTGGGCCTCAGCACCAACTTTAAACAACCCCCCAATCCAGCAGGTCAGGCCATTTTAGCATCTGTACCTTTTATTTGTAGCAGGCTGTTAATAATTAAGTGATGCCTTTCATACAGACATTTACAATAATTTAACCTTGCCCTTGCTGTGTAATTTATTCTTCGCAGAAGCCAATAAAAATAAAGGCCCCATATTTCGTCCCCCTCGCTCATTCTCTGTCCATATATATAAATATATACACACACATACAGCCAGGAGAGTGTAATAGGTTTCACATATTGTTCCATAGGTATCATTAGGGTGCCAGAGCCAAGTGTCTCAGTTCATATGACTCTTTATAGGTGCCTTATAATCCACATAAAATTGAGTTTATGTTTCCTTTCCATCTGCTGATTCTAAAACAAGATGAGGAAGGGTTTTCTCGCTCTTTTTCTCTGTTTTTTTTTTTTCCTCCTTCACTCCAGTCCTCACTGCATCAAACTCAAAATTTAAAGAGGAACCAACAATCTCCAAACTGGGCATCCTTTATTACCCATCTTTGGTGATGCCTTATCTCTGACCATGATAAGCATTAAAGGCTCCAGGAAAAAAAGGCTGGAGCAAAGACAAATATCAAACCTCCTGCCCAGGGAGGAAAACCCTTCCCTAATTTGCCATGGAGTCATTTTTCCTTTTTCTAAATCCACATAACAGAACCTGGCAGGTAGATGAAATAGGAGCAAGGGAAGGGACTAAAACCCGAGATTTATTTCTTCTCAAAAAAAATAAAAAAGCCAAAAAAAAAAAACCAAACCAAAAGGGGAGGAAAAAAAGCACAGGACAGGGAAAAAACGAGCCAGAGCTCAAAGTATTGGCTGCACTTCCACAGCAAGTCCTAAAGAGGCTACGCAGAGAAACAAAAGAAAAATATTTTCCCCTAAAGAAACATTCGTAAAAACACATTTATTAAAGCCCCAAAAATTCCATAACACTTCAGAGCCCCGGTGCTCTGGAGAGTGCTGGGCTGAGCACGGCGCCTGCCCTGCAGGGCCTCCCAGTCTGCCCAGTCCAACCCACCCAGGGCCACCAGCACAGCACAGCTTGGCCTGATCCCTGTGGAAGAGGGCCTAGAACCTCAGCTGGGCTTTTCCTGTGCTCCCAAAAATCCCCTTTAATGTCCTTCCCGTGGTCTAAGCTGCCCTTAAATCCTCTGCTTTAGTTATTCCAGCTTTTTAAGGGGAACTGTGCCATGGGACAGGTTGGATGGGGCTTGGAGCAGGCTGGGATAGTGGAAGGTGTCCCTGGCCGTGGAGGGGTGGAATGAGATGGGATTTAAGGTCCTTTCCAACCCAAACCAGGTTGGGATTCCGTGTTGGAGAGGCCTGGAACCTCTGTGGCACACAGGGGACCTGTTTCCCTGGGTAACACTGCAAAAATTTCCCATTCCATCCCAACCACAACTTTTTTTATTTTCCCCCTGGATCTTCTGGAGCAGCAGCTCCATGAAATCCCCCTCACGTTGCTCCTGTGGCTGTTTTCCAGCAGGAGGACAGGGAAGGACAACCCAGATCCTGGTCCCTGTCAGGGCTGGCTCACAGCAGTTGCGTGGTCCCCGTGAGGTGATGGAAAACTTTCGCCGGCATCAGGTGTGAGCGTGAGCTGCTCCAGTCCCACCCCGAGCAAGTGTTATAAACACACAGGCACAATCTAAATATTTATGGCACATGAAATCTCCCGTCTGCTGTTGCTCAGCGCCGAGGAGGGAGGGGGAGTTAAGAGGTGATTATTGTGAGGGGTCTGTAAACCCAAAATGTGGGATTGAGCTGAGTCCAGTGCCCTGGAATGGTCACTGCACCAAGGCCAGGTGTCAGCTCAGCTCCCTGACGAGGATCTGAGGGGTTTGTCACCGCCTGGGCTGGGCTGAGCCTGGCTTCCATGGGGAAACAGCAGATGGAAAACACGGCCCTGGCTTTGTGGGCTCCTTTTCCTCTCTAGCACCTCCTGAGAGAGCGGCTGCTCCAGCTCGTAAAACCTTCCTGGGGCTGGGAAGGAGGAGCAGAGCACGCCGGGCAATTATTTCCCTGGCCTGGAGAAAAATTATGATAGAATTTGTTTTCTTATTCGTGCTATTTTTGCTCGGATCTCTGGGGGTTTTGTTAAAGGTTGAAATAAAATTTTCAAAAAAAAAACCCCAATGAAAACACAAGACAACAGAAGGAGAGAGGCAGGCTGGGGAGTTCCATGTGTTTCTGGAACAATTGCCCATTGATCCAGCCTGGAAAGTGCTGAGTATCTGGAGGTGATAGGACTGTCTTGGCAGCAAGAAGCGGAGCTGCTTTAGGAAAAATGCTCCACTTAGCAAAGTTTGGGGAGCTGGTATTGCCCAAAAAGGCCACACCAACACAAATCCTGCTCTCTGGGCCCACACCAACTCCTCCAGGCCACCACAGAGACCTGCCAAGGTGAATGATGCCCACAGCAAGTCCTTCCTCCCCTCCTGGGAGCTGCTGCTCCCACGGGCCCAGTGATTCCCATCAGGAGGGGTGACACACATGGAGCAGTGGGATTTCAGCTCCTGGTGGCTTTGGTTCCTGGCTGGCACAACCCAAGAGAGCAGCACGTGGGCATTTGTGCACTGCTCTGCCCTCCAGGGAGAGTGGGCAGCTGAACCCCCAAAGCCAGTTTAACTTGGTGATGGAGCAGTGATGTTTTTTCTGAGTGAGTCCCAGGGCCAAATTATAAAATCCAGACAATTTCAGCTCCAGCTGGGAATTATACAGAGTTTCACCTTGATTTGTGTAGTTGATGTCAGCACAGACTGGAGACAGGACCAGCAGGACACGTGTGGGTCCCTCTGGGGTGAGCTCCACCAACCAAGACCTCGTTTCTCCAAAACACAGCTTCATTTCTTTTTCCCAGCCCTGCTCTGCAAAGCCACTTTCAACTTCAAGGATGCCCTCCAGGGCCTTCAGGGGCTGCCAAAGGAGAGGCAACTTCTACATCCCCCGGAATTGGGAGCAGGGCATGGATGGCTCCGGAGAGACTGCGGAGGCCCCAGCCCAGCACAGCCAGGGCACACCGGGCTTGGCACACCTGGGGCACACCGGGCTTGGCACACCTGGGGCACGCTGGGCTTGGCACACCTGGGGCACACCAGGCTTGGCACACCTGGCTGCTTTTGGCATTCCTGGCTCGTGTTTACACCCACACCCAGAGCGGCGCCAGCCCCGCGCCCCGGCCACGGCAGGCCTGGCTCTGCCGGGCTTCCCCAGCACAGCCCTGCCGAGGAATTCTGCTCCCAGGAGGCTGGGAGGGTTTTCTACAGGGGCAAAAAAAAGGAGTCTGCCCTTGGGAAAGGTGCTGTTGTTGTGTTTTAAACAGGCAAAGTTGGGTATCACCTCACATGGCCTATCACACATTCAGCCCTGGGACTCAGGGATTCGCCGGGGCCGTCAGTGAGACAAGGGGCAGCTTTGGAATTCTTCCCCTTCCCCATTTCCCTGATCTCTTATTTAAACCTCTCCTATACCTCAACAAAGCACATTCCTCCAGGAACAACAGCCCAGCCAAAGGTAAAGCTACTGTGGACATCCAGAAGCCTCCAGGCTACACCACGTCTGAGCTCAAGCCTCCAAAAAAGCCAAAACCCTCCAGCTCGAACTAATAGATACATCTGCCAACAGCTTCTTTTAATTTTTTGGAACCACTCTCTAGATTACTTCATTGCCAAGAAAAAGAAGAGATATTTATGATAGCAACTGGAAAGCCTTGAAATTCCAAGTCAGATCCTCGGTGGTGTAAACTGAGGCTGCTCCAGCGAGTCAGGGGGCCACTGCCAATTCACACAGGTTGAAGTGGCTCTCTTCTCTTATCTCCTGGCTCCCCAGCACGCAGGGACAATTAAAGGCAGCTCAGGCAGGCACTCCATGAATATCTGCCACTCTCTGCTCTGAAGTCATCCCCTTGGAAAAGAAACAGAAGGGCAAAAATGCAGGAGTGAAAGCAGACATTTGCTCCCACCTTGAACTTGGAGCTACAGCTTCAGCAGGAAAACCCAAAGCTGGAGGGACACAGAACACCTGCTGAGAGTGTCCAGGAATTTCCTTGAACATTTTGTTCTATAAACCAGGAGAAAATACGTGGTTTTGGTTTGAAAGAGGCTCAAGTAGGTTTAGTTTGTGGGTATTAAAAGCAGGGAGAGGTTTCAGAAGCAAAGGAGCATGAGGGAGCTCTGGAGACACAGAACTCCTGAGCAGCTGCCTGGGTTTCTGGAACATTCAGCAGGTGCTGATGTGCAGCTCAGTGAATCCTGAACTTTCCTGTCCTGAAAAATGTTCTTTCCATCAAAACAACCTTTCCCGGGGTGGTTTGGTTCCGGATCAGGGCCTGGAGTGACACGGGGTGGGTGGGGTTGGTCTGTCACTCACCTGGTTGTGTGTCAGGAGACATCGCTGTGGTTCATCAGGGGTTAAAGAATGGACTTTGTTCTTAGGCTTTGGAATGAAAAAAAAACCCAGAATTTGGTCAACAGAAAAAGAAAATACAAGCTGAGGTGTGGATCAAACACACACCAGACTTAACCTGGGAGTAATTTTACTCATGGTAACAGTTTCCCTTGTCTTAAACTTCACGGTGGTGAAGTGATGGAGTCTCCTGCAGGACCCTACGTAGCATTTTAAAAATTATTTTTAAAAATTTAATTTTTTAATGTCTTAAAAAGCCCCATAAACCAGTGGTGAGCTCCTGTCACCCTAGGAGTTTTGACCAGGAGTGAGCCCTTGTTAGATCTGAATTTAAGCTCAGGATGGAATTTTATGGCCACGACATCACCCAGGCCTGAAAAGGGAATTTATAAAGGACAATCTGAATTATAAGGCCATGAATGGCAGCACTTTAATCACCCCAGTAAAGCCACCAGTTCCTCCCAGCAAAGGGTGCTGGAGCCACTGGCAGGTGGAAGGATCCTCATTCAGAGATCTTGGGATCAGGCCCAGATTTTCTACAGATTTCCACTATTTTATATCCTTTCAATCCTTATTCAGCCAGATATTTTTAAAGATGCTGAATATCTGCCATTTCCTAATCTCAAATTCCAAATTTTGCCTGGGTGTAACTGTTGTGCCAACTGGTACTGGGTGAGCTCCTTGAAGAGGCTCTTCCTTGAATTTGGGATGGGATTTTCCTGTGATTTTGGTGACACCTTAATTCCTTTAAAGCACTGATCCCCTTTTGTTCCAGCCCACACTGACACTGCAGTGTGGGGATTTTAATTGTGGAAATTAAAAAAAAAATCTTTCCAGTTATTTGGGGTTTCATTTTCATTTTCTCAGGAAGAAAAGGCAGAAAAAAAAATAAAGAGAAAATGGAAGGTTGAAAATGTTTGGGTTTTGGGAGAAAATATATTTTTGGCATTGAAATGAGGAAAAGCACCAGGGTTAGGGAAAAAACCTGAACTGAGTCCTGAAAATTTACCTTCCTTTAATTATCCAGGTGACATTTCAGACATTTAGTCTGACTTTTTTTTTTTTTCATCTGCATATGAAAAACCCCTTTAAAAAAAATTTTAAAAAAAAAAAAAAAAACCAGCTGCTCCTGAACATTTATTTAGCGAAAAGTAAATCTTATAAAAATTCAATTGCAAAGTAGTTAAGGTATTTGAATTTTTTATAGATATATATATAATTTTTTTTTAGGGAAAGAAGAATCCCAAGAAAGAAAGTATTTGATGGCTAATAATCTCATTTCAATATAATAGGACCTTTCTTTTGCAAAGAGCAAGACAGGTTAAAAGATATAATTATGACTTTGCAAACTCTCCCAAGTGCTACGAGATCATCTGACAGTTCTGATCCCGGGCTCAGCTCTCAGAGGGGAAAAGTCTTTGTCTAGTTCGAGAGTTAAAGAGACAGGATCCCTATTCCACCCTCTGCCTACATTGCAATTTAACTGTCAAAAAAATCCAAGCTGCAAAATTGTCTTATTCCAACACAGCGCAAGGAAAGAGAGGTTTGAGACTGACCTGTCAAACGCACCCTCTTTAAAAATGTATAATATATTTTAAACATTTTTTTCCAGAGGTACTTAAAGGTTAAAGATGTGCCAAAGAAGGAGGATGGATTTTTTTTTCTCCCCCTTTTCGCTAAAGCTTTTTAAAACAATTAAAACCAAAAAAAAAAAAAGAAGAGGGAGAAAAAAATTTCAAAATTAGGGATCATCAGTATAAAAAATCCCCTGAAGATCAAAAGGAACACATTAGAATCACATTAATTCTGATTTAAAAAAAAAAAAAAAGAAAAAAAAGAGAATAAATCCCCTCTTTCAATGGGAAGAGAAACTTGGAGGACATTTAAATGGTGTTTCCATTGTCAGGATGTGCAGGAAGGTGGAGCAGAGTGTCAGGGAGAGACGGAGCCACGGGCAGAGCCTGCTGACACTCCAGGATATTCCTGGGCTTTTTAAAGCTTGGCTTTTCTTGGGTTTCAAAACAGGCAAAGAAGGGGAGGAAAATACTTTTCCCAAGTAACCAAACAAAGGGAGACATTTCCACGGGGCGGGGAGGGGGTTTCCAAGGAGCCACAAACAAACAATTCCCAGTTTGTTTTTTTTTTTTGACCAAATATAGATGGCAAACGGGCAGCTGGACATGGCCAGAGGCTCGTCCATGGTGCCACCACCCGGGCACGTGGCTGTGTCCCCACACACCCCCTGCCACTGCTCAGGGACACAGGGGCTGGGAGCAAAGCCTGGGAGCTGCAGGAATGCCAGGCTGGGATCTGGGAGCAGAGGGTTTGGGTGTTTGTGGGATCACACCATGGGTTGGGTTGGGTTGGGTTGGGGGGGTATTTAAATTCCTTAGAAGTAATTTTATTCCATGGCAGGGACACTTCCACCATGCCAGGGTGCTCCAAGCCCTGTCCAGCCTGGCCTTGGGAACTGCCAGGGATCCAGGGGCAGCCACAGCTTCCATGGACAACCTGTGCCAGGGTCTCACTGTGGAAAAAAATCCCATTATTCATCCTGCTGCAAGTCAGGAGCGAGACCCCCACAGATCCCGAGTCAGTTCCCAGGGGACTGCGATTCCCCACCTGACAGAAAGCAAGTGGGAGCGTGTTCAGGTCCATTATCCCCCTCCATCCACCAAAATGGGGATTGGAACTGGGAACTCTCAGCCCAGCAGAGTATTTGGAGTCTTCATCTGCTGCTTCCCAAGGAGCCAGGTGGGTTTTCCTCCCTCCTAAACTGGGATCTG
Organism: Chloebia gouldiae; assembly: GCA_003676055.1. NCBI lineage: Eukaryota > Metazoa > Chordata > Aves > Passeriformes > Passeridae > Chloebia > Chloebia gouldiae. The sequence goes on along the minus strand of QUSF01000065.1, from coordinate 2,153,140 downwards.
CTCTTTGCCAGCCATGCCTTGATGGGTGGATGCTCAGCTAGGGGTGGGTGACAGATTGGTGGCTCTGAGACAAAAAGGTTTGTGAAATAACATCCTTCCCTGTCCCACCTGGGATTTCAGGTCATTCCCATAACGGTTCTTCTCCCAGGCCCCAAACCCACCAGGAAAAATGGGAATCTCATCCAGGCTCTGAGCTGATCCTTCCAAAAAAAGGCTGCAGGGAAGGAACCTGTGTGAAAGCCACAAGCTAAAATCTATTTAGGACTGAGAGCCAAAGGACAAAACCTGGGGGATTTTTCCCAAATTATTGAAAATCAAATAGTCCCAATCCAGGAGCACCTGCAGACTTGCATCACCTGCACAGGGGCTGCACAGCTGGGCTGATGTTTCAGGCTTTAAAGTGCTTGGAAACAGCCCCTGATTTCCTTGGATTTATGCAAACACCAAGGCCTTGGGCACACCCAGTAAATCCACCCTGAGTGGTATCAGCACAATCCAAGATAACCTGGCACCAGCCTGATAAGGGGCAGGAAAATCAACCCACCCCTGTGCCAAATTCCTGCCTTTCCAGCCCTCCTCATCCTGTGTTTCCAGGTGGGTGGGGAAATGGAGGAGTTGTGCAGCAGCACTGAACATCAGACATGGGAACTTGGAACAGGGGGAAGTTGTGTGCTTATCTTCAATATTTAATAGATATCAACCTCTGGTGAGCTAGGGGTGGTCAAACTGAAAAATAAACCTACAAAACCCCAGGGATGGGCACCTCCTTAAAGCATCCTGGCAAATGGATTTGTCCCTCGTGCCACACTGGGAATGTCACAGCCCCGACTGACGCAGGGTGACCGGGCTTTTGGGATTACTCACGGAGAAGGAAAGCCAAACGGGACTCCTGCCCCAGGAATGCTGCCAGATTCCTGCTCTGAAAGGAATGGTAAACCTTTGGGATGCTGCTTCTCTGTCTGTGCAGAGTCAGGGGTGAGGCTGGGCTCAGAGCTCCTCATTAAATGGCTCCAGTCCCTCTTCCCTTCCATCCAGAGGGGTCTTCCCTGAGGAAGGGGCTCAGAGCCCAGCAGTGAGACCAAGGCGTGCTCCTGATGGGTCATCCCAAGGCAGAGAGCTCCCAGGAGCTGTTCCTTTCATGGATCCCTTCCCAAGAAGATAACAAAGCCTTTCCCATCCTTTCCATCCCAAATTCTCCTGGGTTTGCCTCAGCCTTTCCAGGGATGAGGTGGTGATGGGGGTTTCCCTGGCGTGACCAGGAGCAGGATCTGGGTCTCCTTGGAGAAATCCTTGTGCCAAAGCTGAATTCCATGTGGAAAGCTGTCAGCATTTTGCCCACAGATGAACCCAAACTCATCTGCTTTGTACAACTTCCTCTTAATCCAACTCATTTTGCAGCTCATCTTGCCTTGTTTGGGATGAGTTTGGAAGGATTTGTCCTTCTCTGCCAGGGACAGGCTGGCTGTGACAGCACCAAGAGGCCTGCAGGTGTTGGAAGGGAATTCCAGCAGTGAAAATCATGGATGTAGCTCCAAGGAGACAGGGAAGGTGGGGAGTGAGACACTGCGAGTGTCACCTGCTGTGTGACAGCATGTGACAAAAGGGACACAGTGATTCCGGGAACACCCATCCAAAGGGGAAAGGGAATCAGCAGGAGAAACCCCAAGAAATCACAGAAAAACCCATCCACGTGTGGATTTATCCTGTTAAAACCACGGAATGGTACCATGGGTACCACCAGCAGCTTTTCCAGGGAATTCTGCAGAGGGTGTGAGGCTGGTGGTGGCAGTGCCAGCCTGTCCTCGGTGTCCCCACCACTGAGCAGAGCTGCCCTGGGCTGGGCCGGGCTCTGGCCCCGTCCCTGTCCCCAGCCCGGCCCCCCTCGGTGCTCAGCTCTGGCTTGGTTTGATTGATTTTGTAATTGCTCGTTTAATTGAACAGTTACAGCAACACTACCAGGGAAAGGTTCCAGGGCTGGGAAAGGAGGTGGGAGGGTGTGGGGGTGGAAGGGGAATTGGAGCTGGGAAAAGAGCAAAATGGGTTTTTCCCTGTTTCTCAAGATGAAAACAGAGGGAAAAGAGGCAGGGGATGAGTTCCCTTCAGCAGGAACTGAGGAGGAGGAGAGCCGAAAACAATAAATTACAGGAGGAGAGGAAGAAAAATGAGAAGTGGGTTGAAAAGTGTGGCAGGGCCAGAGGGTCCCAGGCACTGCTCAGCCTCCAGCTGACATCGGCTTCCTGAGGGCTGGGAGTGCCAGGATGAGGAAAACGGGAGAGAAGGAAAGGGGGGAAGCTGGGAGAGGTGGGAACAGGCAACGACCAGGGCAAGGTGGGAAAAGATCTCAGTAAAAAGTGCAGGAGCAAGATGGGGAGGAAGGGAAAGGCATCCCTGTGTCAGAGGAGCTGCAGAGAGAGGAGTGGGGAAGGAGAACAGGTGAGCTCAGGGAGGGCTGTGCTTCCAAGGGGCTGTGACAAGGGAAAAGGACATCGGGAAAGGGGACAGAGGGCAGGGTCACATGGGATATTGGGAAGGAATAGTTCCCTGTGAGGGTGGCACACAATTCCCAGAGAAACTATGGCTGCAGGTACCCAAGGCCAGGGTTTGGAGCAGCCTGGGACGGTGGAAAGTGTCTCTGCCATGGCAGGGGGTGGCACTGGATGAGCTTTAAGGTCCCCCCAGCCCAATTCCACGATTCCATGATTGACTCCCTGTGCAAACCCTTGGTGTGCCCAGCTGCGGGGCGGGCACAGCGAGCTCTGTGGCAGTGCCAGCGCTGCCAGCCCCTGGCTGGGGTGAGCGTGAGCCAGGAGCTGGCTGGGAGCGTGTCAGGAAAAGGACAGGAGAATCCAGACGGGGTCAGGGGGGAAGGTGCACGCAGAGGCCACGGAGCAGCTCCACAGCGAAGCAGCTCAGGTTTCAGGAGAGCCAGGGGGACAGGAGGTGGGCTCTGCATTCCCTGGCAGGCAGCACAAGGCAGGTTTAAAGAATATCCTTCCATTTAGGAATTTGTTTATTATTCTTAACTAAGCAGCTCAGACAGGCAAGCCGGCAGCACCGCATCCACGCTGGCTCCCCAGGAAGGCAGGGAAGGGAGGGACAGGAAGGCAGATTTCCAGACTGGGGGCAAAGGGATTTGTGCCCTGCTGGGCAAAGGAAGGGGGCAAAAGGCTTTGCCAACTCTTTAGGAGAAGTGTGGAAGAGACTCAGCTTTGGGATGTCAGGGGAGCCGGGGTGGGGTCCAGCCGAGTGCCCAGCAGGATCAGAGCTGAGCTGCTGTCCCAAAACCCAGCAGCACCTCTGACACTTCCGACCTTGAGATTTTCATCTGAAATTCCTCAGACCCTGGAGCAGAGACTAAGAAGTGTTTTCTAGGGAGGAGGGAGAAGTGCTCTCTCTCCTGGTAAAATCCACTCGTTCTGTGAGGAGTCACAAGGCACCCGGACATTTGTGGTCATAGAAATCCCCTCACCTGGCAGGTGTGGCCATACTGGGGGGGTCAGGACATATCTCCCAGCTCTGCATTTTGAATTTCTGGACCATCTGGAATGCCTTCAGCTGCTGCAGCGATGGCCAAGAGCACAGCAAGCCAGGCCAGGCTGGACATTTCTCCTTGTGAGGGTGGCGAGGCCCTGGCACAGGATGCCCAGAGCAGCTGTGGCTGCCTCATCTCTGGAAGTGTCCAAGGCCAGGTTGGAGCAGCCTGGCATGGTGGGAGGTGTCCCTGCCTATGGCACAGGATGGAAGTGGAAAATCTGTGTTTTTCAGCCCAAATCTTCCAATATCCCTGAGCCCAGGGTACAGATTTGGGTGCTGGACACCCACCCTGGTATGAGCACCACGGGACAGCGAGGGAAGGGCAACCTGCCCTCCCCCAGTGCCCTGCATGCTCACACTCCTGGAAACCAGGGCGAGGAAGGTCATTCAGGATAAATCAAGGAGGGAAGTGGAGTGGGAGCCTGTGGATGCCAGCGGTGGGAGGCGAGGGGGGAGGAATGGCTGATGAAACCGGGAATGCCACATGTGGGGGAGCAGAAAATCCCAGGAATGGAAGCAGGGAAACGGTGGCAGCCAGAACAGGAGGCAGGAAAGGTCCCTCATCCTGGCCATAAGCAGGGCTGAGTGTTAACTCCCGGGATTATCCTGCCCCAGAGGCAGGAGGGCTCCACACCTGTGACAGGAAACCCTGCGCTGGAAACTCGCTGCTGCTCGGTGCAGAACGTCTCACTCCTGGGAGGAATTTGTTCCCCATCCCTGGAACATTCCTGGGAGCAGAGCAGCGGGCGGGGGGCTCCCACCTGGCCACCCTGGAGGGAGCAGAGAGCTGCCTGTCATCCCCTGCCAGCCCTCAGCCTGCCTTTCACCACCTCCCCTGCCACCTCTCCCCTCTCTCCTCCCTTTTGCTCCCATTCCCCACTTTCCTTTCATCCCTTTCTTTTCCTCTCACCTGTGCCCCACCAGCAGAGCTCAGCACTTTCTCCTGTGGCTCAGGCTGAGCCTCCAAAAGCTTTTTAGTGGTCATTCCTCCCTCAGCACTCTCTGGACAGAGTCTCCCTCTCTCCCCGCTCCCTTCCCCCTCCTCCTCTCCCTCCCATAATATTTTCCATATGAAGAAGCCTTCCTGAAGCCTCACACTGCCCTCTTGGCGAGTCTCAGGCGGGTTAGAGGAGACCCTGGGAGCCTTTAATCCTCTCTCTCTCTCGCTTGCTTTCATCCTCAGCCACAGCTGGACACCCCATTGATGTGGAACAGACCAAACACCAGGCCCCTCTCTAAGCTGCTGCTGCTGTGGGGCCTCTTCTCTCCGGAGCCGAGCCCCCGGCCCGTGTCCGGCTCTCCGAGCGGGGTCCGGCGGGTCCGGCAGCCCCTCCCCACCCAGCCTGGGGGTCCCAGCTTTCCCCTCTCACTGAGCCATCCTTGACCACTTTATTCTGAGAGTCCGCCCCGTTCTCCCTCATCCCAGGATTTCCTTTCCCAGGATTGTTTGGCACCGGTGCCCCCCGGTCCCTGCAGAGCCGGGTGAGGCTGAGGGGCTGCTCTGTGTCCGTGTGCTGAGGATGCAGCTCATGGTTGTGTCCCAGGGAGGGTCTGGTGGGCTCTGAGCACTCAGGTGTTGAGCCTGCAGTCAGCTCAGAGTTTTGGGAAGAAGCGTTTTTAAAGCCCGCTGCAGGTGAGGCAAGAATATATTTGAGTTGTGGAATGGTTTGGGTTGGAAGGGATGTGAAAGATCACCCAGTGCCACCCCCTGCCATGGCAGGGACACCATCCCAAGCTGGTGGGAGCTCCAAGCTCCAAGCCTGGGAGCTCCCTGTGAGGGTGGGCAGGCCCTGGCACAGAATTCCCGGAGAAAATGTGGCCGCCCCATCTCTGGAAGTGTCCAAGGCCAGACTGGACAGGGTGGCCAACCTCACCACAGGCTGGGGGGGACAGGAGGGTGACAAAACAAATGCCACCAGCCAGGCAAGAGCAGCGACAGCCTTTGGCACCAGGACGGGGCGGCCTCGGGCACTCGCAGGGATCCAGGGGCTGCTCTGGTGTCTCACAGGAATTTCCATCCACCTCCTCTCCAAAGCTTGCAGTGTGGGTAAGCCAGGCTCAGCGGGGACAAACAGTTTGGGGACAAACTGCTGTGTTTGGGGCCTGCCTGCTGCGAGCAGGTGACAGGGACAGTCCCTGCGCCACTTGTCCTCAGGTGTGCGGGGAATGGCGCAAAGCCACCTGAGTGTCACGGACACGGTGACACTGTGACACTGTGACACTGTGACACTGTGACACTGTGACACTGTGACACTGTGACACTGGGACACTGTGACACTGTGACACTGACACGGTGACACTGGGACACTGGGACACTGTGACGGGTTGTGGCTCCCCTGGATCGCTGAGGGTGACCCAGGCCAGGCTGGATGGGGCTTGGAGCCACCCGGGCTGTGGGAGGGGTCCCTGTCATGGCAGGGTGGTACTGGGGGGGTGTCAGGGCTGTCACTGGGGGGGTGTCAAGGGTGTCACTGGGGGCTCTCAGGGGTGTCTCAGGGGTGTTTCAGGGGTGTTTCAGGGGTGTCTCAGGGCTGTCTCAGGGCTGTCATTTGGGGGCGTCTCAGGGGTGTCACTGGGGTCTCTCAGGGCTGTCCGAGGTCTGTCCCTGGGGTCTCTCAGAGGTGTCTCAGGGCTGTTCCAGGGGTGTCCCAGGGCTGTCCCAGGGCTGTCCCTGGGGTCTCTCAGGGGTGTCTCAGGGCTGTCACTGGGGGCTCTCAGAGCTGTCTCAGGGCTGTCTCAGGGCTGTCCCAGGGCTGTCACTGGGGTCTGTCAGGGCTGTCACTGGGGTCTGTCAGGGCTGTCACTGGGGTGTCTCAGGGCTGTCCCAGGGCTGTCCCTGGGGTCTCTCAGGGGTGTCCCAGGGCTGTCACTGGGGTGTCTCAGGGCTGTCCCAGGGCTGTCCCTGGGGTCTCTCAGGGGTGTCCCAGGGCTGTCCCAGGGGTGTCTCAGAGCTGTCCCAGGGGTGTCTCAGAGCTGTCCCTGGGGTCTCTCAGGGCTGTCCCAGGGGTGTCTCAGAGCTGTCCCAGGGATGTCCCAGGGCTGTCTCAGAGCTGTCCCTGGGGTCTCTCAGGGCTGTCCCTGGGGTCTCTCAGAGCTGTCCCAGGGGTCTCTCAGAGCTGTCCCAGGGGTCTCTCAGAGCTGTCCCTGGGGTCTCTCAGGGCTGTCCCTGGGGTCTCAGGGCTGTCCCTGGGGTCTCTCAGGGCTGTCCCAGGGCTGTCCCTGGGGTCTCTCAGGGCTGTCCCTGGGGTCTCTCAGAGCTGTCTCAGGGGTCTCTCGCTGCCGTCCCCGCCCGCGGGACTCGCGGCTGTCACCGGGGCTCATTCCTGAGCCTCCCCCGCCCCCTGGCGGCCGCGCTCCGCCACTGCAGCGCCCTCTGCCCCAAAAAATACCCAAAATAATCAAAACCCCCAAACCCCAAAATACCCCAAACCCCAAAAAACCCCAAACCCCGATACTTTCAGAAAATTATAACCCAGAGAAGTATGACAGCAATCAGAGTCAATCGACTACAACCAGCGGCAGTTCCAGGATTTCCTGGAAGGCAGCAGAAAGGGGATGGCTCCGTCCTTGAGCTCCAAAGGAACTTCGGAGAGTCAAACCAGTCCGGGAAGAGGTGGATTGATAACAGAGTTCAGAGAAAGGGGGGAAAAAATTGATCCTAGTTGTCAGGAACTTAGCTGAGGAGGGAAAATTGAAATATTTGGGATGCAACACTCTGGAGTCAGTCTGGAGTGGAAGGACTGAGGGGAATGCACTGATCTCTGAGGTCACAGTGGGTACAAAGACATTAAATTGGAGCAAGGCATCAAAGAACAGGGAGAGGCAGAGCTGGGAGGAGTGTTCAGATGGGGCTGGCGCAGCACTGGAACAGGAAAATGCTGCAACCTCAACTGCTTAAAGAGATCTTTAGAAATACCATGGACAGGCCTGATGCTGCTGTGTCACTGGGCTGGATGAAGTGACCTCCCGAGATGACATTCATCTTCTTCCCTGTGATTCTGTAATTAAAATCACATTGATCCTCGGCCAGAGATGCAGCAAAAGGCCCAACTTCATTACATTCCTTCTGCTTCAAGATGCCAGGCCCTGGATGGGCATCTCCTCACGACCTGTCCTGCCCCACGGAGCCTCTCCCCTTGGCCAGGACCTCCCATGGATGCAGCAAACACCGTGGGAGGGGCTGGGGAACAGCTCTGGGCTCTGTTTGGAGGCAACCAGTTGCAGCAAGTGAACTAATTGCAGACTCCTGGGATTTGTTCACCCGAGCCCGAGCGTGTTCCCCCTTCTCGTTACCGAGCATCAAGTGCCTGATGAGAGAGGGATTTGGGGACAAGACAATGCAGAGATAGCTAGCACAAAATGATTAGCCAGAATGTATTGTTAATAAGCTGCTTATTCATATAATTGGAAATTCTTTGCAGCCGAGGTGTCAGTGGAGTCTGCGTGTGCTGCTCTGCTGGAGCGGGGCAGGTACCGGCCCGGGGGACGCTGCGCTGGCACTGCAGCTCCCTGCTCTGCTCCCGCTGCCTTCAAGGGCAGGGAAGGACACAGGCAGGTGAAAGGGAGGCAGGAAAGGCTCAGCCAAGCCCTGCTGATGAGGGACACGATTCCCAGTGTGGAAGCACGAGGTGTCTGGGAGCTGAGCAAAGCAGAGGCCTCCTCCAGCATCCTTAGAGCACCCAGAGAGAGAAAGGCCAGGGAAGCTTGGCCTCGAGGCAGATAAGAGCTGACACTGCTCCTGCTTCCCAGAGCAGCTGTTTGGGACAGAACCAGGTGTGGAAGATCACGAGGGGCAGCTGCCACCAAAGGGGGCTGTGGCTGTGGGATGCACACACAGCAGCTCCGGGACTGAGCTGACGTGGCTTTGCCAGGAGCTCTGGCTTCGTGTGGGTTTGCAAAGTTCCTCAGAAAGGCTGAGGGGAAGGAGGGGAAGAAGCCATTCCCCATTTCTCTGCTAGCCCTGCAAAGCACCTGGCTGCAGAATCAGCTGCAGGGAATTTATGTGACACGAAAATCTGGAGCACTTCTAAGAGGAGCCAGGTGGGTCGACCTCACCACAGGCTGGGGGGACAAGAAGGTGACAATGCAAAATGCCACCAGCCAGGCAAGAGCAGCAACAGCCTTTGGCACCAGGCTGTGCTCTGGGCTCAGCCACTTCCCCAAAAGCACCCTCAGATTATCGGCATATGAATTTTGTAACAAAACATGGGGAGGTATTTCCGCTTGAGGCAAGAACTTGGCACTTCCCCCTCCCCCAGTTGTGTCACTGCCAGGCAGGAGAGGCCAAGGGCACCAGCGCTGGCACAGGACACGCCAGGAGCCCCCAGGGATGCCCCTTCCCTGGGCCTGAGGATGGAGCTGAGAGCCCTGTTCCTGCTGGCGCTCTGCTTCCCAGGTAGGAGAAGGGCTCTGCGCATCCCTGGGGCCAGGGACAGCCTTCCCCAATTCCTGCTGCCCCGGGAGCTCCTCCAACACCAGCCAGGCTGCCAGCAGGGCTGGGAGGGAAGGGCAGCCCCAGTTCCCCAGCTCCTCCAGGTTTCCAGGATGATCTGTGCTGGGAGCACAGAGCCTCTCCCAGCCAGCCTTTCCCACCAGGCTGGTCCAGCTCAGCTCCTCTGAGGGCAGTCCTGGCTCGGGGCAGTGCCCATGAGGGCAGTCCTGGCTCGGGGCAGTGCCCAGGGCAGTGCCCGTGGCACCTGCAGCCAGCACAGCCCCACAACCAGGAGCCCTGGTGTGGCTGGGCAAGTGGCACGGGGGAGCTGCCTGCCTGCCTGCTTCCCTCTGCTCCTTCCCACCACCCCAAGCAGAGCCCCTGGCCCGTGCTGTGGGCAGGGGATGTCCCCATCTGCCTGCAGGGGACAAGGAGACAGCTGCAGGCACCGTGCCACACGTGGCTTGCAGGCTCAGCACCTCGAGCGCCCTGTGCTTGTCTGCGAGCTTTAACCCACAGCCCCAGCCCAAATCTCAATGCTGCCCTTCCCCATTTCCAAGCAGGTGAATTCAGCACGGGGAAGGGATTTTGGGGTTGGAGTTCTCCCAGCCACCAGTGTCCCACGGGGGGGAAGGTTGGAGGCAGAGTTTCCCTGTGTGCCTCGAGGGGCTGTGGGCAGCCCTGCACCTCCACAGAAAGGGCAGCTGGACACTGGGAAGGGCTGCCCGGGGAGGTGGTGGAGTCCCCATCCCTGGAGGTGTTCACACAGACTGGATGTGGCACTGGGTGCCATGGTCTGGCTGGCAGGGTGGGGTTAGGACACGGGTTGGGCTTGGTGATCTCTGAGGTCTTTTCCAGCTTTGTTGGTTCTGTGGTTCTGTGATCAGCTCCCTTCTCCCTCAGCACATCTGATCCTTCCAGGTCTCCAGGGCCAAACCCCAGAAGTCCAGAGGCGACGGGAAGGGGACACTCTTTATATTCTGTGTCCTTATGAAGTGTGGACTACGACATACCAGGAAAAATTCTGGTGCCTCCTGAGAAATGGCAACTGTAAAGAAATCCTGCGCACATACTATGATACCAGCATGCAGTCCAAGGATGGGAGAATTGAAATAAAGGATAACACAAGCAGTAGGACTGTGTCTATCACCATGACTGACCTCAAGGCAGAGGACTCGGACACGTATTTCTGTACTGCCTACAAAAGGCACGAGCGTGCATATCCACAGCTAAGGACGATCTCACTGATTGTTTTCAAGGGTGAGTGCCTGTACCCCAGCCAAAGCCAAACCTTGTCAGGAAGCAACATCATTCCTTCTCCTGCTCTACCCCCCTGTCCCCCCAGAGCTGAGCAGCTTCCCCAGCCCCTCCCCAGCCTCGCCCCCTGCTTTCCCTGCCACACAGGGCGAGAAGGAGCCCCGCAGCCCTGCCTGGTCCTGCTGGCCCCCAGCTCCCTGCCCTGAGGAGGGCTCTCCTGAGGGAGGGCACGGTCTGTCTGGGTGCCCAGCACTGACCGGGCAGTGCCCACCTTGGTGTTTCACAGAGCAGCTCAAGTGGGAGCTGGACACCCTGACAGTGCAGTGCCCGGCGGGGTACAGCGTGGTGTGGTGCCGAGAAGGGCAGGCTGGCTGCACGGTCCTGCTGAGGAGACAAACACCTTCAAAGCAGAGCGAGACGAAATCCCTGCAAGACAGAGCATCAGTGGAGTATACCTCTCAAAAGGATCTCGTTGTCACCATGAAGAACCTGCAGGTCTGGGACTCTGGTGTGTACTGGTGTGCCCAGGGCTCTGAGCGCAGCCGGAAAATGGAGGTGGTGCTCTCTGTGTTCAGGAGTGAGTACCTGTCGTGTTCTCCCTGTCCAAGGGCGGCTTCTTCCTGCACTCAGGCTCCAGGAGCGAGCTCCTACTGCCCTCTCAGAGTGAGCAGCCAGCTGTGGACGTGGGCAGGTCTCAGCCCAGCTGACACCCATCCCTCCCTGCAGCACGCACAGTGCCAGCTGATCCTGCCACCTCCGAGCCAAAGCTCAGGCCTGGCCCTTCGTGCTCTGTCTGCTCCCAGCAGAGGCTCAGGGGACGTTCCTGTGAGCCCCACAGATGGGGATGCTCATCCCAAGTGTTTCCCACTGGGCCAGACTGGCTCCAGCACTGGTTCCCACTGGGTGCTGCTGGGACTCTCCCCCATGCCAGGCACTGCTCTTGCTCTGACCCCACGGCCCCTCCAGACCCTACGGGCTGAGTGTGCCACTCTGAGGGAAGCAGAGGAGGGGGACAGGACCCCCAGACTTATGACTTATGACACCTCTGCGTGGGGAATCTGGGTGCAGCCCCCTTCTGCTCAGGGCAGGTGGATGTGCAGGGGGACGTGTGGAGGTGGGTGCAGCTCCAGGTACTGCAGTGCTGGGGAGGGGGTGCCACTGTGGGATCCCACTCTGGGGTCTCAGCACACGTCCTGGGTGTTTTGCAGGGACTCAGCAGCACACAGCCAAGGAGTCAGGCAACATCTCTGTCCAGTGTCACTACAGGATCGCAGACTACGGGACTGTCAGCAAAGCCTGGTGCAAAACGAAGCAGGGGGAAATGTGCCACGTGCTGGCCACCACCAGATCAGAGTCCCCAGCAGGAAACAGCACGGCTCAGGAAGGTGTCAGGATCCAGGATGACAGCCAGCAGGGCGTTGTCACCGTCACCATGGAGCAGCTGCAGGTGCAGGACTCGGGCGTGTACTGGTGCGCGCTCCAGGACAGCTCCGGCCTGCTCCGCATGGAGGAGGTCACGCTCAGCGTGTCCAAGGGTGGGTATGGATCTGGCAGAATATGTTTGTAGATTCCAGATTCCCTGCCCTGCTCTCTCCTGTGCTGCCCAGCCTACCCCACTTCCCACCTTGCCCAAACCCTGCAGCTTTGGTTCTCCTCGTGGCCTCCACCCTGTGGGACAGCAAAGAGAGTCGGGAGCAGATCCACATCGGTGCTGTGCTGCTCCTCCTTAACCCTGGAGCAGCTTCAGCTGTCCTGAGCGGGGTTTCTGTCACTCAGTGTTTGATATCAGTTCTTCAGAGTGACTTTCTAGCCCCTTTAGACTGATTCATCCTTTGGCTTTCCAACACCTTCGGTTGGGTTGTCAAGGGAACAACTTTAGACTCGGATTTTACAGATCTGTGACCTGTGGGTTCTGTTTCAGACAATGTTTGAATGGTAAGGGAAGGCACTGAGGGCCCTGGTCATGGCAGAGCAGCACCAGGCTGCAGCCTGGCTCTTGCAGCACTAAGAACAAGCAGTGCAGATGATGAGAGGGGACACTGGGATGCTCTGGACAAACTCCCGGGATCAGAGCCCCAGCCTTGGGAACAGCAGGGGCAGAGGTGTCACTGCTGAAAGCAGAGCAGCCCCACAGTGACCATTCCTCTCCTCATGTCTGTGATTGCAGCGTTGCCTCCAGGAGGTTTTCCAGACTCTGAAAGGCAAAGTGAAGAAATTCTTGTGGGCGACAGGTAAGAATCTCTGAGCCTGAGCACACACCAGTTACTCCTGTTGTACACCTGGGGCAGGCAGGCCCTGGGCTCTGGCTCCTGCCTAGAGGAATTGGATATGACAGGCTCCTCACCAAAGGTGGCCTCTCCTCCTCCAGCTCCTGCCCTAACCCTAATTCCAATAGAAGAAGCAGATTGGTAAAATCATGTCACAGCCTTCTGCAGGAGCCTCTCTGCTTCTTTGTCCTTCTCTCTTTGGGCTCTGCACTTCACCTGAACCCCCAGATTCTGCCCCTCAGCCTCGACTTCACACCCTCCTGCCTGAGTATTTAACAGTGGGACAGTCCTTGGCTGCTATTATTCCATTTACCAGTTAAATGTAAAGGATTTTTCTCCCTTTGTACATCTGCTGTCATCAATGCCTCAGCAGCACCTAAGAGCAGAATCATCCCTGCTCCAGAGAGCCTGGAATTGTGCTCGGAGCTTTGAACTGTGGCTGTTTCTAAAGCCTGGAGAATGGTTTAGGAAAAGGTCAGAAGATACAGTCAAGTAGAAAAATCGATAATCAGGAAGCAGGGAAGGCCTCCAGTGCCTCTTAGTTCCTTCTGGATCAGCAGGGACTTGCCCAGGCTCATGGATGGGGGATCCTGCAGGATCTGCTGGAGATCTTGCAGGAGAACCAGACCCTCCTTCCACGTGCTTGAACTGAGCACACAAATCTGTCCCTTTGGTCCCTGCTGGGTGATGGGCTGTCAAACCATCCCACCCTGCTGACTGCCTTCCTCTGCTCCAGCTGCAGTGGGAACACCTTCCTCATCCTCTCCGTGGTGCTGCTCCTCCTGCTCCTCCTGGCCCTCCTCAGCTCCGTAGCCCTGGGTGTCAGGTACTACAGGCTCCTGCTGAGAACAGGTACGTGGAGCTGGGGTTGTCCAGGCAGGGCCCCAGGTGAGCTCAGTGCCCTCAGGTCAGGCTGGGAGGTTCCTCCCTGCCTGCCCTCAGAATAATTCAAACCCAGGTTCCTCCAGAGCCTGCAAACGCCTTGGAGGAGGAGTAAAGAGAGCAAAGTGCTCCCCAGGGCCAGGGCAGAGGCACATCCCATCGCTGGGCGATCCCCCAGACCTCCCAAACCTCCTCAGGCAGAGCTTCTCGTGGATTCCTCCACATCTAAACCCTCTGATTTTGCCTCATTCCAAAGGTAACAGAGAAGCAGAGGACACCAGTGACAGACCAGAGGGCACGGCAGAGGTAAGGAAAATGAAACATTTCCCACACAAAACCCCTGACCAACAGTCTGGGAGGAGCTGTCAGACCCACCTGGCGAGGAGCTTGGAGCTCAGTTTGGTTATAAACAGGAGGGAAATGGAATTTAATGGCAGCAGAGAGAGGAATATTCCTAGCTGGAGAGAGAAGGGGGTAATTAATGAAAGGAAACTCCAGTAGGAACCAACCCAGTGGAGCAAATTCTAGTAACCCCCGAGAAGGAACTCAAGGAGTAACAAGCAGGGTCAGAGCATGAGGCTCCCAGGGGAGGTGGTGAAGAAAAGAGTTCTCTGTTCCTTCACCTCTGTCACAACCAGAGGTCAAATTTGACACAACTTCTCCTTTCCTTGCAGGAAAATCTCCTTCTCCTGGCAGCATTGTGGCCTGGCACTGACTCATGCTAACAAGTGTTTTCCCTTTCTTTTCCCAGCCTGGCAGCACTGGGAGGAGGGAACGTTCTCAGGATGACAGCAAAGAGCCAGCATACATCAACCTGGATGTGCAATCCCACTCCAGCCCCGAGGATACTCTTTACTGCAACGTGAAACCCAGTCAGGCTCCCAGGACCTCCCAGCACATGGAATACGCCATCATCTCCTTCAGCCAGCCCCCAAGGACCAGCAGGGAATGAAGCACAGAATCCCAAACCAGGCAGAAATGGGGGAAAGGACCTGGAATACACAGTGGGAATGAGGAGCAGGAGGTGTGTGGATGCACAAGCTGAGTTTTGCTGCCGTGTGTGTGGTGATGCCTGAGCATTTTCAGCTCTCCCTCCTGTTTTAGGCCAGGCAGAGGTTTTGCTTGTGGCAGATTGCCTCGGGTCAGGCAGAGCTGTGGGGGAATTCCCAGGATCTCTTGTACAATTCTTTTTCAATTCCATTAAAGTGCAGTCTTGGAGAGGCAGGTGTGGAGGCCTGGCCTTGTGAAAAGGAGCAGTGTGGACATGGCTGGGTGGGATATCCCAGCTGTGTCCCGGTACAAACCCTGCCCCAGTCCCAAGAATTCACCTACTGTGACCAAGCAGAGTCATTCCAGTGCTGCAGGGATTGAACTCAAACCTTGCTGTGGCTGGGTTTGTTTTTCATGGAATGGGCTGAGGATTCTAAGAATAAGCAGAACCAGCTCCTGCATTTCCCTGTCTCTGCTGGAAACGCTCCAAATGACACATTTTATTTAGCAGTCATGTGGGGAGCAACATGAAATGACTTTATGGGGCTCAGTTCCATTTCTCCAGGAGCTCTGGCTCCTGATTGCCCTGCCCCAAGCCCTGCTGGAGGTGGCAGACCAAAGGGGCCTGAACCAGCCCTCATTCCCAGGCCAGTCACATCCAACAGGCTTCTCCTGACAGGGCTGCAGCAGGGAGGCTGATGGAAAATTTTTTGAGATTTTCAGTTGACCTGGCAGAAAGAAAAAGAAAATGGTTCTGGAAATGGTTCATTCAGCCCAACAATTTGCTCTTCGTTCAGTTGCACTGGGTCAAGCTGTGGAAGAGTAATAGCAAAAAAACAGTGAAGTGGAAGAGAGGCATTTTTGGGGAGATTCTTGAGAGAATCCAGATTTGTGCTCACTGGAACGAGAAGGAACAACAGCTGCAGTCAGTCACCTGACAAAGAATTTCTGGTCACTGTGAGGGACCATTTTCTCACCACTAACTCCAGAAAAGGCACATTTAGGAATGGCCAGGCCTGCAGGTTGAGCACCACACCCATTTCAAAGCCAGGGTCTATTTGTACTTTCATGGAAGACCTGAAGTAAATAAATCACCTTAAAAATTAAAAACCAGCATCCCACCCCCATCAGTCTGCTGATATTCTGGGGGGTTCTGTGGCTGCATTCTGAGCCCCCCTGCACTGTGGCATTGCCTGGCTCAGAATCAGCATCCCCAGCAGAGATCCTGGGCCTTTGTGCCAGGTACAGAACACAGGTGGGTGCTGGGTTTGTTTAACACACCCACAGCTTCTCCCAGAGCAGTGCCCTGCCCTGCTGTGTGTGGTTGCATTTCAGACAGTGCTCCATGCACAGGCTCTTCCTTCTCCTGAAAACCCAGGGGATGATGTCCTTGTCCTCCTTCACCCTCAGGGGAGCCTCCTTTTCAGCTTCCCAGGAATTCCCCCCAAGCACAGCTCCTGTAAATCATTTATCATCTTTATCACCATCGTGCTTGGAGTGCCAGCACAGGGGGATGGCTTCCACAGGGATATTGGGAAGGAATTATTCCCTGTGAGGGTGGGCAGGCCCTGGCATAGAATTCCCAGAGCAGCTGGGGCTGCCTCTGAATCCCTGGAAGTGCCCAAGGCCAGGCTGGACAGGCTTGGAGCAGCCTGGGACAGTGGAAGGCGTCCCTGCCAGGGCAGGGATGGAGCTGGATGAGCTTTAAGGTCCCTCCAAGCCAAACCATTCCATGATTCCATGAAATCCTGCTCCAGTGGGAGCAGACACCCAGCCTGTGGCTTCAGGCCACCACGTGCTGCTCCCTTCCAGGCTGCCTGAGCTGTGGCTGGGACTGGGCAGTGCTGATGCCTGAATTTTGAGCCCACAAGAGCAATGCTCATCTCTGGAGAATTGCTCAATGTGCAGGATAAAAAAGATGCCAAGTTCCTGTGCTCCTTCCTTCCGGCACAGCAAGGAGGGGGAGAGGAGCTGCCCATGGGCAGAGCCAGCATTGCTCTTCTCCAGCTCCTCTCCAGCTCCTCTCCAGCTCCTCTCCAGCTCCTTCCCTGCTCAGCCCCATGGAGAAGCTCCTCCACCTCACCTTGGTCTTCCTGTCAGGTAAGAACCACACGTGGTTTTGGGGTCAGGTAAAGGGGGGAGGATTGGGGCAAAGCTTTGTCTTTGTCTGAAGGCTCCATCCTCAGAGTTTTCCCTTTATTTAGCAGAGGAGCACCCATCAAAGGGTGATCCCAGTGCTCCCAGATTTCCTCACAGGGGTCCTTTCGAGTCAGAACAGGAACCACTGATGAGAGAAGTCCTGCGTGCAATGTGAAATTGCAAAATCCTGGGTTGTTTGCATTAGCAAATGGGATTTACAGTGATGCAAACGATCACAGGTGGGGCTCGGGGGGAGGGAAATAAAACCCAGTGAAGGGCACAAGAGCAGACTCGGGCTGTGGGAGCACAGGAACCTGTCCCAAAAATTGGGATGAGTTTGGGAAAAGTTCACTGTACTTTGACCAGTGGCACCCAAGAAGAGAGGAGGAGCGCCAGTAGTCAGCAAAATTGGTTGAAAAGAGAATAACACGACATTTTCCAGAGGGAAATCTTTCAGTGATTCTGTTTGAGAGATGTTTTGCAGTGCTGTGGGAATTCCAGGACCGAAGGGGCAGAGCTGGAGGAGGGAAGGGGGAACAGGAGAAGCAATTAAAGAGTTTTGGAGGGATTGAACAGGACTGGATTGGGTATTCCATGAGATAAACCCTGACTGGAACAACCAAGGGGAGCAACACATCAGGATAAAGCCCTGTAGGTGTTGGATTGCAGAACACAGACCCATTTTAGGTCTTCTTCAAATCAAGCTGAAAGAACTTCATATTTTTTTAGTTTACAATTCACTTAGAATTGTTGGAATTATTGTAACAAGTATTATTAAAAGGTTCAGCCAGTACAAAGTCCTCACAAGAGCCTATTTTTAAATTTACTTCTGTTTTATCATTACTTATGGTCTCACAGAAGCATTTGCCTTTGACTTTTTTCACTAGAAATAGAGATTTCCACAAATACCACACTGCACTTCTCTCTGGAAGTATTAATAGCTCAGACTGTCCTCTCTGCCCTGTCACAAAGAGGAATGGAAATTAGAAATGAGGAACCAAGACAATTAAAAAAAAAAAAGTCAAGCAAAGACCAGTTGTCAACACAGCTAAAACGAATAAGATATTAAAAGATAAGGTGGAAAAGAATGTTAAACTGGATTTGAAAACTGAGAGTGGGATTCAGAAGGAACCAGTGAGCAGGGCACTGGTTTGGAGGCGTCACTGGCACAAATTCCAGAATATCTGAGCCAAATCTGAGTACAGTGGGTTGCTCATGGGGAAAGAGGACAGGTGACACCCTAGAGGTGACATCCCTGAGGGTGACAGCCCTACAGGTGACACTCCCACAGGTGACACCCTACAGGTGATAACCCCACAGGTGACACCCTACAGGTGACAATCGTAGAGGTGACAGCCCTACAGGTGACATCACCAGAGGATGAAAATGACGTTCAGCATCTCCACAATGAGGGACAGACCTGGAAGAGGCTTGGCTCACCCCTCCCTCTGTCCCTCACAGCATCCTGTGCTGAGGAGGACGTCCTCGTGGTGGCCGCCATGGAGGGGGACACCATTTCTGTCAACTGCTCCTACGACCCGTGGCAGTGGTGGTGGGAGAAGAGCTGGTGCAGGCAGCTGGACCAGAGCTGGTGCCAGCATGTGGTGAGCATCTCGCCCCTGTGGCTGCCCTTCCACAGGGCCAAGACAGGCACCACGTCCATCAGGGACAACGCCCGCGCCAGGCTCCTGACCGTCACCATGAGGCACCTCCGCAAGGAGGACGCGGGGCTGTACCAGTGCAAAACGGATTTCCTGGGAGAAACCAAGAGCCTGAGGAAGGTGCAGGTGGAAGTGCTGGCAGGTACATCCTGGGGCTGGGAGTTTGGAGGGTTCCTGCTGGAATTTCACGGGTTCCTACTGGAATTTCATGGGTTCCTACCGGAATTTCATGGGTTCCTACTGGAATTTCACATGTCCCTGTTGAAATTTCATGTGTCCCTACTGGAATTTCAGGTGTCCCTACTGGAATTTCACGGGTTCCTACTGGAATTTCATGGGTTCCTACTGGAATTTCACGTGTCCCTACTGGAATTTCACAGGTTCCTACTGGAATTTCACATGTCCCTGC
>QUSF01000065.1:2117503-2134170 GCA_003676055.1 Chloebia gouldiae | reverse complement strand
TTTCACATGTCCCTGTTGGAATTTCATGGGTTCCTACTGGAATTTCACGTGTCCCTACTGAAATTTCATGGGTTCCTATTGGAATTTCATGGGTGTCTGCAGCTGCCCAGGGCCCGCTTGAGTCACCATCTACTTTTGTCTCGCTCTAAGGAGGTTCTGTGTTTCACTGCCTCTTTTGACTCCAGATTTACAGCAGCATGACCTTCACTGTTAGAGGATTCTGACACGTCACCTCCTCATGTTCCCAGTGCCCCGTCTCACGGGGTTACCTGCCCAGCTGAGCTCACCCAAAACACCTGCAGACTAAACTGTTGTGTTTCCATCAGCAGCTGACCCGGTGACCCACGCCCCAGAGGAGCCCAGAGCTGTGCAGAGCATCTCCAGGTGAGCCCAAAACTCTTCGTGCTGAGATCTCTAATCTTCCTAGCACTAAGGCAGCATTACAAGAGATTTTTTTTCAAGGTTGGACCATCCCCTTCATGGTTGCGTTTCTGCCTCCCCACAGGTCCCCTCCTGATGTGGATTTCACTGTTTTCTACATCCTGGCTGGGTTCCTGGTGGCCAAGTTCACGGTGGCTTTGCTGGTCTGTGCTGTTGCCCACAGCAGGAAGAGCAGGGAGAGGGGGCAGGACCCAGGCTCGGGTGAGCAGCAGGTGCTTCCTCTCCCTGCTGACCTTGGACATGATGGAACTGGCCTCTCCTGGGAGAGCTCCGCATGAGCCAGGCCAAAGGGAATCCATGGAAAAGGCAAATCGGGGGTTTGCCATCTGCCCTAAGAAAAGAATCACGACTAACCACAGGTCTGGAAGAGCTGTCACTCTGCACAGGGAACGTCCCCATCTGCTTCGTCACCTCTTCCCCTTGGTACCTCATCCCCAGGCAGTCATTCCAGACTTCATTCCCAGGACCATTCCATCACGGATTAAACTGACACCCATCAACTTCCCGTCACCTCAGGTGACACATTCTGTCTTTCCAAGGTGAGGAAGAGCAGCTCCCAAAAGCTGCTTTGGACAGTGGGCATGCTTGGAGAAATCCTCGTGGAAAGGAACTGCAGGACACACCAGGAAAGGGATGTGGTCTCCTTGCCAGCTTCTCCTCTCTGAAGGGACTTTGTGGACGCAGGAACTCCCTGTTGCTCTCCCCGTGTTTTCCCTCCCCTGTGGTGGTTGTTCCTTCCTCCCCACTGAGCTGCACTCAGCTCTCCCATGCTCCAAATCCACGAAACTCACATTTCTTCATCCCTGCAGAACTCAATAAAATCCGTCTGATCTCTGCCTTGGTGTGGCTTCCTGCAGGACACCAGGTCACAGCCGTGTCCCAGAGCAGAGGTGATGCTTGGAATATCCTGGAATGTTCACAGCATCCGGGAACACCCAGAGCCAGCAGGACAGGCTGGAACACCCAGAGCCAGCCCTGAGCAGGATCAGCAGATCAGCCCAGCCCCTCATTGCCCACAGAATCAATGACTGAAATTTGCTCGTTTTAATTCCACTTTTCGGTTCTCATTTTTAGAGTAGTTCTGTGTTTTGGCCAGAAATTTAAATTCATGGTGGGGGGGATATCTGGCAACCTTTGTCCTTCTGAAGCCTTCCCACTGCTGTGAGGTTCTCAGCCTTAAATCAGCAATTTTTGGGGAAGAAAACCTGTGTTTGTTGCTCTCTCCTGGTGTAGACAGTGACTTGCTGCATCCACAGAGAGGAATTTGGGGTGGAAATTGGAAAATTTCTGATTAAAAAGGTTTTTTTTTTTGGAAGGGTTTTGCAAACGGGGATTATTTGAAAGAAAATCACTTCGTGTTTTGTGCCCTGCACAGGGAAAAAGAGAAAAAAACCGTGAAATGTGAAGTGGAAATTTTTTTCTCTCAGGAGCAGGAAAGGAAAACAAAATGGGAAATGAAAAAGGGAATTTTGTCTCTTAGAAGCTCTCACATAGGAAAGAACAAAATAATGAAAATATGAAGTAAAAATGAAATTTCCTGTCTCAGAAGCAGGAAAGGACAACAAAACAGAATAAAAATAGGAGTGAAAAGGAAATTTCCCGTCTCAGAAGCAGGAGAGGGCAGAACAGTGAAAATGGGAAGTGAAAAGGAAATTTTGTCTCTTAGAAACTTTCAGGCAGGGCAGGATAACAAAACATAGTGAAAGTGGAAATATATAAATAAAATATAATAAAAATGTAATTAAATAAATAAAATAGAAATAAATAAATAAAATAAAAATGAAATGAAATGAATAAAATAGAATGAAATGAATAAAATAAAAATAAATAAAATAGAACGTAATAAATAAAATAGAAATAAAATGAAAAAATAAAAATGAAATTAAATAAATAACATAAAAATAAATTAGAATAAAATAAATAAAATAAAATATGAAATAAAAAATGAAATAAAATAAAATAAAAATGAAATGAAATAAAACATGAAATAAAAATAAAAATGAAATAAATAAAATAAAAATGAATAAAATAGAATAAAATAAATAAAATAAAAATGAAATGAAATGAAATAAAATAAAATAAAAATATAAAATAAAATGATAGTCACTAAAAGAGTGAAAATGTGGAGTGAGGAGGGAATTTCACTGTGCCAGCCTCACCTTCTGCACCTGCACCTTCACCATCCTCTGGGCTGGTTTTGGCACCGTGGCCCCGTCTGGAGCCCCAAATTTCATCAGCCAGGGCAGGGCAGGATTGTCCATCCACCCCAAAGCCTCCCCTGCCCATCACACAATTCCCACCTCAGAGCAAAAACTTATCAGTTTATAAATTTTATTAGCTGGAGAGTGTACACAGTACTTACAATTGCATCTATTAAAGACCAAAATACACTTGAAAAAATGCATCATATAAAAAAAATTAAAAACTTTGAACTATGTACAAACTTTGCCTGACATTACGTTAAGCTCAGGACCCTCCCACGCCCCTTCACAAAGAAAAGTTTCTTTTTCTCCCTCTTTTTAACATGCAGGGCCTTAAAGCCATTTAGCATCACTTGAGGACCATTTTTTTCCAAATCCTGGTCTTTACACTCCCATAAATCTGGGTTTTGATGGGTTTGATGCTTCATGCTCTGGGTCAATCAAACACATTTTTTCCCAAATCTCTTCTTTCATCCTCACCCACTCTTAACTCACTCCTGAAGTGAAGTTTTTGCTCAAGTGTAGCCAATCGACAAAGAATTCCAATTTAATTATTAGGGAGGTTTGAACTGGACACGTCTCCAATTTTAATAGATTTGCCTGGAAAAGAAAGCAGATATTTTTGGTGCTGACTGCTGGCTCCAACCTCACCAAATAAACACAATTTTCAGCAGGGATACACAGAACACAAAACAAATAAAAAATGAGAGGAGCACTCAGGCTTTCACATTACTATTTAAAATATTAACAATAAGACTTCCTAGAACACAAATCCATTATTTCTTCACACACAACCTACAACAGCAGATCAGAGAACCTAGATATGAAAGGATATTGGGAAAAAGTTTACAAAGTAATTACTTGTTTAAAAAAAAAATGAAACTAAATCTATGTCAGAGCAATAATTTTGCTTCTTGAACTTCCAGCTCTCAAAAAGGTGTTTCAGGACAGATTTACCATCAACTGAAGAGCAAAAACAAGGAGCTCACAACAAAGATCCAACATTTCTCCTCCTCATTCTTCAGCTTCACCTGGCCAGGTTCACATTCACCAAGCAACATTCCCAACCCCAAACTTCACTGCTGTGATCCAGTCTGAACTGCAGGACACAAAACCTGGAAATTCTGGGATTCAGCAGGCAGATGATCCCCAGAGCAGCTGTGCAACTCAAGGTGAAGGGGACAGGAGTGCCATGGTGAGGAATCACCTGTTAAATGCTTTTAGCTACTGCTCCCATCACCAAAATTCAAATTATAATAGAGCAAGCTTAGAATCTAAATTAAAACTCTGTTCTGTGGAGATGCTCAGCCCAAAGCCAGCTGTAGGTCACGGAAAAATCAAATTTTTTTTAATAGTGTAACTACTGCTCCTTTGCTAAGTGCCACTTTTGTTTTGTTTTTAAGAGCTTAATTTATAAAAAGCATGGAAGGTTCATCAGTATCTGCTGAGTCCTTCAGGTAGCTGGGGCTGAGCTGCCCCAGCTGCTGCTGTCCTGAATCATCCCTCACTCTGGAATTGTAGAAATAATTTAGGCATCAGAAACTCCATCCCAACCATGGCCAAATGACATTGAGGGTTCCACTGTGACACTGAGGGTCTCTTGGAGGAACCACAGACTTCACTGGCAGGTGAGAAAGAAGATTTAAAAAAAAAAAAAAAGAAAATTCTTTGGAAGAGACTCACTGAAAAGTTTCAATCCTTTCTGTACTGGCATCCAGTTTTCTTCCAAAGCAACAAATACTGGCAATGAACATCCAAACCCACCCAGAAACTGATTTACTGACCCAATCCCCCCCACATCTCCCTCTCCCACCCCACTTGCAACAGAGACACGACACATCAAGTCCTGCAGTAATCTTGACTATTTCTAGCATTGATTGGATGGCTGAACCTTTCCCAGAGAAGAGCTTCTTTACACATGTACAAGGTGGAATTGAAAAGAATCCCCTTCAGTTTCTGCCAGGGCCACAGGTGCAACAGCAGGGCCCAGCTCAGGGAAAACCAAGTCCAAAGGGATGAGGGGTGGATGGAATAACAAATCTCTGCTGGGCAAACCCAGCCCTGAGGGTTTGCCAGCACCAAAACCCATCCAGTGCTGGCTGGAGGAGCTGGAATCTGTCCCTGGACAGGGCTGAGCTGCACCAGCCACAGGGATTGAGGTGGGAAGATGAAGAAAAACCAAAGACGAGCGCTCAGATTCCGAATTCCCTGTGCTGGATCAGGAGAGGGCACCAAGGAAGCCTGAAAGGTTCTGTTTGTAGAGTTGAAACCTCAAGCACGTCCTCAACACGTGGTGCTTGCTCTGTGTTAAAGGACAGGCTGTGACACGGAGATTGTCCCACTCCAGGATTCACTGGACACTCTGGGCAGGCAGGACGGGCTGGCAGGAGGGCTGGGAATTCCCTTCAGGTGTTTTTCCCTGGAAGCAGGGGTTAGGAGACCCTGATCATCTGTGTCATTGCTTCTTCGTTGCTTTGAGTTGGATCCTGCAGACACAAAAGGGTGGAAATTCCTCATTTTTCCATGAAGAAGAGAGAACCACACAGAACCATCAGCAGGACACATTTCCTGGATTTGCCTTGATCTCCAAAACCGTCCTATTTTTCCTGGGTTTTACAGGCCAGGGACACAAAAATCCTAATACCTCCCAGGAATTTGTTGTTCCTGGTATTTAGCAATGATTTTAGTTCAAAATAAGAAACACTCCCTAAAGGCAAAGGACTGTTCTAAAGCACTGAGTAAGCACAGAATCTGCTCATTCCACTCCATTATGTCCCTTCCTTTGAAAAATGCCCTCCACCTTTTATGCAAATCAAGATGCAGCTAAGAATCAGCTATTCCCATTTTTAAATTTTGCATCAGATGTAAAGATAAGGAGTCTCTATTTTAGTTCATGTCCTGAAAGAAAACCCCTGTACCCAAAGGGGGTACAGCCCAGAAAGGCTGTTTTACAAACACAGAATGTTTGTGTGCATTTATCCTAAGAACTACAAAGTGAACACATTTCTATCCACATTATTTTAATTTAATTCCCTTGCTCAGACATCCCTTGCTCTCCACAAGCAGTGACACGAGGTTTTATTCTCAATGCTTGGAATAAATCTAAAGGCAGGGAAGGCCAAGGGGCAGCAGATGAAAAATTCAGAGGCAGGGAGGGACGAGGGTCAGCAGCCAAGCCCAAAAACCCAAACAAAGCAGCAGAGACACCTCTGTGTGTGTATCCTGAAGGGGGATTTGCCCCAAACCCCACTCACCTGCATGTGAGGGCTGTCCTTTTCCTTGGGGGAGAAGAAGCGACCCCCCTCTCCCCGTTTCCTGGCCATGGCGTGCCGGTGCCGGGACTCGTGCAGGTATTTCTGCAGTGAGGGAAGGAGCAGCTGAGGGAGCAGCCACTGCTTTTCCAGGGGAAATTCCCAGTCCCCTTCCATCCCCACAGAGTCCCAGTCACTGCTTTTCCACAGGAAATTCCTAGTCCCCATCCATCCCCTGCCCCAGACACTGTGCTGACAGTCAGTGCATGCTCACACACTGCTCCAGACACTCCCCAAAACACCCAAAATAAGCAGAATTATCCTCAAAGGACTTAAAAATTTACTCTGATGTAGCTCATCAACAACAACAAAAACACTGTTGAGGAACACCCAGATTCTACTCCTCATTTTCCAGCCCAGGTGGGATTCTGTGCCTTTGACACAGAGCACCCCCGTGTCAGATCTGAGTTTTACTCTCACCCTTCTCTCTTTGGGGATTTTTCCCTCTGCTTCCAGCTTGGCCCGTGCCTGCCTCCTCTTCAGGATGCGGTGGTACTGCTTGGCATTGACATAGAGGGGCTCCTCTTCCAGCATCTCTGCTCCAGGCAAAGGGATCCTCTGGATGGCTGGGACTGAGCCAGCCCCAGGCACCATCTGTACAGACAGGGTGGGTTAGTCCTTGCAGCTCAGCACACAAACTGAACACAAAAATGTCATTAAAAACCCCAGCATTGAAACAGAAAGTGGGTTTAGCTCAGCTAACGCAGCTGCTTAAATGAAAAGGAGCGATGAAGCTGTTCTCAAACTGCAAAATCAATCTAAACAAATCGATTCCTTATCAGTCCTGCTGGGTTTTCCTGATAAAAGTTACAGTTCAATACAATTCCTTGACTGTGTTGCTGTTTCTTGGACAATTAAACAAACAGGACATGGCTGTTTAACCCTTTCTTTTGGGTTATCTCTCACTTCAATTATTTCATTTCAGAGCACCTCTGAGCCAACACTGCAGAGCTGCTGACATCTAGTGGGGACCAGCAACATTCAAGAGGCTCACACCACAAAGAAACAGGAATTGCCAGGAAAAACCTCTATAAATGAAGGAAACAAATCCTAAGGGACCCTCAAGAAAACCAGAAGTGACTCAATCTATTTAAACCTTTGCTCATCAGCTCACAGCTCAGTTTGGATTTCAGTTTCTCTATTTCTGAGCTGCTGCGGGAGAGAGAAAGTCCAGAGCAAAGATCACAGCAGGATCCAGGCCTTTGAAGCTGAAAATTTGTATTGTTTAAACTAATGGAACTTAGAGAGAGGACTGACCATGGAATCTTAATCTCAGACAACAGTTTATTAGAGAACCAGGGAAGCACAGAATGGTTTGGGGTGGAAGGGATCTTAAGGATCACCCAATTCCAACCTTCTGCCATGGGCAGGGACACCTTCCACCAACCCAGGCTGCTCCAGCCTGGGATGGAGAAGCCACAGCTTCTCTGGGATCCCTGTGCCAGGGCCTCCCCACCCTGCAGGGAGAAATTCCTTTCCAATATCCCACCCAACCCTGCCCCAGACTTAAAGCCATCCCCACTATCCTATCCCTAGCCCTGTGAAAATCCTGCTAGGTTTGGGTACAAACACCTCAGAGCTCAGCCTCCAGAGGCAGCAGTGGGAATTTTACACCTACCATGACCATTCCCCCTGAATTGACCACGTTCCCAGCCACTGGCAGTGTCACTGTCACCGTCCCCTGGCCACTGCTGGTGGTGTTGGTGTTGGCTCCTGTTTGGACAATCTGGGCTCCAGCCAGGCTGGCTGCAGGGATGGTGATCATGCCTGTAACAGGGACTGTAACTTTAAGAAAGTAGAACACAAAAGGAAAGAAAAAAAAAAAAAGAAAAAAAAAAAAGAAGAAAAAAAGAGAGAGAAAAAGAAAAGAAACAAAAACACGCACACAAAAAGAAGGGAACAGCATTAGTCCCACTTCTGTGTTTTACTCATTCATCCTTCCAAAACATGCAGAGAGTCAGGAAAGTGCTGAAGTGAGGGATCAAATTCCATCAGAATTCCTGTTTTTTTCATTTGTAACCTCACTGTAAGTAACCAAGTACTCTTAAGATGGCAAAGCAAAATTAAGGGGTTTTATCCTACAGCCCTTGCCAGAGACAAGGAGGTTTTCTGTTTGTGGGGAAAGAACCCCGGGGTGAATTCCTGCAGAGCACACAAACACCTCAATAAATAAAAAGCCTCTCAAAGAGGTGCCCTGGCTCCTCCCAGCCCTCCTACCTTGCTGCAGGATGGTGCCATCAGCATTCACAGGCTGGTACACGATGGTCTGGCCCTCAGCAGCCTGGGCAACCTGCTGGCCTTGCACTGCTATCTGCTGCTGGGTCTGAACAAAACAAAGAGCACAAAAACGTTACAAATTGCCTCTTTTTCCCAGTGTTTACAATTCCTGAATGAACACATGGTGCTTGAGGTGTTCCAGGTGTCTATTTCTGCTGCCTCATTAGCAGCAGTAAGAAACAGGCTGGAGCACAGAGCAAATACCTGGAGATCAAACACCTGAAGCACATGTAAGATGCATTTTTCAACAGTTCAATAATGAAAAAAAAAATTCTAGGTTTCCTGTCTCACTATGAAGATGTGAAAGGAAGAACTGTTCTGCTCCGAAATTTAATTTTAGCCCTAACCAAAAGCATCAGCAGAAACCCCAGGTGTGACTGCACACAATGGCCCAAGTATGGAATTAGCAATGCTTCATGTTTTCAAAATTCAACAAAGAGACAAAAACAACCACGAACCAATAAAATACAGAAACACGATGGAGAAAAACATGCAATCTAATTTTTCTGCCCCAGAGTCATGTATGAAACACTACAAAAACATGACACTTATTCTCAAGTTCTCCTCAATATTAAGAATTCCTTTTTTTTTGCTTTGTGGTTTTTTTTTTTTTTTTTTTACTTAACCACATCTTAAGTCATTTGTCAAGTTTCTCTTCCTGCTCCTCTGCAGAAAAGCCTTTCATGCTGGTGCAGTTACCTGTGTCTGGCCAGCAGTAACTGCAGTCTGGGGCTGCTGTATAATGATCTGCTGGGTCTGGCCCTGCTGCCCCTGTACCTGCACAGCCTGCCCACCTTGAATCTGAATCTGACCTGGCTGGACCAACTGAATCTGTGGAAGAAAGAGTCAGAAAGGAACATTAACTATGCCTCTGATTTCTCCATCCTCGGCCTCAGCATGACCAAGTCATCTCTGAGGGTGATTTACTGTTGCACAGAAAAAGGAAGCAGGGAGTCTTCTCTTTTTCCAGTTGAGAATGAGGAGTTTTAATGGATTGCTCCCTGTGACACAGCCACACAGGGCAGAGGGAGCAGCGTGCTGTGTCACCGTGCTCCAGCAGTTCTGCACTGCTTACACAATAAATCACTCAGGAGAAATCTATTATTCACATCCACTGGGAACAAACAGTCAGGTGGAAGAGGAGGACTAAGATTTAAGACATCTGTGGGGTGTTAATTATCCAGCACTCAGAAGTACTTCTGGGATATAAAAAGTTGTCCTCAGCTTTGCAGAGTCTTTCCACCGCTGTGGAACATTAAAAAAGAAGAGCTGGAATATGGTTTGAAGTTTGTGTTTAAAAACACAGTTATGGATTTTCTTCCACCAACCAGACTGAGAAGAACCTCATACAAATTACAGTGGTTTTCAACAAAGGAAATATTAAATAAACCTCTCAAAACACCAAGACATCATTTGCCTTCCTGGACTGTGCTGGGTTCCTAAATCCCATCCTAAATCATCAGTACACTTTCATTATGCCATGGTTATAGTTCTTCCCTTCCCTTTTCAGGAACACTTCGAACACCTCCTTAAATTTACCAACTGTCTTTTAAACAGGTAATTACTTCCAAAAAGATCCATTTTCTACACCTCCTTCACTATTGCCTTCTGTGCAACAAGGATGTTTAAATCCCCCTTCAGCCATCATGTGTTAGAGGGGTTCAAGCACAAGTTACTTGCAAGAAGCTTTCTTAAATAATTTTTTTTAATCCTCCTTCTGAAGCATAAATTGAACAGGCACCAAATCCCCAACTACATTGCAAGGAGCACATAAAATATCAAAAATCCTGCTCAGTGGGAAGATACCCCTACCTACAGCAGAGGGATACAACTGGATGAGCTTAAAGAACTCATTCAACCCAAATCGATGAGAAACCCCAAACCAACCCAGCTGTGTTTGCATGTCTGAGGTTTGCACCAGGCTGTCAAACATGCAGAGGACTGCCACTGGTCCCCGGCGTGGCAGAGCCGCCGAGCTGGGCGCGGCTCAGGGCTGCGCCGTGCCCGCGCCGTCTCACCTGCTGCAGCCCCTGCGTGCCGGACACGGGCACCTGCATGATGGTCTGGCCCTGGCCCCCGGGCACGGCCTGCACCATGATGGGCTGGCCCGTGGAGGTGATGAGCTGCCCCCCGCTCACCTGCACCATCAGCGGCTGCCCCTGCACCTGCAACAACAAGGCAACAATGAAAACCCCGCCGCAGCCGCCCCACAGCTCAGCCGGGGCCGGGCGGGGGCAGAGGAACTGGGCAACAGGCACCGAGCTGCTTCAAAGCACCTCTGGCTTGCAGCATGTGCTATGGATTTAGTGAGTTATCTGCTTCTCCTGCAGGCTAGGTGTTACAAAGCATGAAAACCACATTTTCCAGCCACAAGAACTGCCTTCATGCACAGCCCAAGAGCAAAGTGGGATAAAAAACTTCATTATTCACCTCGCAATTACTGATTTTTAGTTGAGGTTCCTGTTGAGAGAACTCTGTTCTGACAGGGAGGTTCTGAGGTGGCTTCAGCTCTCTCCAATTTCATGCCTACAACATTCCCATTTCCAAACTGACACGGAACATGGCATGTGCTGGGAGAAACTCTCCGTGGTTATCAAGGGAAATTGTAACTGGAGCAACACGAAACGGAGCTCATGGAGGAAAAGTCAAAGTGGATGAGCAGCAGCCACTTCTGGGCCCAAAAAGGCTTAGACTGGATATATAAATATAAAATGTAAAGTGTGAGGGTGGGGAGCCCTGGCACAGGCTGCTCAGAGAAGCTGTGGCTGCCCCTGGATCCCTGGAAGTGTCCAAGGACAGGCTGGACAGGGTTTGGAGCACCCTGGGACAGGGGAAGGCGTTGGGGCTGGAACTGGGTGAGCTTTAAGGTCCCTTCCCACCCAAACCAGTCTGGGATTCTGAGGTAACTTTGGCCTGAGAATCTCTGGACTCTTGGACCTGGTATTTCTCTGGTCACTGGGAAAAAGGCCCATGAAAAGAAAAACAAGGGGAAAACCTCTCTGTTTGAACCCTCTCACCTGCCAAGTCCCTAGATTCCCAAAACACATCTTGAAAAATACTCTACACCTCCACAGCCTAAATGCAAAATGAGTCTCATGACCTCGGGGATCACAAAATCTGATTTGTTTAGGAACAAGAACATCACAATGTGGTAAAGTCACCCAGTTCCCTGGGTTTCACACCCAGGGGGTGAGGAGCAAAAGCCTGCCCTGGCAATTTGAGTTTCCAGGTCCCCAGTGTGTCCCTCAGCCTGTCCATGTCCCATCCAAAGCCCTCAGCCCCTGGGCTGGGTCACACAGAGAGGAGCATGCTCAGGTCAGCACAGAGAAGCACAGGCAGCAGCACAATATCCAAGAAGCAGAAAGGAAAACAAGACATTCCAGGATTTTTGTTAATGAATCACAGCAAGGCAAAATAGAAAAAAAAAAAATGGTGAGGAGAACATAACAACAACCAGAGGCCCCAGTGAGCCCAGCAATCCAAGTCAGGCAGCATCTGAGATTTGAACTCTGAACATAAAAAATGCTGTGTTAATTCTGCAGCTGGCAGGGCCAGTCCAGCCCCTTGGAACCACCCTGCTCTGAAGAACTACAAACCAAACAAAACCTGAACACTGAGTGCAGAACTGCCACAGCTGCCCAGGGTCTATCAACTGCTCTACAAAGGGCTCCTGGAAAGCCTGGGTGAGTTAAGGAAGTGGAGGCTGCAAGATAGAAAATACTTCACACTGAAACCAATTTCTTTCCCAACTGGGATGTGTTGCTGTTTGGATCCATGTGGCTCCTGGGTTTCCCTATGCTGCTGTTCACAGGTAAAGAAGAAATTGCATCTCTCAGTGCCAATTTTGTCCCCAGGTGCCCTTTCAGTCCCAGCTGAGAAGGTTCCACTGTCCAAGCTCAGGCTCTGGCACCACCTCTCCTCAGGGAAGAGCTCAGAACCCTCATTTCCTTGGAATTACAGGAAATCTTTGGGGTTTATCCCAACTGTTACTTCCTCATTTTGGTGTTTATAACTTTAAAGTTGCACTGAACCACAATTCCCTTCCAGAATTCCTGGCATGCCCCTGGGAATAGCTCCAATGCCATGGCAAACCCTAGAGGCAGCAGCCAGCAGAGATTCCTGCTCCACATCCCCCTGCTCCTCCTGGAAACCCTGGGAAAACACAGCATTAGATATGTGGTGCTGGGGAGGGTCATGCAGTGCTCAGAAACACAATCAGAGAGGTCACCACTACCTGGAGGGTCTGGACTTGCTGGCCTGAGGCCGATGCCACCTGAGCCTCAGTCTGCAGCTGGACAGCTGTGACACCTCCCTGCTGCTGGGAACAGGAACAGGGAGAGCTTGAAACATGGAAATGCACAACACGCTGCTGGGACAGGGGGTGGGGTTCATACACACTGCTCCAGGAACACCAGGAATGGGAATTTTAGCAAACCTAAGGGTGGAGTTCGCTGGAACTGCACGTGGCACTGCCAGGCTTCAATATTCCAATTCACAGGGAACAGGATGGGTCATTTTGGAGGATTTCCAGCTCACTTTCAGGGTTTTAGTTTTGAAGTTTCAGGCTTCAGTATTCCAGCTCACAGGGATCAGGACTAGACATTTTGGAGGATTTCAAGCTTCAGTCTGCTCACTGGCCAGGTTTGGCACTATGAAGGGTTCCAGATTTTGGGCACACTGGTTTTTGCCAACAAAGCCTTTCCTGGAGCACAGTCTGAGCTCATCTCTGCCACCCCTGTGTTGGTGTCTGCTCACCAGTGACCCTGAGGGACGGTCTGGAGAGGCTGCAAGAGCAGTCAGAGCTAAAAGCCTTTTCTATCTTTAGCCTCTTTGCTCAGAGTCCCAAAATACTCCCAGTAACTGTGTTAGCATGGGGAGATGAAGGACAGCTCCCTCCCAAGTGCTGTAACAGCCTGGTAAAACAACTTATTTTAGCAAAGTGTTTCACATCAGACACAGGCTTTAAGTTGTGCTGAAAATGAAAGCCAAGAGTTGGTTTTATCTCCTTTTCACCTAGAAAATGTCAATAAACCAACTACATCTTTGGTTATCTGCTGCAAACAGGTATTTGGGATAATCCTTAATATAAAATGTTTTAATCTCAAGTGCAATCTTGTTCTGGCTGAAAAAGTCAACTGCAGCTAAACCCAGTGGAAGAATTTGGTCCCTCCTGAGGCCAAAGCAAAGCAGATCTCACTGAAAACATCATCCAGTGGCTCAAACCACCAAACGCCCTCAAACGAGAGCAGAAGATGCAACAAAAATTCAGCAGCAGATGAAAACACACCCCCAAATCTGGATATGGAAATCAGTAAGACCTCTAAATTCAGCCCTGGTATTTTACACTTTGAAACATGAACTCCTTTGTGGGATGGATGAATTCATCCAAAGCTACATGGTTGGTTGAATTCCTGTTCTGTGTGTTTGTTTTGCTCCACCTGTTTTTCTGAAACAAAGAATCTCTATAAATGTTCATTTGATAAAACTGGAGGAAACCTCTGTGGGCTTGAACAAAATCTATTTCAACTTTGGGGGAATTTTTCTTGTGGACAAATGATTGTTTCTGTTAATATTCTGTTTCCTCTGTTTTCAGAGATGTGTTAATATATTTTTATATGTCTTTATATTTTACTTTCCCCATTCACTACCATTTTGCAAACTCCCTGCTACACTGAAATTTGGCAAGATGTACACGTGCATTTTCCTTTTAATTTTATATAAAGTTTTGTATTTATATAAAATTTTATAAATTTAATATCATTTTTTAAAATATAGTAAATGTATTCTAAAAACCACGTTTACTCTGACTTCCAGGCAGGTGCCATCAGTGCCCAGGTGACAGAAGTCAGGTGAACAGGTACCCAGGATGATCAGGATTGTGCTGCTGAAACCAATTTCTTTCCAAACTGGGCTGTGTTGCTGTTTGGATCCACATGGCACCTGGGTTTCCCCGTGCTGATCACAGGTAAAGAAGAAATTGCATCTCTCATGCCAATCTTGTCCCTTTTCAGTCCCAGCTGAGAAGGTTCCACTGTCCAAGCTCAGGCTCTGGCACCACCTCTCCTCAGGGAAGAGCTCAGAACCCTCATTTCCTTGGAATTACAGGAAATCTTTGGGGTTTATCCCCACTGTGCCCCTCTGAGGGGTGCACAGGGCTCCCCCATCCCCTCATTCCATACCTGCTGCTGGATCTGCCCCGCCTGCACCACGATCTGCTCCGTGGAGCTGCTGCTGTTGGCCGTGTACTGCTCCATGGTGCCTCAGCCCCTGCAAGACAAGCAAAAATCAGGGGAGCTGCTGTCCCCAGGCCTGGCCATCCCCACTGTCCCCAGCAAAACCACCTCAGTTCTGGCCCAATTTTGTGGACTCCACCAGTTCTCTAAGTCTGCACATCCTGGGCTGCAGCCAGGTGCCCACACAGGGGAGTGTCACTGCTGGAAAACCTCAGGAAATGCACTTCAAGAATTCAGCAGAGCTGTGAAGGCTTCTCTCCTCATTTTTCTTCCCTCTCCTCTCCCTCTCATGGAATGGTCATTAAGGATCATCCAGTGGCACCCCCTGCCATGGCAGGGACACCTTCCACCACCCCAGATTGATCCAACCTGGCCTTGGACACTTCCAGGGATCCAGGGGCAGCCACAGCTCCTAACCCAGGGCCTCCCCATCCTCACAGGGAGGAATTTCTTCTCTAAAGAAGTATTCCTATACTCAGATACAACCTTCATGTACTTTGGGAAGCACCAGCAGATTTCCCAGCACCTCCATCCTCTCGCTGCCCCTCATTCCTTGGCCCTTTCCCTGGACACATCAACCCCACTGTGCTGAAATAAAAATAACTTTTCCTGCCACTGCTTCTCTCCTCGCTGGCCCTACAACAGCAGAATTCCTGCTTTAGTGAGGTGTTTGATTTATGCCACGACTGAACAAGTTCCTGCTGCACTGCTGAATGAAAACACAGCCTGGAACTTTAATTTTCCAAGTCTAAAGCAACAAAACCTCTGGCTGCCTCAATTTTTCAAGGAATGCTGGCAAGATTAAGGCACAGACTCTCTGTACCCGTTGCTGTGGTTACTGCTGCTGTTTGAGTTCCATCCTTTGCCCATTTCCTGAGACTTTTTCACAGCCAGAATAAAAGAAGCTAAATACTCTTTCTGAAAATGCTGCTGCCAGATTCTCCTTTCAATTTCTGCCTTAAATTAAAATTTTTCAGTAAAACATTAACAGCTCTGTAATCCCAACACACTGCAGCAGCTGCCCAAAGATATGGACAAGGTTCTGCCCGTGCTGGATCCTCACCATCCAAGGGATTATCTGATCCCCTTCGTTAAACACAGAGTAGCCAAATGAAATATTAAAGACCAGGGATCAATCAATGGCAGAAGATGACAGCTCTTCCCTCAGTGAGTTCATGGGCAGCTCCTCCTCACTGGGAATGCTCTGGGAATCAGGGAGTGTTCCAGTCCCAGCAGCAGATATTTATATAGATACCATATATATATATTTATGCATATATATACATTTACATGTGTGTATATATATATATTTACTGAGTTGTATAGGACTTATGAGGATCATCAAATTGCTGGCCCTGCACAGGATAACTCCAAAAATACACACAAATATTCATACATATACATACATAACACCCATCATTTATATTTATACAAATATAGCAGCACCAGGACCAATTTCCTCAACACCCAACCCACACCAAGACCAAACCAATGCCGCCAACAGCCCGAGAGCTCCGCGGCATCCCTCGGAGCGTGTCCCAGGGCTGCGCACCGGGCAGAGCCGCACGCCCACACCCCCCGAGCGGGATTTAACACGGGGGCGGGTCGAGCGCCACACGGGGAGCTCCCGGTGGAAGCCAGCGATGAGCCGGGGGTCTCCCGGTGTGCTCGAACCCCCGGCTGCCCCGCGGGCCGGCCCTGCCACCGGAGCCCCGCGTGCCGGGACACATCCGGGGAGCTACACCGGGACCGGACGGGGCAGCCCGGCCCGGCGGGGAGGCTCCCGGGGAGGGCGGGGCCCCGCCGGGGGAAGCGGCCGGGCCCCGCTGCGGCGCTCGGCCCCGCGCCCCCCCGCCCGGCCGCGGTGTTCCCCGGCCCCGCTGCTCGCGGCCCCGGTTCCCCCCTCAGCCCCTGAGTGGCCGCGGCCCCGCTCGGCGCGGCCCGGCCCCGGTTCCCCCCTCAGCCCCTGAGTGGCCGCGGCCCCGCTCGGCCCGGCCCGGCCCCGGTTCCCCCCTCAGCCCCTGAGTGGCCGCGGCCCCGCTCGGCGCGGCCCGGCCCCGGTTCCCCCCTCAGCCCCTGAGTGGCCGCGGCCCCGCTCGGCCCGGCCCGGCCCCGGTTCCCCCCTCAGCCCCTGAGTGGCCGCGGCC
Source organism: Chloebia gouldiae (assembly GCA_003676055.1). Lineage (NCBI taxonomy): Eukaryota > Metazoa > Chordata > Aves > Passeriformes > Passeridae > Chloebia > Chloebia gouldiae. The sequence continues at coordinate 2,117,560 of QUSF01000065.1, read as the reverse complement.
CCGCTCGGCGCGGCCCGGCCCCGGTTCCCCCCTCAGCCCCTGAGTGGCCGCGGCCCC
>QUSF01000065.1:2103223-2117403 GCA_003676055.1 Chloebia gouldiae | reverse complement strand
CGGCCCCGGTTCCCCCCTCAGCCCCTGAGTGGCCGCGGCCCCGCCAATCCCGGCGCGCGGGGGCTCCATATTGGCCGCTCGCGCTCACCGTGCCGCGCTGCCCGGTCCGCGCCCCGCGCTGATTGGCTCCGCCGCGCGGCCCCCAAGCCCAATCAGCGCCCGCACTCGCCCGCCGCGCAAAATGGCGCCCAACCGCGGACAAAGGGGGCGGGTGGAGGGGGGAGGGAGGCGGGACCGCCCAACCGCGCGCCTCGCCCTGCCCGGCGCCGCCGCGCCTGCGTGGGGGCCGCGGGGCGCATGCGCGGAGCGGGTCCCGCCCCCCAAAGCTCCGCCCCCTAGGCGGAATGTTCTGGGCCGGGACCATGGCGGGGCTCCGCCCGCGCGCGGAGCGGAGCGGCCGCCATGTTGTGTGGGGCGGGGCCGCCGTGTCGTGTGGGGCATGGCCGCCATGTTGTGTGCGGCATTATCGCTGTGTAGTGTGAGGCGATACCGCCGTGCTGTGCGCGGCATTACCGCCGCGTTTTGTGAGGCGATACGGCCGCGCTGTGTGCGGCATTACCGCCGTGCGGGCTGAGGACGATCCGCCACATCCCCGCGCGGCGGATCCGCCATTTCGCCGCGAGGCGGAGCCGCTGAGGCGGTACCGCCAATGTCGCCCGGGGGCGGAGCCGCTGAAGCTCCGCCGGTATCACCAATGTCGCCCGGAGGCGGGGCCGCCCCGGCTCGGCCGCAGCGATGTGGGCGGCGCTGGGCAGGCTCGGCGTGGCGCAGGCCGTGGGCCCGGCCCGGTTCATCGCTGTGCGCCCCGCGGGTGCGGCGGCCGAGTGGCCCTGAGGGGTGGGAGGGGAAGGAGGAGGAGGAGGAGGGTGATAATGGTGATGAGCAGGAGGGCGGCAGCCTGGGGGTGTTCATGGAGCGGTGACCCAGGGTCGGGGCCTCCTCCCGGGCCGGAGCTGTAGGCGCAGCAGGACCGGGGATGTTCAGGGTTGTCGTGGTTGTCCCGCTGTTACAGATCAGTTAGGCTCAGCCTTGCCCCCTCTAACACACTCTTAGTGCCTAGCTTGAGGTTCCTAATAATTGTTTTTCTCTCATCTTTCCAGCCGCAGGAGCCTTCTCCATACCCCACGTTACCATGGCCACCCACTTCTCCAAGGATCAGGAGGAGAGAGTGCGTAGGAAATGGGTTACATGGGATTATTATTGTCTGTTCAAAGAGGCCATCCCCTCATTACAGCCGTGACAGCACAGCACTGGCTGCATCCCGCAGCTTTTGAGAGCAAAAGTGGCTGTCAGTGCTGAATTCAATGTGCTTTTTGTGTGTAATGTCAGTGGGGCAGCTGTGCAGCAGCACAGAGCTCACCTGCCTGCCTGAGCACCTCAAGACTGATGCTGCTGGAGGGGTTTCACCAATCCAGCTGTGCTCCCTGTCACATAATTACCCTTTTAAGCTTTGATTTTGTAAGATTACCCGCTGAGCTGGCACCGTGATGCTGATAAATGTTGAGAAGGTGTAGTGGGTTTGTAATTCTGTGTGTGGGGTGTGTAATCCTCTGTAGTGGGTTTGCAATCCTCTGTAGTGGGTTTGTAATTCTCTGTATCGTGTTTGTTATTCTCCGAGTTGGGGTTTCAATGCTGTGAATTTTGGTTTGTAATTCTGCCTGTGGGGTTTGCAAATTCCACATGTGGGGTTTGTAATTCCCTCCTTTGGGTTTGTAGCCCGTGCCAGCTCAACCACTTGCACCCTGCGCAGCAAACTCAAACCCTGCCCCTCTGGCTGCCCAGTCGCTGCTCAGCAGAGCCCTGTGTGCTCTCTGAGGAGGTTTTGGTGCCCCTGCCCTGCAGATCAGGTGTGTGAAGGGGGACCTGTTCTCGTGCCCGGGCACGGACGCCCTGGCTCACTGCATCAGCGAGGATTGCCGCATGGGCGCCGGCATCGCCGTGCTCTTCAAGAAGAAGTTTGGAGGCGTCCAGGAGCTCCTGGATCAAAGTGAGTGGAGCATGAAGGAGCTCCTGATTTCCAGCAGGGTGGGTGTCGGAGCTGCTTGGGGTTATGGAGTGTGGCTGTTCCAAAAACACCTTGATTTTTGTGCTTTAGAGAAGAAGACAGGGGAGGTGGCGGTTCTGCAGAGGGACGAGCGGTACATTTACTACCTGGTAAGGGCTGGGGTGGCACTGGGACACCTCCCTGGAATTAAAGTGGTTAAAGTGTGTCACATATCAGGCATTGATAGCTGTAGAGGTGCTCATGGAATCAGGTTATCACACAATGGTTGGGGTGGGAAGGGATCTTAAATCTCATCCTGAGCAGGGACACCTTCCCTTATCCCAGGGTGCTCCAAGCCCTGTCCAGCCTGGCCTTGGACACCTCAGGGATGAGAAAGCCACAAGGGCTCTGGGCAGCCTGTGCCAGGGCTTCACCACCCTCACAGGGAACAATTCCTTCCCAGTATCCCATCTAACCCTGCCCTCTGGCAATGTGAAGCCATTCCTTTTGTCCTGTCACTCCAGACCCTTGAAAATAAATAGTCTGTGTCTTGTTGGCTCCCTTTGGGCACTGGAAGGGAGTTTCTGGAATGTTCCTCTCACTAAGAGATGTGTCCTTAACCATTGCCTGTGAGGAGCAGCCAAGCTGTTGTGTGTGTCTGCATTTCAACTTTACATGGACAGAACTGGCTGCTGAATTTGGGTGTTTAAACTGTGAAATGTTCTCTGCTCAGGTCCTTCCACAGAGGCAACTCTGGCTGTGGAGTTTTGGGATATCAGGGAATGTGTGTTTTGTACCAGCATTTTTAACACAGAGGCGTTTGCAGGGCTCCAAGGCCCAGATGAGCTTTTCTGTTTTTCTGTAGATTACAAAGCAGAAGGTTTCTCACAAGCCCACATATGAGAGCATGCAGAAGAGCTTGGAAGCCATGAAAGCTCACTGCCTGAACAACGGAGTCACCGACATCTCCATGCCCAGGTGAGGGGCTCAGGAGCTGGATGCCAATGCTTGGCTGTTTAATTTCTAGAAGGATGTCTGAGGGATGATCCCCTCCTCTGAAATAAGAATCTAAGCATCCACCTCTATCCAGCTCCTCTGTTCAAAAATCTAATTTGCATTTCCCTGTGCATTTATTTCCTTGTTCTCCCCACGTCCTGTGGGTTTATGGGGAGCTGTGGCAGGGCCACCTCAAACTGCAGCTGCTGCCAGGGCTGGTTGGGCACAGCACGAGGCCCAGCAAAGCTCTTTTGGTGCTTCATCTTCCAGGATTGGATGTGGACTCGATGGCCTGCAGTGGGAAAAGGTGTCAGCCATCCTTGAGGAGGTGTTTGAGAACACTGACATCAAGATCACAGTTTACAGCCTGTGAGCAGAGCAAAGATCCCCATTTCCCCCAATTTTGGGATCTGCACCTGTGAACTGACAAGGAGGGGGGACCTGTGTGTGGAGCACGTTCTGCATTTGGGTGTCACTCACTCGTGTGACAGGGACTTCCAGCAGCAGCGAGTTGAGAGAAGTTCATTGGGGCTGTTAATTAGCAGGAGGCAGCGGCGCTGTGAAAACCGCGGGGAGCTCCCAGCGCGTCCCTGCAGCCACCAGGTGTCACTGGGGCTCCGCGCAGCCAACGGAGCCGCTGCCTGTGGGTTTCTCTTTGGGTTGATGAGCTGCCCCGGGCAGCGCTGGCACCTCTGCTTTGTTCTCTCTGCGATGCCCTGCCTGGCACCGGGGTCACTCACCTGTTCTCACGGCTGGGACGGTTTCATTTCTCCCTTCCGGTCACACATTTGGTTTGCTGAGATGGTGCTCACTCAGGATCATGCTGTGATGTGAAATAAACAGTGCCCTGCTGTTGCATTGTACCTGTGGCTGTTGTGGGGACAGGCTGGGATTGCTGGAGGGGAGTAAATACACCTGGTGGGTGTGTTTTATTCAGCAGCTCTATAATTTAGAGTCTGCAGAGCTCTGTTTGGTGAGGATCCAAACAGGCTGATGTGCTCTAAAAACTCACAGGATGGAGCTGAAGGTGGGATTTTCACATTTCTTTCTTTGTTGCATTTGTAGTTCAGGTGTTGCACAAAGGTTGGTGTTTGTCACCCAAAACAAAAGCAAATCAATACCACTCCTGCTTCCTGAGATCCATGGAAAACTTCCGATTTGGAAGAGTTTTTTCCAGAACTGAGGAACTGCCACACACTTTCCCTTCATGTTTGCTTTGTAAACCCTCCCACAATAACAAATCTTTTGGATTACTGTCATTCTGAATGCCCAGAAAAGTGCCAGGTGTGTTGAAGAAATATAAAAATGAAACATAAGAGTTGGGAATTTTGTAACATGGCAGGGTTCCCAGTTGGATTCCTTGGGAAGAGACTGGGCTACTCAGTTCTGTGGGGCTTTTTGCTGCTGCAAATCCTGTTTGTCTTTAAGATCTCCCTATCCTTACTCTCCCTGTTCCTTGCCCATGTTTTGTAAACCTGTTTGGTGGGGAATTGCTGTAGCTAGGAAAACAACAAAGAGGAATTTGGAGCAATGAGCTGATCCAGAACAGGCAGAGGCTGCTCATGGATTCAGTCTTTCCCCTTATTTGTGTCTGGGTTTTTGTTCTGGTTCCTTACTCATGGCATCCCTGTGAGCTTTGTTTTACAGGGAAAATTATCCTGCTTTCCAACACTTGTGTGTACTCTGGAATTTTTTTGGCATTTAGTTCTCCCTTCCCAGCTACAAAATATTCCCTGTGTGGCTGTCCTGGGATGTCCTTGAACTCAGTCTTGTCAGGTTCAATTCAGGACTTCTTGCAAGTAGAGAAGAAGGAATAAACAGTGTTTTGGCTTTTGCAGTGGCTTCCCATTTTATTTCACTCTGCTTTTCCCAGGTTTATATCCCAAACAACATTGTTTGATATTGAGTTCTTGGGCTCCATCATGAATTTGGAAGAGAGCTGTTGCCCCTAAATTAAATCACAGCTCTCAATATTAAGGAGAACAGAGGGAGAAAACTTCTTTTTCACCTTAAATCCCTTTCTTTTCCCTTTTCTAACGCATTTATCTAACCAGCAGCTTTGTTCTAAGGTCTCTTCCCATAAAATATTCCCAGAATATGATCCCACAGCCTGCCTGTGGATCACTACCATCCCTTTCACCACAGCAGGGGTTTGGTTGGGGCAGGGAGGGGGAGGAACAAAAAACACCCAAAAAATCCCAAACACCAGAGGTCTGTGTTGTGTGTGTGTGTGTTTGGAGTCCCACAGAGCCTTGTCTCCCAGAGGCTGGTTCTCCATCCTGCTGGAATCAAAGCTTTGGGAAGCAGGACTGTCCCAGGGGTCCAGGTCTGTCACATCTCTTCATGGATCCTTTCTGATCCTGGGGAGGGAAAAAGACGTGCTAGAGACTCTGAGGTGACTCTTGAGTACCCCATAGAAAAGGGAATTCTGCAACCACTGGGATTTCCTTTACTGGTGTTTTTTAGACTTTGGGGTGTGCCTTAAATCCCCTTCAATCTCCATTCCTCTCCTCATTGTCCTGATCATCCCTGTGGGGAACAGGGAGGTGTTCTGGTGGCCCTGGAACCTTTTTATTCTTTATTCCTGGAGGAGAAGACAGAAAAGCACTAACTCCCTTAGGAATGTGCTGTGGGGGAGCCCCTGGAAGGGGAAACCCACTGCCTGGGATTTTTAGCAATATTCAGCTGGCAGTGAGAGAAATTGGAACCCAAATTAAAGAGAGGGGAGTTAATGAGTGACCCCCCTCGCTCACCTGAGCCTCAGTGCAAGATCTCCGCCAGCTTCTCCTCGTAGTACTGGAAGTTCTCCTGAATATCCTCCCAGGGCACGAAGGACTTGGCCTCCTCCCCTTCCTCCTGCTCCACAAAGTTCTTCCAGACATACTCAAAGTCTTGAGGCTTCATAATCCTCAGCTTGCAGCCGGCCTCCTTCATGCTCCTGAGGGCCGCCTGCATCTCGGGCTCCTCCCACATGAAGAGCCTGCCCACCATGATGGTGAGGCGCAGCCCCTTGTTCTTGCGCAGGGCCTCGCAGATCCTCTGGGCGCAGGTGACGCAGGGGCTGGAGGACACGTACCAGGTGACATCGTGGCGGGCACCCGCCTGGCACGTGGGCAGGATGCTGTTGAAGAAAGCCATCTCGGCGTGGGCGGCCGCGTGCTCGTCCTCCAGGTAGCCCCGGCTGGTCGCCGGCTCCTTGCCCTGCGTCTCCACCACGTAGCACAGGAAGGTTTTGTTCCTGCCCGAGCTGTACTCCACGTTCCTGAACTGGAAGTTGAAGAAGATGGCTGGCAGGCGTTCCCTGGGAGAGCAGAGCAGAGCAGAGAGGAGGCTCAGAGGCAGATTTAGCTAAAGTCTCACTTGTGGGTCACCTCTGTTATGTGTAGTAAACATCATTCACGCCATTCCTTGTATGAAATATGTAATATTGGATACTTGCTAGATTATGCTCGTTTGTATTAGAAGCCCCCCCAACCCTCGCAGGCGAGACCTGATGTATATTAGAACCCAGCCAGGAGATGGGCCATGTCTGGAGAGATCCGGGGCTGATCACCGGGTAAACAACCCGAGATGGATATCATGGAAATCCTCGGGCAGATACCTGTGAATGCAGCCTTCCCGTAAATGTCATCAGGGGATTCAACAACTCCGGACACTGAATTGTTCTTCCTCATCACCAAAAAATAAAATCTCATTAACATATGGACTCTGAATGGAAGAAAAGACTGACTGCCGAAATCTTGGCCTCAGGCGGAATTTTCCCTATAAAAACCGCTGGTGCCAGGATGGAGGTGTGTGGGCATAGAGGAAAACTCTGCTGAGGCTGACCTCGTTGTTGCACACCCAGAGCCGACCCCGGGCTCGGCTCTGTTCTTTCCTTGTGGCTGGCTAGATAGAATTTGATTGTAAAATAAATATTTTATGTTTTTCATTTTTAATTTGGCTAGACAAATTTTCATTTATAACACCTCTACCCATAACCCTGTGGACAAATCACTGCATCGCCCCTGATTTCTGTGTTCCAAGGTTTAGGTTGTAAAATATCCAGGATCAAATCCAACTTTGCTGTGAAAATGTGAATTTCCTGCTTGAGTCCCTACTGATAAACTTCACCTACTCTTTTAATTTATTGTCCACATCTTCCCTTTTGTGCCTCCAAGATCACCTCATGGTGGAACATCTCATGGGATGGCTTCGGAGATGGGAAGGGATAGATATGGAAAAGTGGGAAAAAACGCACGTGCTTCCAAGAGTAGCACATTCCCTGCTTGGTGTCCTGGATAATGGGTCTTTTCTTTGGCTAAGATTCTTTAATGAATGATTTTTTGAAGGGCAGACGTGAGACACCCATTCCAGAGCGATGTCTGCAATGAGTGATTTCACAATAACATCAGGTTTTTAAATACATCAGAGGCACAGGGAATTTCATCCCTGATTTAACTCTCTGACAGCAAAGGGGTCACAACAGTGACGAGGTTGGCTCTGGGTTCTCATGGAACAGCTGAAGCAGCAGCAGCCTGCTCCAGGATGGATTGACTCAGGCTGGATTGCCTGGGAGCTGCATTTAGCCAGCCCTTCCTGATGGATTTTATTGCTTATCTCGGCGTGTGCCTGGGCTTAGCTGGGATGTTCACCTTGATTCTGCTCCCAGCAGTTTGGAATCCGCATTAGTTCCATTAATAACATTCCAATAAGGAATAGAAACAACACTCAGAGCCCATTCCAATGCCTGGCAGCTCTTGCTGTGAATGAATTCCCCCTGATGTTCTCCCCTGGCACAATTTGAGGCCATTTCCCCTCATCCTGTTGTCTGGGAGAAGAGGCTGATCCCCACCTGGCTCCAGCCTCCTGTCAGGGGGTTGTGGAGAGTGAAAATGTTTATGGAAATTATTTAAAAACTGTTCAAATCAAATTCCTTCATATTCTCAATATAAACCCCTGCCATGACACCAGGCTGGGGTGGCACAGCTCACCTGAGGATAGGAAAGGTCAAGATTGAAACCTCCCCCGAAAAAAAGCATCATTAAATGACATTTTTTTAGGGATTTCTAAATGCTCCAACCTAATTTATCAGTTTTCCCTGGGTAGCTAAGTGATAGATCATATTGAGAAAAAAAAATTGAAATTTGAGGCAGAATCTTCAATCTGGGATTGAAGTTGCTGAAATCAGGTGAGCTGGAGGAAAGAGCAGTTACCCAGTGTGACCCTGGCACTGTCACACAGGAGAGAAGGAAAATGTCTAATGAGGAAATAAAAACGTGCATTATCTAAAAGGCTAATAAGGAATTATTCCTCAGTTATACCTGGAGAAAGTGGAAATAAATGTGATAGGAAATGCTCCCAGATTGGGATTACAGGCCAAAAAAAAAAAAAAAAAAAAAAAAACAAAGGATAATATTCTTAAAAAGAGTATTTGGCTTGCCAGTGATTCCTGGAAGCCAGACTCCTCCTGGAGCTGTAAGCAGCAGAGTGAGAATTTGGCTGGGAGTCCTGAGATGCCCTAATCCGAGGGCTGAAGATGAAATGCAACATTAATTGGGTTTAAATGTTTCCTCCTGGCTGCACTTGTGTTTCCTCATCACTCCCATAACTGCCTTGACTGGCTGGGAATTTGCAAATCATTGGGAAAACCCTCGTGGTGATTCCAGGCCTGGCCTGATATCCCTGGACTCCTCCTTCAAATGGAACTAAAACATCCCTGGGCTTTCTGTACATCTTTGGGGGTCCTTTAGGATTTCTGCTTCACTTCCTCACTCTCCCCTTTGCAGGGTGCAAAATCCTGTCAAATCCTGGAGCACCCGAGGCATTCCAAGAAAGGATTTGATTGCAGGATGGTGCTAAGGAAGTTTTCCAGCCGGGGTTAGCCCAGGGCCTTGGGCTGAGCAGGGGAGCTTGGACATCCTGCTCAGTCCCTCAGCATTTCTATCTGAAGCCTCCAAGGCTAGAAAACCCAATTTCCTCATTAAAATTCATTTTAGGACATGTCTTAAGTGTTCAGGACTTGGTCCAGTGGTTTATATCCACAATATTTGGTGCCTTAGCTCCATTCCTAGCAGAGTGATGTTCTTTCCTTAAAAGCCACTGCTAATTATTTATTTCTATGATTCTGTGTGACAGAGACCAAGAAGGGGTTTTTTTTTTTTTCACAGCAGTTACATTTTGAGAAGAGAATGGAGATTTTTCCTCCCTTGAGCAGGAATGGAACCCAGTTTTGTGGCAGGGGTGCTGTCCTGCCTCACTCATCCTGGTCAGAACAGGCAGCCACATTTCACCATGGCACAGGCAGAAGGATTCCAGGGGATATTTTGGAGGCCTGAGCTTTAGTTTTAAGGAGCTGGAAAAAATCCAGAGGTTGATTTATTTGCTGGAGCACTCCTTTGGTGACTGATAAGGGAAATATGAGGGGAGAAGGACTCATCCTGCTGCTCCTCCAGGGAGCATTTGGAGGGAGCAGATACCCAGGGCTTTTCCTACTTGCAGCTGTCAATTATGGCTGAGAGTTCAGCTCCCACCAGTGATATCTTGCTTTTCCAAAGGCCAGGCTCCCTGCTGCCTTCAAAACTGCTTCTTGTTTTGGAGCCTTTCTGCAAGTTGGGCTTTTTGGTTTCTTTATGAAAGTCAGGTTCCAGCTGTGGCTGTGGAGCTCTTGAAAATGTGAACCTTTAGGTCTCTTGAAAAATCTGTCCCTCAGGCCCATCAAGCCAATCAGCCATAGCAGGGGTGTTTTTCCTGATCCACAGGTGGAGAAACTCTCAGACAAGAGCCATTGATCACAGCAAGAAATCAATACCCAGCTCTCATCAAGGCCAACACCTCCATCCCCAGCCCATCAGCAGGGCTGGGAGGGAACCAGCACTGCAGAAACATTTCCTATAAAACAACTGCACTTCTGTGCCTGCCTGGTGGGAGTCCATCCTCTAAAAGTCAGCAAAACTTAGAACAAAACCCCACAACAAATCCAAACCTTTTCAGACTCTTCAGAAACGCACTGGCAGAAGATGCTGCTTGTGTTGCCCGACCTAAAAGCTGGGACAGAGCTCAGTGAATTCCTCCAATTTCATATTTAAATCCCAATCTCTTACCCTGTCACAATCTCAAAGGGTGGCAGGTCCTCCCTCTTCACCTTCTTCTTCTTCCCCTCGCCCTCCTCGGTGTTGTCGGGTTCCCCGTTCTGGGCATTGCTGGGCTCCTCCTGCTTCTCTGCCATCTTCCCCAGGACACTGGGACCGAGCTGTGGCCACTGGGAGAGAGAAAGAGCAATTTCTGAGAGCTCTGGGAGCCGAGGGAGGAGGGAAAACAGAGCTGGGAGTTCCTGCCCCAGGCACAGTTGTCGGGAACTAAATATGGAACAAAGCGGCGGCGGCGGCAGGGGCTGGACAGGGTTGGGTGACCCAGGGCTCTCAGGTGTCACCTCCTTCCCCTGCTCTCTCCAGCTCCTTTCAGCAGCCCTTTTTCTCCCCTTTTAATTTCAAACCAAGTGACAACTTCTCAGTGGGCGGGATGAGCCCATAATTTTCCCTGATGGAAAATCCAGGGAGCTCGAGCGTGTATTTATCCTGTGGGGTGATGGATGGCTGCTCTCACAGCCCTCTCCCTCCTCTGCCAGTGGATTCCATGGCTGACCTTGAAGGACCAGCTCAGCCTGGCCTGGCTAAGGCAAGAGGAGAAGGGGTCGTGGCTGTTTTGCTGGAAAATCTCTGGTTTTGGTGGGTTTGGCTTCCTGGATCACCTGGAGCATCCTGTGGTTCCTCCCACCCTGCTCGTGCAAAACTCTGAGGGGGAAATCTCCTCATTGGAGCTGTAAATCCCAGCCAGAACCTTGTCCCTAATGTTTGAAAGTCCTGCTGGAATTCCCAGTGGGCAGCAGTGCTGCTTCTCCCATTGTTCTGCATTTTCCTCCCCGTTGCCTGAGTGTTCCAGAAGTTTCCAGTGCACTGGGATAGATCTGGGTTGGAGGGGTTTTTCCCTCTCTTTTTTGCTCCCTTCAGGATTATATGAAACTATCCCAGCATCTCACTCTCAATTTCAATCATTTGCAGTTTGTATCAATCCTGCCTGAGCTGAGTTTAATTAAAAACCTGGGTGAGGTTTTCCCAGGGACCAATCCTGGCCATGCCATGGGGCAAAGGAAGTGGGAAAAGTGTGGCTGTGCAGGATTTTGGAATCAAAGCACACTGGAAATCAATGTGGGCTCTGCACTTAGCTCAAAACCCACCAGCAGCAAACTTTGAGTAAATATGGAATATTCAGCTGTATCTGATGGTGTATTCAGTCAGTATTAGTGGAAAAACCTGCTCTTAGTTTGAGGAGGAGAAGAGGTATTCCTTAAAAATCACATCAGTGGGAATATCTGCTTTGGAACCAAGTCAGCCTTTGTGATCCTGTTAAATTCAGCTCTTTAGAGCCTTGGGAGGAGGCTGCACCATCACAAAGTGAAATAAATCCACCCCATCAGGCAGGTCATTTATTATCAGAGAAAATTAATAACAAATTATCACAGATAATTAATCCTGGCTGCACTTCCCAGCCCCCTTGTCATCACCCTGCCTTTGCTGGGCTGGAAATCCTTTGGAGCTTTTCCCCAGCTCCACCATGGATGCAGGGTTTGGGGACTGAGCACCCCTTTGAGGAGTTGTTGTTTAGGTGGTGTTGTTTAGGTGACAGTGGTGACAGCCCAACCGAGGATCTGACAAATTTCAAGACATCCTATCCATGGAACATATATCTTCCATGGACGCAGGATTTTATTTATTTTTAAGCCTAAAATACTTTCCTGCAGGGCAGGGGTGGTGTTTTGCCTCCTGTGTGGTGACAACGCTCAAATTCCACCTCCCCTGTCCAATTGCTGTCACCTCTGACATTTCAGGGGCTGCTTTTAGGGTGGGAATCCTCTCCCAATGACTGACAGCTCATTTCCTCCTAATCCTGATATTTTCAAGCAGCATCTCAGCCCCTCTCCAATCCCTCTGACCCACTCTGCTTTATTTTTGGAAGCTCTTCATGGCTGGGGTCCCAGTTTTGCTGCAGCTTTAGCCTGGCCCCTCCGAGGGCTGAGCTCTAATCTAATCTGGGGAATGTGGCACCGAGGCTCCCCCTCTCTCCAGCCTTTCCCAGCTGCTCCCCAGCTCCTTCTAGGGCAGTGCTTGGCACAGCCACGATCCTCCCCCCACTGCAGCCAAAAATATAAAAGGGCACCACGGAGCTGCTGCATCGGAGCTGGGGCGGGTGAGGGCTCTGCTGGCTGCTTGTGACCCCAGATGTGTCCCCAGGGGCTCAGGAGGGGCCTCCCAGCAGCACCCAGGGGACCCCAAATTGTGCACCTGCCAGCCAGAGTTTGTGTTGAGGTTCCTGTCCGCCTGTCCCTGTCCCCACTGATTTCTTATTTGATCCAGTTGCCTCTGAATTTGTTCATAAAATCCCAGGATCACTGAGCTTGGGATCATCGAGTCCAGCCTGTGCCCGACCCCCACCCTGAGCACTCAGTGCCTCCTCCAGGTGCCACCTCCAGGGACGGGCACTCCAAACCCCCCTGGCAGCCCCTTCCAGCCCTTCCCATGAGGAAATTCCTGCTGGTGTCCAACCTGAGCCTCCCCAGCACAGCCTGAGGCCGTTCCCTCTCCTCCTGTCCCTGGGATGAGATCCCAAATCCCCCCTGGCTGTCCCCTCCTGTCAGGAGCTGTGCAGAACCAGAAATTCCCCCTGAGCCTCCTTTGCTCCAGCCTGAGCCCCTTCCCAGCTCCCTCAGGACTCTCCAAACCCTTCCCAGCTCCCTCAGGATTCTCCAAACCCTTTCCCAGCTCCCTCAGGATTCTCCAAACCCTTCCCAGCCCCCTCAGGACTCTCCAAACCCTTCCCAGCTCCTAAGGGACAGTCTGTGCTGGGAGAAGCTTCCAGGCTCTGCTGGAATTTTGGATATTGAGGATCCTGCATCCATCCAAGTCCAGAGCAGCTTCTTCAGCAGCTTTAGAGGCACCTCTGAGCGCTCTGATGGCTTTTATCCCCCACCAGGGATCTCTGTAGCCCCGTGTCCCCTGCAGGTCGCTGCTGTCCCTCTCCTTGCAGCAGCAATTCCTGGAGTTTACCTGGCTGCTCCCTTTCCCCATCACCCACACCTGCCACAGGCCGCGCCAAAAAAAAAAAGAGGAGCTTTTATGGCATTGTGGGGCCGGAGGAACATTTTGGGATAGACGGGAGAGTGAAATAGGAGCCTGACCGGGTGAGTCACGGCTCAGCCGTGCTCTCCATGCCGAGGGGACAGCTGGTGGCACCAACAAATGTCTCCCTGGAGACATTGTCTGGCAGCCAGCCCCCTCCTGCTTTTTGCAGCTGTAACTACGGGACAAATAAATAAACACCGACACCTTCTCTTCCTTCCTTTCTTCCTCCCTTTGGGGTTCTCACCTGACCTTCTCCTCCTGCCTCAGGACCAAACAGGTTCCAAGGAGGGTTGGAAACCCACGGGACTGAGCTGGGCAGTGCCCAAATCCTGCTGAAAGATGCTCCAGGTGTGCTGAGCGCCAGGTGAGAGGTGCCCTCACCTGGGTACTGCCTCGCCCTCCCATCCAGAGCCTCCCTGGCTCTCCATTCCCAGCCTGGCACACGAGGAGCCTTGGCAGGCGCTGCTGCCTCCCCAATTAATTAAAGCCCAACTGGGAGTTAATGACAGCTCCCAGCAGGGCTGCAGCTCCTGCTGCAGTTCTCCTGCGAGCAGCTCCGGTGGGAAGAGAGCTCCAAGCACAGGAATTTGTGTCCTGCAGTGGCAGGGCCTGGCAGAGCAGCTGTGTCACCTGCACGGAGGTGACAAAGCCTGGCTGGCACCTCGGTGGGTGCTTTGACACAGCTCCAGGCAGCAGGAAACCAGGGAGAGCTGCAGCAGAGAGCTGGGACAGCTGGGGGCTGGGGGGGAGAGGGAAAAAGGGAGAGGAAAAATAAAGGGGAGAGGAAAAATAAAGGGGAGAGGAAAAATAAAGGGGAAAGGAAAAAAAGGGGAAAGGAAAAGAAAGGGGAAAGGAAAAGGGGGGAAGGAAAAGGGGAGAAGGAAAAGGGGGAAAGGAAAAGGGGGAAAGGAAAAAAAAGGGGAAAGGAAAAAAAGGGGAAAGGAAAAAAAGGGGAAAGGAAAAAAAGGGGAAAGGAAAAAAAGGGGAAAGGAAAAGGGGGGAAGGAAAAGGGGGGAAGGAAAAGGGGGGAAAGAAAAGGGGGG
>QUSF01000065.1:2055310-2083272 GCA_003676055.1 Chloebia gouldiae | reverse complement strand
TTCCCACAAAACCTGGGGGTTTTGGAGTTTGGAAATCTTTATTCCCATAAAACCTGGGGGTTTTGGAGTTTGGAAATCTTTATTCCCACATTCCATGGTTTGAAAGAGTTTTATTACCACAAAACTCGGGTATTTTGGAGCATGAAAAAGCTTCATTCTCATGAAACTTGGGCGTTTTAGGGTTTGAAAGAACTTTGTTCCCACAAAACTTTGGGGTCTTGGGGTTTGAGAAACCTTTATTGCCACAAAACTCGGGGGTTTTGGGGAGTGACCCAGTTTTGGAGACACTTGACTGAAATTCCAGCTCCAGATCTACCTGGGTTCTGCTTTGGGGTCGATCCCAAATCTGAATGGCCAAAGGCAAACACTGCAGTGATGGTGTGGCCTTAATTATTTTTTTGGTGATTTAATTAGGAGCGGGATCTAGGTTTGGGGCAGGGCACAAAGTGGATTAGGGGAGCAGCTGCCTCTTTAATTAGGGCCATTTCTCCTCCCTTTAAATTCACCCTTTGCTCTCCCAGGGGCAGCTCTGGGAATCCTCTGGAGATCCCAAAGTGGCAGAGCTGGGGGAGGTTATTTATAACCCCCTGGAGGGGGGGAAATATTTCTTTGGATTCTGATCCTTAATGTGCTCCTGGCGGGTTCTGTGGAAAGCCTGAGCCCCCCGCTCCTCCTGCAGCAATTTCTGCAGAGCCTCCCTCCCTGCTCTGCTCCCAGCACATTCCCAGGGATTAATTCTGCAGGAACAGGGCTCAGCTCCGGCAGGAATCCTGTCCCACCCCCCCTGGCATCCCGAAACCCAAGCCCAGGGACCCCTGGGGCGCTGGCACTACCCTGGGCACGGGAGGGGACAGCTGGGCTGCCCTGCCTGGGGACAGCAGAGCCACCCCCTGGGGCAGCCCCCTCGTCCCACAGAGCCCCCAGATCCCACCCCAGCTCTCAGCCAGGATGGCTCCATGGAAGATGTTCCATGTCTGCAGCACTGATGGATCCTCCAAGGCCTCCCCACGACCCCAAAACCCGCCCGGAGCAGGGGGGTGCAGGAGGGGGCAGAGCTGGGGTGGCTCTCAGGGGTCAGGGACAGGTCCCAGCTGTCCCACCCCAGGCTGGCTCCTGGACCTGACAAGGACACTGTCACTTCCAGGAGAGTTTTATGGCTGAGGACCCTGCTGCTCCTGCCCTGGGGGTGGATTTTCCCTTTGTTATTTCCTGTTCTTGTTGTTCCCTGCTTGCAGGAGGGGTGTGGACACATCGAAGATCCTCAGTTCTGGGCAGGTGGAGCTGCTTGGAAAGCAGAGCCCTGCAGCCTCCCCTCTCCATCCCCAAAACCTCCCCTCTTCATCCCAAAAACCTCCCCTTTCCATCCCAAAAACCTCCCCTCTCCATCCCCAAAAACCTCCTCTCTCCATCCCCAAAACCTCCCCTTTCCATCCCAACAATCTCCCTTCACCATCCTCCAAAAATTTCCCCTCTCTACCCCAAAAATCTCTGGCTCCATCCCCCCAATTTCCCCTCTCCACCCCACAAATTTCTCCCTCTTCATCCCTACATTTTCTCTTCTTCATCCCCAAAATCTCCCATCTTCCATCCCAAGTTCCCCTTTTCCTCCCCCAAAATCTCCCATCTTCCATCCCAAGTTCCCCTTTTCCTCCCCCAAAATCTCCCATCTTCCATCCCAATTTCCCCTTTTCCATCCCCAAAATCTCCCCTCTCCCCCTCTGCAGCTCAGGGATGGCACCAGGAGCTGCAGCAGCAGCAAATTTCTCTCCCTCAGCTCTTCAGGCTGGAAAAAAAAAAGCCAAAGGAGTCCTGGGATCCTGGAATTAAGGAGGCAGCTGAGGCTGCAGAGCTCGTGGAGTGAGGAGCAAAGCTCCTGGAAGCTTCTGGAAGCAAACCCTGCAGGCAGCCAGGTGAGTTTGCACTCACTGTACCATTTTTATTTTGACATAGATAGATATTTGTATATATTACATCATTTAAAACAGATTATTTGTAAAAAAAACAAACTGTTTTGGTTTGTTTTTTGGTTTTTTTGTTTGTTTTTTTTTTTTTTGCAGGTCAAAGCCACCCCGGAGTGTCCCACAGAGTGCAAAGGTGACCTGCAGGTCCCTCCTCCCCTCTCTCCCAGGGACAAGCTGTGCATTTCCCCTCTTCTCCCCATGGAAAAACAAGGTTGGTGTCCTTGTCCCACCCTTCCAGAGCCACCACGAAGTGTCCCTCGGTGCCCTGGGGGACACTGCAGGGCCGGAGAGGAGCAGAGGTGACAGTGCCAGCGTGGGTCAGGCAGGGACATTCACACAGAGCCCTGGGCTGGCCAGGGGTGGAGAGGTGGCTCTGACCCTCAGGGAGCTGGGACAGGCTCCTCCATCCAGGAGGGAGAGGGTGGGATCAAAAACCGCCCTCAAATCGGCTCAACTGGAGTAAAAAGAGGCTCAAAAGGTGTAAAAAGAGGCTCAGAGGGAGGAAAAATTGACTCAAGAGGAGTAAATAAAACTCCTTTGGGCTCTCACTCCTTTTCCATGCACTACCCTAACCTCTGGCATGAATTCCTCCTAGATTAATTCCTCCTGGGTGAATTCCTTCTGCCAGCCCAGGAGAATTTCCCTGTCTCTGGGCCCTGCATTCCCCTCCTGGGCAGCACCAGGAAATCCCTCCAGGTCCCTTTTTCCCTTCCCTGGTTTGGGCTGGCAGGGGCAGCGGGGCTGTGGCCAGGCAGGGCTGGGGCACAGCCCCAGTTCAGCACTCCCACAGCCCCAATTCAAGCTTTTTTTCCACCCAGAAAAGTTGGGAAAGGGAGGAGAGGCACTGAAATCCTGAGAGGCTCCTCCCTCTGCAAATCCCCTGAGAAAAACGGATAAAAATGGAAATTTTCCTTTGTACAGCACCTATTGAAGAGTTCTCCCCTCTGTCCTGGACCTCACTAAGGCTCAATTCTTTCCCATAAATCTGAAAAATATCCTTTATGGCCTCACAGCTGCAAGGGGAAGCTTTAGCTGGGAAATGAGACCAAACGAGCAGCAAAAGCTCTCCCTGATCTGCTGAGGTTCCAGGAGTGTGTCTGAAGTAGTGAATTAAAGCTGCTGCACTGATTTTTTTTTTTTTTTTGTTTCCAAATCCTGCTGGACACAACCCAAGCAGAGAACCTACGGTGATTTGTCAATCAAAGGGCTGAAAAAAAGGGAAATAAGCACCGGTGGCTCGTACCCATCGTGACCAAAAGGCTCCATCTGGTGGCGTTTGCACCCACAAAGGAGCTGGGGAGGAGAGGGAGAGCGTGAATCGTGCTGGTTAAACTGGTTCAGAGCAGAGGAAGGGCTTTAAACTCGAGTTAAAACTCGAGTTTAAACTTCTCCCAAGCTGGGAGAAGAGGTGGCACGATGGGAATGGGAATTTTGTGTGGAGAAATGCACCTGCAAGGGGACAAAGCAGCCAAGGGGGGCTCAGGTGAGCCAGGAGGGGCCACAAAACCTGAGCTGTGGCCACAAAACCTGAGCTGTGGCCACAAAACCTGAGCGTGGCCAAGCTGTGCTGCTCTGCACGGGGCAAGCACAGCCGAGCAGGAGTGGGAATAATACAGCAAATATTTTAATGCTTTTTCTCTTAAGTACAGCCCAGAGCATTCCCATCAGGGAAAAGGGATCCTGCAGGAACAGGCAGGAGCAAAATGACAAGCTCAGATATGGAAACAGGCTGAAAAGTTGGTTATTCTGTAATAAAAGAAGCAGGGACAGGAGAAATGGGGGCGTTAAAAAATCCAGGCTGGTCCTGCTAAGCCTGGGCAGCTGCAAGGGGAGAAGAGGGAGGGAATCTTCATCTGCAGCTTGGGCAGGACAGGGAATATCCAGCTTGAATTCCCTGGTTTGCAAAAATCAGGAAGGTTTGGGATGGGAGAGAGGAGCTTGCTCCCCTCCTCACCCTAAAATCACTCAGGAGGACCAGGACAAGCCCCTGCCCTGAGGAGCCTGGTCCCTGCATGGAGCTGCTCCAGGGCTGGGCTGCAGCTCCAGTGCCTCCCAGTAAGAGCCAGGGAGCCCAACTGGGCCAGGAGGGGAACAGGGCCCCTGCCTGTCCTGAAACCTGCAGGTTTTAGTGATGGGAGAGCTGCTGGTGCTTCCCAGCGCTGCCCCCAGGAGCTGCAGGGCTCCAGGCAGGAGGGCTGCCATGGAAAAGGGTCGGGATGTCCATGGAAAGGCTGGGAAAGGCTCAAGTGCTGGGAAAGGCTCAAGTGCTGGGCTCAGGAGAAGCCCCACTGGGTTTGTCCCTGCTGGGGTTTCCAACAGCTGGAGCAGCCTGGGATCAGCCTGGGATCAGCCTGGGATCAGCCTGGGATCAGCCTGGAGCAGCCAGGGCTGGGATCAGCCTCAGCCATGGGGATGAAGCTGTCAGTGATGGGGAGGGGGCTCTTCTCCCACCCCAGGGGCACAGGACACAGTCATTGTCACACACTGCCACTGGGACATTGTCACACCCTTCTGCTCCTCCAGAGGAACCGGGAGGGGGTCAGGGATGTCCCATCCCAGAGATGTCCCCATCCCAGAGATGTCCCCTCCTCAGCAGCTTTTTGAGGTATCAAACCCAACAAAGCAGAGCCCCCCCTGTCCCCAGTCCTCTCCTGGGGGTGCAGAGACCCCAGACCCCGCAGCAGGAGGCTCCCAGCCCCAAGCCATGCTCTCTCCTGGGGGTTCCTGGGGTCCCCCCCGTGCCGGGGGTGTGGAGCAGAGGAGGGGGTGCCCGGTGCCCCCCCGGCCCCGTGCCCTGTCAGGGGTTGAAGAAGCGTCGCAGCACCAGGTAGCCCAGCACCACCACGGCTGCCACCAGCACGTACTTAATGTAAACATTGTCCAGGGTCTTCACGGCCTCCTGCCAGAGAGGGGACACAGCGGGGTCAGTCCTGGCAGTGGCCTTGACCCCAAAGCCTGACCCCAAACAGTGACTCCCCTGACCCCCAATCCCTGACTCCCCCAGTTCCCCTGCCCCCTTAACCCTAAACCCTGCCCCTTGCCCCTAAACTCACCCCGTGTGTCCCCAGACCTGCCCCAAACCTGGCCAGACCCGCCCCCAAACCTGCTCCCAAATTCACCCCCAAACCTGCTCCAAACCCACCTCAAAATCGGCCCCAAACCTGCTCCAAACCTACCCAAAAACCTGCCCCAAACCTGCCTCCAAACCTGCCCCAAACCTGCCCCAAATTCACCCCCAAACCTGCCCCCCCAAACCTGCTCCAAACCCACCTCAAAATCTGCCCCAAACCTGCTCCAAACCCACCCCAAACCCACTTCCAAACCCACCTCCAAACCTACCCCAAACCCACCACCAAACCTACCATCAAACCTGCCCCAAACCACCCCCAAACCTGCCCCAAACCCGCCCCCAAACCCACCCCCAACCCCCCCCCCAACCCGCCCCCAAACCTGCCACCAAACCTGCCCCAAACCACCCCCAAACCCACCCCCAAACCTGCCCAAAACCTGCCACCAAACCTGCCCCAAACCCACCCCCAAACCTGCCACCAAACCTGCCCCAAACCACCCCCAAACCCGCCCCAAACCCACCCCCAAACCAGCCCCAAACCTGCCCCAAACCCACCCCCAAACCTGCCCAAAACCTGCTCCCAAACCTACCCCAAACCCACCACCAAACCTGCCCCAAACCCACCTCCAAACCTGCCCCAAACCCGCCCCAGACCCTCCCAAAAAACCCTCCCCAAACCTGCCCCAAACCCACCACCAAACCTGCTCTAAACCCTCCCCAAACCTGCCCCAAACCCACCACCAAACCCGCCCCAAACCCTCCCCAAACCCTCTGCCGAGCTGCCCTGCTCACCCATCCTCCCTGCTGGGCGATCCAGCGGGCGATGCGGTTGTGCAGCATGAAGTCGCCCACGTAGCGCGCGATGCGGCGCAGGAAGCCGCTGACGCCGCGCTGCCACACGTGCATGGCCATGCGGTAGCCGAAGGCCAGCAGGGCGATCACCCGGCCCCAGTTGATGCCACTCTCGAACAGGCTGCAACAAAGGCCAGGTGAGCCCCGAATCCCTGCCCGAAATCCCAGCTCTGAGCTGCCCAGGCATGGGGAGATCGAGCGGCGGGGTCGACGTTGAGGAAATGGCTCTGAATTGTACCAGGAAAAGCTTAGCTTGGATATTATGGAGAATTTTTTTTTTTTCTTCCTCTGGAAGGGTTGCCCAGCCTTGGAACAGCTGTGTACACCAGGGCATCTTGAGCAGTGCAGTCAAGACCAAGGAAACAGCCCCAGATTATACCAGGAAAAGCTCAGGTTGGATATGACAGAAATCTTTTCACTGGGAGGTTCTCCAGCCCTGCCACAGCTGCCAGAACACCCTCCCTGGACAGATGTGAAAGCCACATGACTGTGGCCCTTGGGGACAGGGTTTAGTGGTGGCCTTGGCAGTGGACTCTGAGAGGGCTTTCCCAACCCAACCCATTCTGTGATTCTGTGGCTGAACCCTGGGGATGCTGCAGCAGCCCTCCAGGCTCATCCCAGCCACACAGAGATTTTGTGGCTGGAAGAGGCTCCAAAATGTGTCACTCGATGCTCTTGCAGGGTTTGGCAGTGATTATTTACACCAGGTTTGGAAGGTGCTTTTCCTGGCTTCCAGCAAGAAGGGGAAAAGGCAATAAAAGAATAATAAGAAGAATAAAGTGAGGGCCTGTGGTTCAATCTGCTGCCCTGGGCTGGAGGCCCCTGCCTGCACTGGGCTTGGAGAGGGACTTAGAGCCTGGGAAAGGACACACAGAGCAGGTGGCATGGGGACAGGGACAGGGGTAAATTCACCTGTGTGTGACAGGGACAGGGGTTATTTCACCTATGTGTGTTGAGGGGAAGGATGAGGTTAATTTATTTTAGCTGAATTTGACAAGTGTGACAAGGAGTGGGACAGGGTTAATTTAATTTACCTGAGTGTGAACAAGGGTTAATTTACCTGAGTGTGACAGGGACAGGGACGAGGTTAATTTAATTTACCTGAGTGTGACAGGGACAGGGGTTAATTTAATTTACCTGAGTGTGACAGGGACAGGAGTTAATTTACCTGTGTGCGTTGCCGCCTCAGCCAGCGCGGCTTCCCAGACAGGGGAGCAGGAAAAGGACAGAAAGGAAGGAGTTAAACACTGGAGAAAAGAAGGACTTAGACAGGAGCAGAGGGCACAGGGACAGGGCTGTCGCAGCCAGAGATGTTTGGAGGAGTGACAGGAGCCCAGAGATCCGTCCTGGCTGTGCCACAGGGCTGCCTGGCCTGGCTGGACATTTCCCTGCAGACAGAACCCCTCGATCCCACCTCGATCCAAGCTTCCCTGGGAAGTCTTGGCAGGAAGTTTTCCAGGTCTGTGCCCTCACTCCTCACCTGGCGCTGTGCTTTGGGTGGCTGTCACCTGCACGAGGCTCTGTGTGTCACCTGCAAGCTCTGCCAGCCTGTGGGGCAGCCCCCATACCGATGTGTCCATGAGGGCCAGGTTGGGTGGGGGCTCTGAACCACCTCATCCCGTGTGTGGCATCCTGCCCATGGCAGGGGTTGCTCTGAGATGACCTTCAGGGTCCCTCCCAGCCCAACCATTCCATGATTCTGTTTTTTCTGTGACCATCCCACCTCCAGATGTGGAGTTGTGGCTGGGGTTGTTCCCTGGAACATCCCAGCCTGGAGGAGGGCACAGCAGGAGCTGGTTGTGCTCCTGAGGGGGAGTTGGGACAGGCACAGGGACATCCCCTGACAGACCCCAGGGGACCTGGGAGGGGACAATAACAGGAGTAGTGCACAGGAGGAGGAGCAGCCAGGCAGAAGACACAGGAACCATCCCGGGCAGCTCACTGGGAGCTCGGCCAGGGCCGGAGAGCGAAAATCGAACGGACAGAGAGTGGGTTTGACCAACAGCACCGAGCACACCCGACCTCGCCTTCCCTTCTCCTCCAGGGAAAGCCCCCAGCCCACGCCAGGAGCTCCCGAGGCTTTACCTGGAGGCAATCTGGGTGAAGTGCTCGTAGGCGTTGTCGCGGGTGGGCTGCAGGCTCTCCAGCATGGTGCGGAACTCGGCGTCGTAGCGCTTGTAGATGTCATCCCCGATGATGGCCAGGCGCTGCCCCACCTGGCTCTCGGTGCTGCGGGGCCAGCGGGGAGTCAGGCCGGGCTGCGGAGCGCGGCCCGGCTCGGGGCGAGGGGCGGCAGCGGGGATTTACCTACGCGGGTCCTGCTGGATCTGCTCGATCTCGGGGTCGCGCGGCAGCTCCGCCCCGCGCTCCTCGCGCTCCTGCTGGTAGCGGTAGAAGGCGAAGCTCCGGAACACCTCCTCGGCCTCCTCCGCCACGCGGCCTTCTGCGCGGGCAGCGGGGACGGCGCTCAGCGCGCGCACGCCTCGCCCTCCGCGCCCGCCTTTGGAAGAGGTTCCCACAGAATCTTCTCCACACGTCCCCAGAGAGTCATCCCAGACCCACACACTGGTGCTCGTCTCCACACAACCTTCTCCAGACCACTCATGTGTCTCTGCACCCTCACAAATGCTCGCCAGACCCACACATTGGTCCTTGTCTACACAAAACCTTCTCCAGACCCACACGTATCCCCACACAACCTTCTCCAGACCACTCATGTGTCTTTGCACCCTCACAAAGCCTCTCCAGATCCACACATTGGTCCTTGTCTCCACACAACCTTCTCCAGACCCACACATATCCCCACACAACCCTCTCCAGACCCACACAAGTGTCTCTGCACCCTCACAAAGCCTCTCCAGGCCCACACATTTGTTCTTGTCCCCACACAACCCTCTCCAGACCCACACGTATCCCCACACAACCCTCTCCAGACCCACACATGTGTCTCTGCACCCTCACAAAGCCTCTCCAGATCCACACACGTCCCTGTGCCCGCATAAACATCTTCAAATCCTCACAACTCTCTCCAGACCCACACATTGGTCCTTGTCTCCACAAAACCCTCTCCAGACCCACACACGTGTCTCTGCACCCTCACAAAGCCTCTCCAGACCCACACATTGGTCCTTGTCTCCACACAAACCTCTCCAGACCCACACATAACCCCACACAACCCTCTCCAGACCCACACATGTGTCTCTGCACCCACAGAACAATCTCCAGACCTACACAAATGTCCCTGTTCCCACACAACCCTCTCCAGACCCACACAAGTGTCTCTGCACCCACAGAATGATCTCCAGACCTACACAAATGTCCCTGTTCCCACACAACCCTCTCCAGACCCACACAAGTGTCTCTGCACCCTCACAAAGCCTCTCCAGGCCCACACATTTGTTCTTGTCCCCACACAACCCTCTCCAGACCCACACGTATTCCCACACAACCCTCTCCAGACCCACACATGTCCCTGTGCCCACATAAACATCTCCAAACCCTCACATCCCTCTCCAGACCCACACATTGGTCCTTGTCTCCAAATAATCTTCTCCAGACCCACACAGGTGTCCCTACACCCACAGAACCATCTCCAGACCCACACTCGGCCCTGTTCCCACACAACCTTCTCCAGACCCACACATGTTCCCACAAAATGCTCTCCAGACCCTCACATTTGTCCTTGTGCCCACACTAACGGCTCCAGACCCACACATGTGGCTCTGCCCCCTCATAAATATCTCCAAACCCACAGAACCTTCTCCAGACCCACACACGTGTCCCTGTCCCCACACTGCTCAGGGACACGGCCAGGACCAGCCCCTGCAGCAGGGAGGCCCTCGGTGTCATCCCTCCTCACACATTCCACGGCTCCAGGGGATGTCCTGGATTAGAGCTCGGTTTCAGCAGCTCCAGAAGCACCTGGAGAGGGACAATGGCTCCCACAGCCCCACTGAGTGACCCCACAGGGACCAGGAGCATCGCTCTTCCCCGTTTCTTTTCCAAGATAAAAATTTGTTGGGAACAGGAGCGGTGGGGCAGGATCAGAGCTCAGCTCCTCTCACAGAGCACCGAGCCACTGCCCAGGTACAGGAGGTCCAGGGGCAGGAGTGGGGGATCCTGCAGGACTGTGGGTTTGGGGGATCACCCTGTCCTCAGGGTTCAGCACCTCCAGCAGCAGCCGAACCCTGTCCCACCATCCCAGAAATGCAGACTGGCCACGCAGCTCTCCCGAATCTGCATTTCCAACCTGAGATCTTCCTGCACGGCTGGGAGGTGAAGGCAGAGCTGTGCTGGCAGTGCTGCCCCACAAACCCATCCCCAAGGCCCCAAATCACACCAAATCCTCCTCACAGGCTTTTCCAGCTGCTCCCACCTCCCTGTCCCACATGGAGCTCAGATTACACCAGCAGAGCCGAAGGGAAAGGACAGCTCCTGTCACTTTCCAGGGGTTACTTTCTGTTTTCAGACACGGGTTTGTTTGGTGATAAACAAATCTTTCACCTTCCAGGAACTGGAGTTGGTGACACTCCAGAGAGAATCAGAAAACGAAATCAACTGAGTCAGAGTTTCAGGGAGAGGAGGGCAAACACTCAGCCAGACACAAGAGGAAATCTCTGCACTAAAATAATCCCTGGAGCTATTTTAGTAACACCACAACAGGAGGACACATTCCCCCCTTCCCACAGGTGCCACCCCCACTGGGATTGTCTTGGAATCTCTCCCACCCAAGGGATTTGGATCAGGGTTTGCCTGGTGGGTTCCTAGTGCCAGCAGTGCCAAGGGGAGGTTTGGAGCTGCTCAGGGATCTCTGGAAGGAACTGCTCAGTGTTTGCTCCGTGTCTACTCCATGTCTCCTCCCTCCATCCCCACCTCACTCAGCGTTGGGATCCACGCCCTGCATCCACAGCACTGCCCGGATCCAGAGAGCCCCAAACCTTCAACACTTGCATTTCTTCCTGAGATCCTTCATTTCTCACTGCTCCCATCTCCCAGGAGCAGCTGTGCTGTGGGAAAAACTGGCAGCTCTGGCCAAAAATCTCCACCAGCCCCAAAGAACCACTCCAGGCAGTGACAGGCACTGCTGAAGGCTGGCCCCATCCCTCGGAGCCCAGCAGACAGGCATCAGCTCCCTGCACACAGGGAGATTCCAGCCTGGAAAAGGAAAACAGCCCCAGGAAGCAAAAGCAGCCTCTGGAGATTTCTGCCCCCAGGGAAGCTCAGCTCCACCTCACCGCAGCTGCAATTTTGAGTGTGGGATGAGCAGCTGGGTTTGGGTTTGATCCCAACGATGCCCAAGCAAATCCCTGAGCAGGAGAGAAATCTCTGCTGCATCCAAAGGCAAGGAAGCAGAGCCCCAAATGAAATCCAGGCTCAATTCTTGTGACAAAGCTTCTTTCCACCCCTCAATCTCACACTGCATGTCCCTGCTCCCACTGGGGCCCACCAGGCTTCTGCCACCTCCAAATTCCAGAGGGGAAATTCCTCCCGACTTGCCCTGAGTTTTGGGAAGCAGAGGAATGCTGGGACTGCCAGTAAGAGTCTAAGAAAACAGGAACTGGGATTGACACGGCATGTTCAGAGCTCAGGTCCTGATTTCTTACTGGTTTTCACATAATTTCTTACTGATTTCTTACTGGTTTTCACACTGATTTCCACCTCATTTCGTACTGATTTCTTACTGGTTTTCGCTGGCCTCAATAGGAAATCAGCAAACTGTTCCTGTTTGTGGATTTTTGTACCTCCTGGACTCTGGCATGGCAAGGACGGGGTATTTTCCTTCCAGTGCAACCCCAGGATCTGGCACTGAGAGAGGGAGAGGAGCCCAGGCAGCAGCAGAGCAGAAATCCCATTGCCAGGGCAGAGCCCTGAGCTGGGCTGAGCTCCCCCACCCCACGGAGCAGCTCCAGCCCAGGTGTTGACAGAGCTGACTCAGCTGATTTGCCCTCCTCAGCTGGCCAGCAGCACCAGGAGTCACCGTGCCCCACGTTTCCTCTGCTGGGATGAGCTGAGGGCTTTTCCCATTCCCAGTTTCACCCACTGACCGGGGCAGGGCTGGGCTGGGCTCACAGGGGGACGGTGACCCTGCTCCCAGCTCGCCACCACTGCCCTGCCAGGGCACACGGGACCTGATGTCACCCCAAGGCCACCCCGACTGCCTGAGATCTGTGTTTGCCTCTGTGATTCAAACCCCGAGCACCTCCCGCTCTCTCCTCAGGGAAGGAAATACAGGCAGCTCCCAGCACTTTGCTCTCTCCGTGCCTTCAATCCCACCTTGCTGCCCACCCTGACCATCCAATGCCAAGCCCACAATCCTTGATTATTTTGGGTGAAAAAGAACCTCTAACCCTGTTCCACGCAGGGACGCCTCCCTCTAGACCAGGATGCTCCAAGCCTCCGGCATGTCCCAAAAGCACCAAGCACCTCCCAGTTCAATCCAGTTCCTTATCCCAGGCTTGCAAAAAGCCCTGGAGACAGGAAATCCCGTCTTGCCAAAGGAACACGGCAGGGGAATGAATAAACAAGCAAAGGTTTGAAGCTGCTCCCTCCCCTCCCACCCCAGAACCCTTTACCTGAGCTGAGCCTGCGCCTTTGGCTCCCCCGGCGCCCCTGCTCCCGCGGAGGGTCCCCCTCATTCCCTGAGGCCATTGCAGAGAGGTTTGGGAATGGCAGCTTCACCTGGAAGGGTGATGGAGATGGTGAGTGGCTGGAGCCCTGTGGTCCCTCAGAGCCCTCTGCTTTTATCTCTGCCAGGGCTGGCTCCTCCCTCCAGCCACACTCCTGTACCCGTGAAAGTTCTGAGGGTGCTGGCTCCACTCCCACCCAGCTGGGTTCACCCTCTTCCAGGATCTCATCACAGAAAGGGACCTCACACCTCACACACATGCTAATAAACTTCCTTCCTGCTTCTAAGAGAGCTGTGGGCTGCACCAGCTCGTCCTCAGCCCAGACCACAGACGTTCATAAAGAGCTGTAAAAAAAATTCCAGCACTCCGGGATTCCCCGGCTGCCACCACACCGAGCTGCCACAACACCTTCATGAGATGAGCCCTGATTTCCTCCAGCACTCGTTTCCTCTAACTCCCCTTGTTCCCCTCTCAGAAAATAAGAAAATTAAATGAGAACTAGACACAAAGCTCATCTTTTCCCTGAAGCTCACAGGTATCCTAAACTTGCAGTTCAGGGCTCATCAGAGCTCCTCGAGGCCACAAAGTTCCTGTCAGGATTAATGGGATCAGGGCAGCTCCTCGCTGCTGTCTGACATTCCAGAGCACATTCCCAGCCCACACTTCAGCAGGGCTGAGCTGGGGCCTTTCCTGATTTGCACCAAGCCTGAACTCACAGATGAAATACAATTCCTGACACCCCGAAATTTAAATTGCATCCTGGACAAAAATAAAGCAAGTGCTGGCTAGGGATAAATAACTACCCATGGGTATGGGAGAAGTGCACAAGGTGGTTCAAGCTCATGGCATCACAGTGGAGATTGCTCAGAAGGAAAAAGAAATGAGAGACAGGAAGTACAGCCCATTTTCCAAGGGATGGGCCTGGAAGTGCAAAGCTTGGAAAACCACGAGGTCCTGCACAGCTGCACTCAGGGCCTGAGCCTGCTGACCAGGATGGAAATGCTGGTTTTTCCTACACTCCGAGGATGGGAGGACAGGATTTCCCCCTTCCTCCCCAAACTCAAACACCCCCATCCAAGGAAGAGCTGAGAACACAGTGAGGATCATCAGCTGGGGCCAGGGGTAAATCCCTGGGGAGAGCTGCTGGCCACTTGCCCAGATCAGCTCCAGAGCTGCCTCTCCTGGCTCTCAGAATCACAGAATTCCCTGTCCTGGGGTGATGCTGATCCCCTTGGATGGTGTCCATCCCCTCCTCCACTGAGGAGCCTCCTGTGCTTCATCCTCTGCCCATCCCAGGCCATGCCTGAGCCCACCTGCACTGGGAGGACTCAGAGGTGTTCCCAAGCTGGGAGCAGCTCCTTGGAGCTGTGGAAACAGTGGGAAATTCCTCTGTACCCCACAGTGCCACTGCTCAGGTGGCACAGGATGCTGGGCAGGGTGTGGGCGCACCCAGCAAAGGGCTCAGGAGCCTCTGGAGCTTTTCCAGCTCGGGCTGTGGGGCAGACCGAGGGCTGCTCGGGGTGACAGGGACTTTTCCTGCCTGGAATGAGTGAGGGCCGTCAGGAGCAAAGACTTTGTAGCACAGAAACCCAGAGGAAGATGACTCATTATTTTTCACTTGAATTTCGCTTTGAACCCTGCGGGAACTTTTGTTTTCGGTTTCCTTCTGCGCCCTGGCAGCGCTGCTTTTCGCCATCTTCACTGTGACACATGACGCTGCAGCCCTATCACTGCTGTCCCCACCCTCTGCCGTCCCCAAATGCCCATTGTCCCGAAATCTCCCTGTTCCTGCAGGGTTCACAGTGCCTCAGACCATCCTCTCTGGGTTCCAGAGCTGCTGCTCGTGCTCCTCCTGCTTCCCATCTTCCCCATTCCACCTTTGTTACAGGAACGGGGAAGGGTGTGAAGGAGGAGGTGACACCCAAACACCCAGAGACAGCCCGGGGCTGCAGGAAATGAAAACCCTCCAAGATTTGAGTCAGGGCTCAGGAGAGGGTGTCGAGGGAACTGCGCCGTCTCATCCACCCTACGAGGGTCCTGTAGGAGGCTGCAAGGGGTTAAAAGCAGCTGCAATCCTATATCCAAGCCCAGCCACGGGCTCTGGAATCGCCCCCTGACATGTTACGAATGCCAGGAAATCGATGGGGCATCCCCTGGGACGAGCCTTTGGCAGCGAACCCTCCCGGGCCAGAGATCCCGCAGGATTCCTGACCCCATCCCCGCCCGGCCAGCGGGGCCAGGGCCGCTCCTGCCCCTGCCCCAGGGCAGC
The DNA here is from genome assembly GCA_003676055.1 of Chloebia gouldiae. Lineage (NCBI taxonomy): Eukaryota > Metazoa > Chordata > Aves > Passeriformes > Passeridae > Chloebia > Chloebia gouldiae. The sequence goes on along the minus strand of QUSF01000065.1, from coordinate 2,068,494 downwards.
AAAATGGGGAGTTGGGCCCGTTTGGGGACTGCAAAGTTTGGGGGTTGCACAGTTTGGGGGGTGCCCAGTTTGAGGGTTGCCCAGTTCGGGGTTTGCCCACCCAGCACGGCCCCAGGGTGGGCACACGACCCCCAGCATCCACCCAGCCGAGGTCGCCCCCCAAGCCGCGCCCGTGGCCGCGGGTCCCCGGCGGGGCCAGCGCAGCCCCAGGCGCCGTGTCCAGGTCACGGCCCCGGCGTGGTGGCACGGGTGTCACCCGTTCCCCAGCGGGGACAGCTCTGCCCACCGATGTCCCCTCCCCTGAGCCCTTCGGGCCCTGCGCGACTGATGCCGCGGGCACTGTCACCACCGCGGCGTAAAAAGCCCGGCTGGAGAAAATACGGTTAAAGGAGGGGAAATTCCCTTTTTGGGGCGGGTAAATTCCCTCTTTGGGGCAGCGACCCGCCCGGAGCGAGACCTCCCGGGAGTTTCCCGCACCCAAACGCGTCCCCTGAGGAACCACGGCGCACTTTGTCCCTGTCACCCCTCCCGCACCCCGCGGCTGCCGCTCCGTCCCTGCCCATCCCGGCCGGGCCCGGAGAACAGGGATAACCCATCCCAGGAGAGTCCGGGCAGCTCTCGGCACTCACCGCGTCCCGGCGGGGTGCAGCGGGTCGGGATATCCCGGGAGCTACCGCATCCCTGCCGGGATCCGCTCCATCCCTCCGGCCGCTCCCTTCCTGCGTCCCGCCCGCAGCGCGGCGCGGCCAAAGGAAGCGCGAGGAGGAGGAGGAGGGAAAAAGAAAAGGAGGGAAAAAAAAAAAAATCAAGCAGAAACCCAACCGCACTGACCATAGATAGAGCCGCGCAGGGTTCAGCTCCCTCTAGAGGCACCAAGTCCGGCGTGGGGCAGCGCCGAGCACCGGAGGCTTTTTGGGGGGTTCTTGGGGCTTCTCGGGGCTTCTCGGGGAGTTCAGGGGACGCTGAAGAGGATCGGGGGGTGCCGCGTGCGGGGTTGGCACCTCACACCCCGTGTCGCCCCCGCACCCTCCTGGAGATCCTCGGCTCCTCCTTGGCTTCTCCAGCGGTTTTCGGAGCTTTTCCTTACGGCTGCACCTTAAATTCGCCCTCTGCCAGGTTCCCCGGCTGAAAGCCTGGTTAAAGTAACGATTTGAGAGTTTCTGGCTCCTGGGAGGGAAACTTGTATCGATCCAACAGGAAAAAAAAATAGTCCCCGGCGGCAGAGGCGGCTCCCACAAAGTGCCTCCGGGAATTCGAAATCCGCGGAGATTTTGGGGCAATCCCAGCAGCTCGAGGAGAGCGCGGGAGAGATTCAGCCCTGGAGGGCTCAACAATCTGCCCCAGCTGCTTTTCCTCTCCTCGCTCCTTGGGCCGCTGCCAGGGCCTTGCTGGGGCTGGAAAATGCCAGATAAGCAGCAGAGCTTTGGGGCTGGGCAGAGCCTGAGCGCTGATTATCACATCACCTCTCTGCCCCATGGCAGGAGCGCTCTGAGGGCCCCACGGGACCTCCTCTGCCAGGGGTTTTGGAATTCTTGGCTTACTGGCTGAGCTTTTCCAGGGAAAACCGGCCCCTGGCTGCAGAGGGTCCTGCTCTGGCTCCCTCGGGGGTTGGGGGACATGGCCTTGGACACCCTGCTGAGGGTGGGGCTGTACTGACAGCTCAAAGCACAATCCAACCCATGCGAGGATTCTGTGGTTCCGAATCTCCTCGGAGCACCAGGTGGCACTCTCCGACTTCCCAGCGAGCCGAGCAGAGCCGGGCTAACCAGGCTGGGAGACGCAGACCCCGCTGGCTCCGGCTCCGGGCCAGGGACAGCGGGGACAGCACGATGGGACAGCGAGGGACCGGCTCTGCACGGGTCAAAGGGGTTTTCCAGGGGTTTTTTGGGTGGATGGATTCACCTCCTGCACCTTCAGCAAATCCCAGAATTGTAAAAACCCCACCCAGCCAAGCCCTGTTGTTGGTCAGGTTTTGTGCCAGAGTTTCTTCCCGGTTCCCTCTGGGGGTCCTGAGGTGGACAGGGCACCTTTCCCTGGGGCCTCCTGCAGACAAACCCAGAACGTTTCAGTCGAGTTTTGTTTTTTTCTTTTTTTTTTTTTTTTTTTGGAATGAGCCCAGTTTGGAGTCTCTTCTGAGAGAAGGTTGGACCAGCACTCCCTGCCTCAGTTTCCCCTCTCCTGCGAGGGGTTGCACAGCAGATCGATCCTCCCCTCCAAAGCACCTCATGGGTCACTGCCGGACTCTAAATTTCAGGCTGAGAGGGGCTTTGGACAGGATCAGCCGCTGGCTATGGAAAGCCTCCATTCCCGTGGGGAATTCCCGAGCCTGGCTGCCCTCAGCCAGCAAGCACGGTCCGCCCGCAGTCAGGGACAGCCCGGGAGGGAGGAAAAAGCGATTTCCTTCGCTCCGGGCACAGGAAGAGCCGCCTGGAGCTGGGGAAGGGGCTCGGTGCCCTCGCTGCCCGCCGGGCATCTGCACCTGGGGGCACCTCAGCTCCCGGCTTCTCCCTCCTGCAAGGAGCAGACGCGTTCTCCAGCTGCATCCAGCGCTGGGAAGCTCCCCAATAACATCGGGAAGAGGAGCCCGGGGTCTCCGGGAGTTTCGCCGAGTGCTTCCCCCTCCGTGCCCGCTCCGCAGCCTCCCGGCTGGGCAGTGCGTGGGCAGGGCAGGCTTTTGGAAAGCACCCCGAGTTCCGGGGGTGCTCCTCGGTGTGAACCCTCCGTCCCTGAGGCGCACAGAGGCTCCTTTCAGCCGCGGGGGTGTCTGTGGTGAACAGATCCCCACTCACAGAGAGAAGCAGGGACACGCCTGGCGTGGTTCCATCTGGAAAATGCTGGGGTCCAGCTTGTCCCAGGCAGCACAAGGGGCTGGAGGGCGGCGGGATGCCAGCACTGGGTATCCCTGGGCATCCCTGGGCATCCCTGGGTATCCTGGGCTGCCTGGTGCCCGCTGTGGGTCAGGTTTGGGGCACGGGAGTGCAGGGCTGGGGCACGGTGCCAGCCCTTCCCTCCCTAGATCCAGCCTGGATTCCCATCCCTGCCTAGATCCAGCTCCTGGGAGAGGCGGGGAGCAGCTCCCCACGTTCATCCCCCGAGCTGGGTCGGTGCTGCTGCCTCGCTCCTCAGCCCAAATCCGGCCCGACTTGGGCTCGGCCTGAAGCGTTCCCCAGCTCCAGCTCTTGCCTCTTCTTTTCCCTCAGCTTAATGAAAACACCACGTTTTCCTCTTTGCTTTCCCCTTTCCCCTTCCTGGGAAAGGACCCTTGAGTCTCCCCCCACCTCGACTGCCACGGCCTGGATATTTTTTTTTTTAAGATGAGGCGTATAGTGTGACTAAGACGTTCTCACTTCTCCCTCTTGATTATTCCCTTTTCTTTATTAAACAGCTCTGTGTTGAATTATTTTTCCTCCTTTCCCAACCTTCCTCCCTTCGGCTTTTATATTATTTATTCCCTGTGGATTTTAGGGTTTTATTCATTAATTTCTTGGTAAGAAGAGGACTCTATCCCCTCCCACACTGCAAAAAGATTAGTGGGATCATTTTGGCTGGGGGTGATCTCCACCCCATGGGGTTAAAACCTTACAGAGGTTTGTGAGAGGGGCTGGCTCCTGTCCCCATGGGCTGGAGAAGCTGTGGCTGCTTCATCCCTGAAAGTGTCCATGGCCAGGTTGGACAGAGTTTGGAGCAACCTGGGATAGTGGAAGGTGTCCCTGCCCATGGCAGAGGTTTTTAGGGTCCCTCCCAATCCATGGGAGACACCCCTTGACCTTCCCAGGGGTGCAGCAGGAGCGTCGTGTCCCCACATCCATCCTCAGCCATGCCCCGGCCTGGCCGGGCAGTGCTGGGTGCTGGAAGCGGTGACCTGAGAGCATTCCCAGAGCATTCCCAGCCCTCAGAGCATTCCCAGAGCATTCCCAGCCCTCAGAGCATCCCCAGCCTTCAGAGCATTTCCAGCCCTAACAGCACTCCCAGATCTGAGAGCATTCCCAGCCCTCAGAGCATTCCCAGCCCTCAGAGCACTCCCAGCCCTCACAGCATTCCCAAACCATTTCCAGCCCTCACAGCATTCCCAAACTATTTCCAGCCCTCACAGTATTCCCAGAGCATTCCCAGAGCATTCCCAGCCTTCAGAGCATTCCCATCCCTCTGAGAATTCCCAGCCCTCAGAGCACTCCCAGCCCTCACAGCATTCCCAAACTATTTCCAGCCCTCACAGCATTCCCAGAGCATTCCCAGCCCTCAGAGCATTCCCAGACCATTCCTAGCCCTCAGAGCATTCCCAGACCATTCCCAGCCCTCACAGCATTCCCAGACCATTCCCAGCCCTGAGAGCATTCCCATCCCTCAGAGAATTCCCAGCCCTGAGAGCATTCCCAGCCCTGAGAGCATTCCCATCCCTCAGAGCATTCCCAGCCCTCAGAGCATTCCCAGACCATTCCCAGCCCTCAGAGCATTCCAAGAGCATTCCCAGCCCTCAGAACATTCCCATCCCTCAGAGAATTCCCAGCCCTGAGAGCACTCCCAGCCCTCAGAGCATTCCCAGGCCATTCCCAGCCCTCAGAGCATTCCCAGTGCCGGTCACGGGCCGGAGGAGCTGCTGGCAGCGCAGCCCGGGCTAATCTGGGAATTGTATGCCAGGAAGGGCACACCCAGGCGGGACAAAGGCTGCGCTCCACGCTCCAGCGCTTCCCCCGGAGAGCCCCAGCGCTGCTGTGGAGCCGTCCCGGGGCCTCGCCTGGTCCCTGCCAGCCTTGGGCACCTGCTCCAGGTGTGGGGATGGAGTTTGGTGAGCTGCTGGATGCCCTCCCAGCCACCTCCTGCCCATCCCTGGGGAACGTCACAGCACGGGGATGTAGCACCCAAACTGCCCTGTCAGCCTGAAACCGGGGCTGTGAGGGAGATGCGCGCCCTGGTCACGCCCAGGGTGTTTAATCCGGACCCTGACAGTGGCAAATTCACGCGGCCACCGTTGTTTTCCTGCCGGTGTGGTTTAGTTGAGCTGTCATGGCAACAACCCCTTCCCCTGATGCCTTCCCAGGTACCAAAACTCTCCGTCCTTGACACATCCTTAGAAGCCTTGAGCTCCAAATAGACTCCAGGCTGTGCAAAACCGCTCGAGATTTCCCGAAGCTGTAGAAAATGTGGGGGTTATTATTAGCGCTCAGCCTCTGCCAGGGCAAGTGTCAAACACCGCGGAGGTGTCGGGAGGAAGGGTTTGACCCGGCTGAGTCAGTGCAGGGCAGCTCCTGGCGGGGTTCTGGGCACCTCTGAGGGAAGCAGCTGGTGTCATGTGCTGAGAGGAGCCTGGCAGGGACAACCGGGCCTTTCCACAGTGTCACCGTGCTCCTTGTCCCCGTGGGAAGTGGACACACCTCAGCCAGGCTGTGCTGGGGAGCTGCTGTGCCCTCTGAGGTCACTTGTCACCCTGGTGCAGCTGCACGTGATGCTGCCACATCCTGCTGGCGGTATTTTAAGGTGGCTGTTTACAAACATGGCCCGTGCATGATGAAAAGCCTCGCTGGCTTCTCCCGTGCCGATGGAAAACCGGGATCCAGCGCTGGAGAGCTGTCCCAGCTGTGGAGGCTCGATCCCATTTCCATCACCCTGCTCCTCACTGCAGCCTTGCCCTAAGCCACTCAGGTTTGTCCTGCTCCTGCTGCTCCTCCACAGAGCCCCACTCGTGGCCTCCTCCGTGCAGGATGCTGCACCAACATGGAGGCAAAGAAAGGCCTGGAATAATGTCCAGGCTGAGATTCACCGGGGCTCATGAAGCTGCTGTAAAGTTGCATTACAAATGTGAGCCACTCGGATATTCCAGTGATCCGAGCCAGCAGAGGAGAATATTTTAAATGAAATATTCATGGGGATCCTCAGCCTGCGAAAGTGATAGAGCTCTGCTGCCTTCTGTGGACTCACACTAATTTATTTTTTATTATGACCCATTTGTAGGATGATGGGGCCGGGAGGCTCCAGGCGGTCGCCTCCAGCTTCAGATCCCAGTTTTTTTGGGTTTTTTTTTTCAGGTGCTCTAAAAGCGCAGAAGAGCTCCACAATCTGTGCCCCAAATTCCAAACCGCTAAGGATGTAGCCTGGTATTTCTGACACACCAAACCTGGGCTCTGACACAGGCAGAAGTTCCTCCCTGCCCTGGCAGCTCAGACAGGCCACAGGGTCCCCTCTGTGCCGCTGGCACTGCCCTGGCTGAGGAAGGGACCATCATCAAACCAACAAAGGGCATTCACAGCCCTGGAGCAGATGGGAGAAATATTTGCCAAACAAAGGCTCTATTTTCAAGGAAATCCTCTGACTTTCTGCCTCGAAGACAGAAATGATTCAAGCTCTGGCACAGGCGGCCAAGGAGCCGTGGGTAGGAAATTCTCCTGTCATGGACTGAGCAGCTCTGCCATGGCTGCAGTGAGAGCTGGGACTGCTTTTCCAGGCAGATATCATTCCTGCTTTACATTTGGGAATGACTTGAACCCTTTTGTAGAATCCAGATGCACCTATTTCATCCCTGGAATTGTTCCAGGGGAGGTTGGACAGGGCTTGGAGCAAGCTGAACTGGTGGAAGGTGTCCCAGCCCATGGCAGAGGATGGATGGATGGAACTGGGAGATCATTAAGGTCTGTCCAACCTATCCTAGAATATTTCCAGAGATGGGCCATCCCCAGCTGCTTCATCCACACATCCAGCCCTGCTCAGCACAGCACACAGCTTTGGGGTCTGCTGGTGGGATGTGAAATACACTGTAATGACACCTATAATTCTTAAAACCCGCAAAATAAAGCGCTTGTGTGGTTCCCTTTTTTCTTTCCCAGCTGTAAATTCTGCCCAGCTTCCCCTCCGCCCGTGCCTGTCCTGGTTTATGGCATCGCCGCAAGCTCCGGACTGATTTACATGCGGAGCCCATGAAGAGTCGCTCCCGCCCCGCGCTGTCCCTCGGTCCCTTGTCCCGGCTGCAGTGACTCAGCCCACCGTGACTAACTCTTCCCTCTCCGGCAGGCAGGGATGGCGGCTTTGCTCAGCGCCCTGCTCCGCGCTGCCGGAGAGCCGCCCTGGCACCGAGTCACTCATCCCGAGGAGGAGATGTCCGGCTGCTGCTTCCCCTGCAGCAGGGCTCGGCCGGGGCAGCCCCGCATCGCACCCCGCATCCCCGTGCTGCCTGGAAATCAGATGCCAGGCTGGATATTGCCCATCTTCCCGGGGCTCCGTGGGTTGTTTCCTCCCCAGAGGGGTTTGGACATGGTGGGAGGGTTTGTCCACCCTGCTGGGGTTTGCAACCAGCCTGTCCTCACCCTCCAGCAGGATGGGGTGTGCTTGGGAGTCAGGATTTCCTTCAGCCGGGCTTGGGAGTGAGGATTCCCTGGGTTTGGGAGTGAGGATTTCCCTCACCGGGGTTTGGGAGTGAGGATTTCCCTCAGATGGGTTTGGGAGTGAGGATTTTCCTCAAATGGGTTTGGGAGTGAGGATTTCCCTCACTCACAGGGACAGCCTCCTTCCCCGAGGGTGGAAACGTGTCTGATGAGGCTTTGTTACCCCACACCCAGTCTGCAGTTTAAAGTGATGGAATATGTGCACAGAAGGAATAATATGGAAGGAATTCATGGCTGTGAGGGTGGGCAGGCCCTGGCACAGGTGCCCAGAGAAGCTGTGGCTGTCCCTGGATCCCTGGGAGTGCCCAAGGCCAGCTTGGAGCAGCCTGGGAATGGTGGAAGGTGTTCCTGCCCGTGGCAAGGGTGGAATGGGATTGGATTTAAGATCCTCCCAACCCAACCCATCCCAGCAGGATGTGCAGGGTGCCCAGGGCACTCCTGGCCGTGCTGGGATGGGGGTCCAGCAGGGCACTGGGTCCCTTCCAGCTTTGCCCCGAGCATCCCTGGTGCCATCCAAGCGGGAACAGCCGTGCTGCCAGCTGGCACCCCCGTTCCCGACGTTGTTACCTGGAGGAGCCCAGGCAGGGTGTGTGCACCGAGGGGAGCAGCCTCCACCTGTCCCCCTGCCCCTCGGGGACATGCCCAATGTGACAGGGGTGGTGGCCTGGCCCAGCCAGGGAGGCACAGCCCATGGGCCACTGGCTTCCCAGCCCGTCACTCAGCAGGAAGGAAGGCAAGGCTGTGGTTTGCTCAGCGAGGGCTGTAATTAGGCTGATTGGCACTAACTTGCCTTAAAATGCCGGGGAGGAGGGGAAAAAACCACAGCTCAGCCATTTTATGTGGGCTATTACTGGGAGAAATGGAGCCAGGACAGGGCTGGCTCTGTTCCTTCTCTCTGTGACATTCCCACAGGCCCTTTCAGAGCAGACCACCCTCAAGAGGAGCTTCACTGTTGTACCCCCTGCTTCAAATCTGCCTGGCACGGCATCCCCAAAGCCCAGCTCAGGCTGGGACGGAGCTGAGCGTGCCCCGGGGCTGGCAGGGCACGGCGGGCTGCGTGCCCCAGCACATTTCCTGCCAGGCTCTGATAAGATGTGCCTTCATTCACGGCTGTGTGCTGACCACAGGCCACATGAGAGGCCCGGCGTGGCCCACTTGGGAGCAGAGGAAACGCGGCGTGGCCTGGCAACCCCTCTGCTGCTGGGAGGAGAGGCTGTGCCTGGCCGTGGTGGAGCCCTTTGGGGTTCTTCAGGGGCTGGGCACGCTGTGGGATCCGATCCCAGCGCTGCTCGGGGCTGCTGGAGCTGCTTGGGAAATTTGCTCATTTGTCACAGAATCCCAGGCTGGTTTGGGGTGAGAAGGATCTCAAAGCTCATCCCATTCCACCTCCTGCCACTGACACCTTCCAGGCTGCTCCAAGCCCTGCTGGGACCAGTCTGGCCTGGGTCCTGCCCTGATGTGCAGGAGAAGGCCTTGGGTGAATAAAGGAGGATTTTCCTGGGATATAAATTGTGTGGGGCTGAGCCAGTGCTGGTCCCACATGGGCACAGCTGTAATGGGCAAAAAAGCAGCGGATTTGGGGCACAGCTGTGGAGGATTTTGAAGGTGGCTGCACAGAGGTGACACCTGAGGTGCAGGGCAGGGGTGGCCAGCGAGCCAGGAGGGCTGGGAAGTACAAAACCTCTTGGGCAGCAGATGAAGGGCTGGGAAATGAGGAACGGGGCTCTTCCCTCACCCATCCTGCCATCCTGACCCGCGCTGAGGGTACAGCTGGCAGCCCCAGCCCCTGCTCCACCCCCCAATTAACCCGTGTTTGCTTATTAGGGGAGTTACAAGCCTGTGCAAACACTTCCATTTGCTTCCGATAAAGCCGAGGGAGGAGAAAGCCCTGCCCACGAGGTGTGGCTCCTCCCAGGGGTCTGGGGCGAGCCGGGGCTCCCGAGGGCCACCTGGCAAGGTCCGAGCATCCCTCCCTGCCGCAGCCGAGTCCCGTGTCACCCGCTGGCTGTCCCCAACCCCGCTGCTCCCGCACAGCCGCGGCGTTTGTCCCAAACTTGGCCCGGTGTCGCCAAGAGCAACTGCTAATTGTTCTCGCTCTCTGTACTATATTTAATTCCCCACTATTATTTTTTCCCCTTTTAATCATAAAAAGCCTAAATTTCCCTCGGGGAAGGTTATTGGCTCGAGTGTGGAAATATACCTGTGCCTTGCATGGCGCTGGGCCACTGGGGCTTTGGCTGTATTTTTAAATCCAAGTACAAAGTGTCTTCCACGCCAGCGCCGTTTAACCCTTCCCAGGAGGGAGAGTGGGAGGAAAGGAGTGTGTGTGTGTGTTGGGGGGGGGGGTTCTTCCCTTTTTCTCGGCTCCTGCTTGGAGCACGATGGGTTTGGATGCATGGACAGCAAGCTGGGCAAGGAGAAACGTGAGCTTTGAGGAATTTACCCCATATTCCTCTAGCAATTGCTCCGCTTTTCCCTCTCCCAGCCCCACGAGGTCGCCCCGAGCATCTCCTCCTTCCCAGCCTCCCGCTGCCCCCGCTGTGGGTGTGTGGGGGGGGTCGGGGTGCTCCGAGGTAACCCGGAGCCTCACCACCTTTGAGGATGTGGGCCAAAGTCATCCAGACTGAGAGCTATTTCAGGGGAGCGCGGCTGCTCCCGCGGGAGCCGCGGCACAGCCGCCGCCGGAGCCGGCCGGGCACAGCGGGGACAGGCAGGAGGGAGCTGCTCCCGTCTCCTCCCTTAATGAAATCACCCGAGGGGGCTCAGCCCTTCCCCCACAGACCTTGGGGCGCCTTTCAAGCGGCTGCTGCAGGGGGAGGTTTGGGTTTGCAGCTCAGATTTGGGGTCTCACCCTCATCCCTGTGGATTTTCTGCTCCAAAAGAGGGGTTTTGTTCAGTGGTAGCTGCTCTGTGTTCTGAAATCCTCACTCAGAAGGAGAAATGGGATTGAAACAACCCTTTTTGTTTTTGCCTGGGGTCAGTCCTGGTTTCATCCATCCCAGCCCTGATGCTGCTTCTCTCTGGGATGGGAGGACGGGGCAGTCAGTGTGAAAGGCTCCACACAGGCTTTGTGCTGCCTCTGGGTGCTCCCTGACCCCCCTGCTCCCCCCAGAGCCACCAGACGAGGGGACAAATTCCTCTCCTGGCCCAAGAACCCCCCTCCTCTGCCTGACCCTCAGCAGAGCCCTCTCAGTGCCTGGCACAAGGGACTGAGTGTCTCCCTCCCTCCTCCCCAAACAAAGGCAGCCACAGTTATTTTTCTCCTTCTTCTTCTTCCAAGTGGTTTCACCCTTGAGTTGCCGGCCTTGATTTGGGATTCCTGAGGGCACCAGAAGCCAGAGGGGGCCCTGGCAGGGCTGGGAAGTTGTTTGGGCACTGGCACCCACCTGCCCACCCCAGCCACCCCACCTGCTCCATCCCCTCCAGCTGCCTCTCAGGGCGTCCACACAAAGCTGAGCTCCACTCGGGATCCTGTGGGGCTCTGGGGGCGAGGATACAACCCCGGGTGATCTGTTCTGGGCATCCCACCCCATGCCAGTGCAGGGAACTGCAGGGAACGCTCCCTGCCAGGCTCCCCGTGGGAAGGGTGGGCAGGTAAGGGGAGCTTTGCCAAGGGAGCATCCCGCGGGCAGGGCGGGGGCCTGGGGCAGGGAGGGGACCCTGCAGCTCCTTCAGAGGAGCAATTTCAGCATGAGAAAGGAATGTGGCTCCCGGCCCTGCCAGGGATGGGATGGAGGCTGTGCTCAGGAATAGGGATGATTTCTGCTGGCCTGACTCACTGGCGGCCTCCTCAGAGCCGCTTCCTCTCCGGGAGGCAGAAACTCCCAGTTTTTATTTATCACACGGCTTAAAGTAGGGGTGAAGGAAGGAAATGTTCTTATTTTTAACTCCTCTGTCTCCTCGGGGCCTGGGCCAGCACTGGCATGGTGAGGTGGCCATCAGGAGCATCCCTGTGGCCAGGGCTCCCCCTCACCTGAGCACTGCAGGCTGTTGGCAGCTCCCCACGGGCTCTGAGCCCACGCACGGAGTGTCCCTGCAGGCTGGGAGCATCGAGGGACCCTGTGCAGAGCAGGGACACCCAGGGTGGGCAGGGGGATGGCTTGGTGTGGGCACAACCACGCTGAGGGCAGCCGAGATCCGCTGAGCCCCGGGGAAAATTCATTTCTCTGTCCTTAGAGCCACCTGCCCGTGCTGCTGCTCCTGTGGGGACAAACTTTGGGGACCTGCTGGGGGTCCCTGTTTGTGCCCCTCACAAGGACAGAGCTGTCACCAACCCCGGGGTCCCTTTTTGTGCCCCTCACAAGGACAGAGCTGTCACCAACCCCGGGGTCCCTTTTTGTGCCCCCCACAAGGACAGAGCTGCCGTGTCTCAGAGCTGGGGGATGGGGAGGGTTTCATCCCTCCCAGCTCCATCCAGGGCTCATTTGGGGATGTTGTGTCACAGTTCCCAGGGTTCAGAGTGGGCAGGGTGACACCCCTGGAATATTTTGAGTTCCTCAGCTGAGCTGGGCCATTCAGTGGCTGGCTGGGCACTGTCAGCACCCTGGTGGTGCCATGGGGGGGATGGAGGTTTCCAGATGCTCCACCTCGCTGTTCCCAGTCCTCCTGGGGGCCAGAAACAAGGCCAGGTGCCAGTTTGTTCAGTGCCATGGGGTTTTTTACACTCCCAGAGGGTTTTCCTTGCCCAGCCATGCCCAGTAGGGCTGGTGGCACTGTTGTGGCACAGCCACGGTGCCCCTCAGCTGAGGCACCGCTCATGTCTGTGCTCAGAGCGGCTGATCCGGGTGTGAAGTTTGGGACTTTGGTTCCTTGGGGTTTCCTTGAGCTCCTGTTGTGAAACCTTCATTTGCTTCTAAAAGCAGTGAGTTTTTGTTGGGTTTTTTTTTCTCATGATCTTCTCTTTTCCCCCTCTGTTGCCCTGAGATAAAGGCTTCTAAATTTGTCCTGTGCTGAAAACGCAGCTAATCCTGATGGACCTGAATTCGCATCTCCCCCCCAGAGGAATTGCACTAATTTTTTTTTCCCTTTGTTCTGCCAGGGGACCTGTCCGTTTCCTAGTGGAAAGAAAAAAAAAATCACTATTTAGGGCAAGGTTTATATTCCCGAAACCTGTGTTTGTTTGCGAGAAAAGAGGACAGGAGGGAAATAAATGAGAAAAGCATCATGCTGCTTTTTTTTTTCCTCTCCCAATATTGTTTTTACAGCAGGCAAGTTTTAATTAAAAGTGAAAATCTGGGTCGCTTGTGCTGTCCAGAAGATGCTCTGAGGACGTGGTCCTTTCCCACCAGTGTTAATTTGGGAGCCCAGAGCAGCTGGCCCAGTCTGGAGGTGTTGGGAAGGCTCCTTAAAGGATTACAGGGACAGGGTGGGCTCTGGAGGAGGGCGTGAGGGTCTCTCCTTCCTGCCCGCAGCTCCTGGTGGTGATGGAGGGGTTGGATTTGGCCTTTGGGGTGCTGGGTGAGCCCTGTGCCACTCTCCCAGGCTCGGGCTGTCACCGTGGCGGGGGACGGGGACGGGCAGCACTGCGGGGACAGCGCTGTGAGAGGCAGCGCAGGTGCGAGCTGCAGGGAGCGGCGAGCTGGCAGGAGCCGCCTGGGCTGCAGGAAGCCGCAAGGGCTCGCCTGGGGCAGAAAAATCCACCGAGAGCCGCCTCGGCCTCACCTGGGGCTCTCCCTGCTGCGGGCGGTGCGGGACCCGGGAATGCGCCAAAGGGACGGGGACGGGGACGGGGACAGGGACGGGAACAGGGACAGGGACAGGGACGGGGACAGGGACAGGGACGGGGACAGGGACAGGGACAGGGACAGGGAC
>QUSF01000065.1:2013607-2055300 GCA_003676055.1 Chloebia gouldiae | reverse complement strand
AGGGACAGGGACAGGGACGGGGACAGGGACAGGGACAGGGACAGGGATAGGGACAGGGACGGGGACAGGGACAGGTGCCACCTGAGAGGGGCTGCACCAAGGGGGCGGCACGGGAGAGGCCGTGCGGGACGGGGAGGCAGCGGCGGCAGTGCCCGCTCGCTGTCGCCGGTGGCTGCGGACGGTGCGCGGGGGCTCCCCGCGACCCCCGAGCGCCCGGGGCCGTTCCAAGCGGGGGAGCCACGGGCGAGACCCCCGGGCTGGGGGCTCCGTGCTTGGCTCTGAGCGGCCCCAGGGGGCTCCGTGCCGGCGGCCGGGGGTCGCGGAGCCGAGTCCGGGCAGCGGAGCCGGGGCTGCCCGCGGGCACCGGGGCGCGCAGCCCGCGCCCCCCCCGACGGGAGGCGGGTGCGGGGGTGGGGCCTCCGGTGTCCCCCCCCCCGTCCCGCCGGCCTCGGGTCCCCTCCCCGCTCGCTGCTGCCGGCGGGACTTCCTGATCCCGCCGCATTGGCCGCAGGTAGCGCAGCTGTGCGCGACGGGGCACGGACAGACGGACAGAGCCCATGCGGACCCTTAGCTGAGCTTCATCCCCCGCCCCCTCCTCCTCCTCCTCCTCCTCCTCCTCCTCCTCCTCCTGGTCTTCCTCCTCCCTCCCTGCCCGGCTGCCTTCCTGCCCGGCACATGTAAAACTTGTGCGTGCGGCTCCGCTCCCGTCCCGCTCCCGGTGCTGCTGGCGGCAGGAGCCGGGCTGGGATCGTCCCCCCGCGGAGCAGAGACCCCTCCGCGCCCCCCGGAGCAGGGATCCCCCCCGGCTCCGCTCGCCCATGCTGGATTTCGGCCCGGGAAGGTGACTGCAGGAGGAAGCGGCGCCGCGCCGGGTCAGGGTAACCATGAATGAGATGTCGAGTTTCCTGCACATCGGGGACATCGTCTCCCTGTACGCCGAGGGCTCCGTCAATGGCTTCATCAGCACCTTGGGGTGAGCGAGGGGCTCCCGGGGCCGCCCCACGGTGATTCCGGGATGGACGGGACGGGACGGGGCAGCTGAGCCGGAGCGCGGTGGGAAAAGGAGCGGGGAAGCTCCGGGAGCTCAGCAGGGACGGGGAGAGGAGCCGGGCAGGGGGAGAGGCTGTCCCCGGGCTCGTCCCCGGGCTCGCCCCCGGCTCCAGCTGCTGCCAGGGGCTGGATGTGGACCTGCAGGGACCCTCAGCCCCCTTTCCCCTGGCCAGAAGCTGCTTCCCCCCGTTCAGGGGCTGGGGGGATGAGATGGGTTTGAGCAGCGCCAGGGGTCGGTGGGATGAGGACGGGGACCTGTGGGGGTGACAGCTCGGCCAGCCGGGGCCCCTCCTGGGCATTCTGTGCCCCCAGCCCTGCCCAGTGTGGCCGGAGGCTGCCGGGCCAGGACAGGCAGTGGCGGCTGCCGCTGTCCCCTCAGCGTCGCACACAGCCGGTGGTCAGCGGGAATCGCTGCAGGGTCACCAAGCCGGGCTGCCCGTGGCTACCAAGTGCTGCCAGGGGCTGAGGGACAGGGCAGTGCCAGCTCCGGGCTGGGGCAGCTCCCTGGACGGGCCGGGGGATCTCTGCCCAGCTGGGGACCTGTCCGGTGTCACTCCTGTGTCCCTGCAAGCCAAGGGTACGGCTGGAGCCGCGGCTGGGCACAGCCAGGCCAGCGATGCCCCTCTGCTCCCACCGGGAATGTTTGCCCGGCGGCACGGGGACAGGGGGGGTGACAGGGAGGGCTCCGACAGGGCCGCCCTGGGGCACGGGTGGGTTTTTCCTTACCCTGACTCAGGATGCCAAAGTGTGCCCGCAGCCCCGGGCGAGTGGCATGTGGGGCCGTGCCAGCTCCTGCCCCACGCTGCTGCGTGTAGGAGAGGCTGAGCTCAGGCAGGAATGCTGACTTGGATGGGATTCCTGGGGCAGGAGCTGCCCGGCTCTATAATCTGCGCTGAATGCACTTGCTCCCACATGCCTGTGCCGAAGCGGAGCCGCACATACCTGCGCCCACACGCGTTCCCTCACCCACCACCGGGCACGCGTGGCTCTGGGCTGCTGCCCACCGGGGCTCCCTCCACCTGGCTGCCCAGAAATGGGGTGCAGAAGTGCCCAGAATCGCCGTGTGTGCAGCCACAGTGCCGGGCAGCAGGTCCTGCAGGTGCAGCCTGTCTGAGCCAGCCCTTCCTGCACCCCCACGGGTGCTTTTGGGGAGGTCTCCTTGGAGCTGTCCCAGTGCCAGAGCTGTGCCCAGGCAGGGGGTGCTGAGCACTCCTCCAGCCTCTTGGAAATGGGGTCTGCAGGAGGCTCTGCAGGGAGCAGCACTTATTGTAGTCCCCAGAACACATCTCAGTGGCTCAATTAGAAAAATGTGGATTTTTCAGAGCTCTGATCCCTTTGCAGCTCTGGCCCTCACATCCCCCTTTTTGCCAGGTGTTTTCCCAGACTTCCCCAGAAGCAGCTGAAGAGCAGGGCTTGCCTGGGGAGCCTCTTCTTCCTGGCCCAGCACATCCTCTGCTGGGCAGCCCCACTTTCCAGCCTTCTGCTTCCTGCAGGTTCTTCCTCCCCTCCCTCCTAAAATTGTTTTCCCTGGTGCCCTGCGACATGGGAGACCCAACCGCACCTTAAATCACTCCTGCGATAAGGGACCAGGTGACTCACCGAGAGTGCTCCTCCTGCCACAGGGACCTTCCTTAGCTCATTTGCAAGGCAAACAGCTCTGCCAGCCCACGCAGGCGCCCGGCGGAAGCCTTCCTGACATCCTTCCTTGTGGAGGGGCTGGCTGCGGGCTGTGGGATCGCCTGGGGTCTGCAGCGGGATCCTCTCTTTATGGGGTGGCACGGAGTGTCCCCAGGTGTTGATCACCAGTGTCACTTTAAGGGTGGCTGCTGTGACATCCCTGTGCCAGCACCCTGTGGAGCAGCCCCGGGGGTCTCCAGGGTGTGGGGCAGAGGTGAGGGGAGCCCTGCAGTCCCCACCTGAGGCTCCTCTGCTCCTCGAATCTCTCCCTTTCACCCTCTCTCCTCAGTGAGCGTTTGCTCCTAAGCAGGAAAAACATCCCGGGCCGGGTGTGGAGCTCAGGCTGGGCTCGGAGGGGGGGAAATGCCGAGCCAAGATACCCAAACCAGCCCAAATGCTCGAGTCAGCCCAAAGCAGTGCCCTGGGAAGGGAGAACCGGGCTCGGGGCTGGTCACAGTGACCCTTGTGGGGCTGGGGCACAGGATGGGCTGACTGGAGTGTCCAGAAGTGGTTTTGGGGACGTGAGAAGTTGCCCTGGAGGATTCTGTGCTACCCCATCCGTGCCAGGCTCCTAAAACCCTTCAGGGGCTCAGAACAGGCACTGGCAGAGGGGAAGGGTCGGTGACAAACGCAGCTGGGTGCCGGGTGGCTGTTTCAGGTGAAATAACACCTGTACCTGTGGTTGCAGGTGGATTTTGGGGTGGAGCAGCACGGGGAGATGCAGTTGGTTAAAGGGTAACTCCATCTCCGCCGGGTCAGGATGAACCCATCCCTGCCGAGAGGAGGAGGAGGAGGAGGAGAAGGAGTCCGAGCGCTCCTGGCACCGGGACAGCACCAAAAAGCTGCATTTTTGTGGCTGCCCTGCTCACTTTACTCTCTCCTCCCTGGGGCAGTGCCCATCCTGCGGGTGCCAGAGGAGCTGACACGGCTCTACGGCCAACAACGAGCTCTCATCACCCTCCTCTTCCTCCTCCTCCTCCTTTTCCTCACCTCAGGCTTTGCTGGGCTTTGTATTGGGGTTCTCCTGGCTCTATTGGGGTTTCCCTTTTCCCAGAGCTCCCTGGACCCCGGCATGCCTGAACTCCCCCTTGGCATCATCTGTGCCGCATCTGGGGAAAGTTTCTGTGCCACATCTGGGGAAAGTTTCTGTGCCACATCTGGGGAAAGTTTCAGCCCAGCCCAGCAGGCTCCAGCTGGGGGCTGTCCCCAGAGAGGGGTCGGGAGGGTCCAACTGCTCTGGATTTTGGACGAGCTCCTTCTCCCCTGACCTCGGGGAAGGCTCTGCCTCGCAAGAGGCCAAACGCGCTGGCTCCAGGCCAGGGAATCACTCTGTGCTCGGGGTTCGGAAGCACCAGGAAGCTCCGCTGGAAGCCCGGGGCTAAGAGCCGGCCAGATGCTCGCCCGCGCCTTGAGGGGCTCATCAGCGCTGGATCTCGCCCCTCCTGCTCCCGGGGAGGGGGAATTTGGAATGGCAAAATGACATTCCGTGGGTGCATCCCGCCTCCTGCCTCGCTCAGGATCCTCCTCCCGCTGCTTGGACACCGTTTTGCCATTAAAAGGTGCCCTCGCACATCCCCGCCGCTCTTCGGGGAGCTTCCCTGGCCCATCCCACCGCGGGAATGCCGGTTATTAGCGGGAGCATGTCCCAGCCCCAGCAGCCTCCCAGGTGACTCATGTCCTCTCTGTCAGAATCCCTTTCTTTTTTTTTATTATTATTATTTTCAGGAAATTTTTAACTGAGGAATGTTTGCCCAGAGTATCAGTTTAATAAAAAGAACGCTTCGTGTTCCTGCCGAGAGCGTAATCCTGGGATTACAGATGCTGAAAGTGCCTTGAGATCGTTAACTAATTAAGACTTCAAGGCTGACAGGTCACTATCTCTAATCCTGCCTGGTGGAGTGGGGATGCCGGGCACAGGGCACAGTTGCAGCAGGGCCAGGAGGAGTGAGAGGCTTCTCTGCTCTTTTCTTCAGTGCTGAAAATAAACCCGGCAGGTCAGGCCCTTCCTCAGAGACCTCCAGCAATAAGAGTGGAGGATTTGGGGGTTTAAAGTGCCCAGATCAATCGAGCCTTTCTGCCTCCGTGGGCACCGATGGGAGCTGGGGATGTGCTGAGGGTCAGGGCTTCACTCCCTGAGCCCCACCCGTGGATTGATGTCCTCAGCCCTCGGTGGTTTTTCTCCAAGGCACATCCCAAGGGTTTGTTCTGCCCTGTCCCCCATCAAAATAGCAGAACAGAAACCAAACTGCCCCCGAGTGACACCAGGGCTCTGCTGCATGTCCCCTGTGGTGCTGCAGCCGTTCTGGTTTTTCCCCTTTCCCTCTTTCCCTGCCTTCTCAAGGCTCTGCAAGAACCTGGGAATGTCCATGGCTACTTCCATGCTGTCACGACCCAAGGAAAAGGTGTTTGGACAGCCCCAAACCCCCTGGTTTGCAAAGCCCAGGCAGTCCTGTCTGGCCACAGCTCGTGGGTTTGGGGTTTTTCCAACCTTCCAGGTCTTTGCTAATGGTTTTGAAGCTTCTGCTGCCACCAGGCAAATTGCTTTTCTCTCTTCGTGTGAAATGTGAGGCTGTTCTCGCCGGCCCCGGGAGCCGTGAGGAGCACAGGGGTGTCAGAGCCCGGTGCCAGCCCACGCCTCCTCAGCAAGGACACGGCAGCTCCGGGCTCCCCGGGGTCCCCATCCATCAGCACCGAGGCCAAATTCCTCTCTGCGAGCGAAAGGAATTCTCCCCTCCTCCAGAGAGCGGCTGGGCTGAGGGAAGGAGGCCGGACCTGCGGGTGGGATGGATCTGCTGCGGTTTTTAGCCCTTTGCGGAGCAGCGCGTCCATCTCCAGCGATTTTCGGGGTGTTTGCTGTGCTGGGGACACCGAGAGTCCCTTAGGGGCGGCGGGACAGCGCAGGCTCCGCTTTGCCTTTGCTGCTCCGGGCTGTCCGTGCCCTTCTCTCCCAGGGACAGAGCTGTTCCCCACGGACTGGAGCGCTGCGGGCCATTCCCGCATCCTCCGGCACGCTCTGCGCGTGGGGACACGCTTCCCTCTCGCTCTCCCGGGCAGGAGCAGAGTTTCTCCTGCTGCTCCGGCTTCCCGGGGCTGGGCAAAGCGGGGGAGCGGGTACAGCCTGTCTTGCTGGAGCTCCCGGTTCCCTCCGGAGCCCCGCACGGAGCTCCCAGCACAGGGAGCCCCTCGGGCGATGCTCGCCCCTCTGATCCCCCTGCCGGGCTCTGCTTTGCTCTCCTCCCGAACTCGGAAAAGCAACGTCCCACCCACCCCAAAATCAACCCCCAGCACCCAAGGCCAAGCCTCGAGGGTTTTGCTCAACGCTGGGAAAACAGAGGTGGGCAGGGAGGAGACACGGAGCCTTGATCTGATGGGCAGAGCCTGCAGCTCTGATCAGATAATAATTAATAACTGGGTTTGGGGGCGCCCTGCCACCCCCATGCACAGCACCTGCACCCTCCGTGTCCCCGTGGGAAGAGTTCCCAGACAGGGAAGGAGAACTGGTGAATGGAGCTGAGCTCCTACCATTTTTGTTGGATTGAGGGTGCAATAACAGAGCTCTGTGTGCAGGGGGGAGAGCTGGGCAGGGCAGGGTCCCCTGTGGCACAGGGCACTGAGAAAAGGGCCTGGAGTGACTGCCACGAACCCTCCCTGGTTTTCACTGCTGTACCAGCCCTGTGTGCCCGAGGCAGCGGCATGGAAAACACCCAGGGAAGCAGTGGGAACAGAGGGAAGGGGTGTTTGGCTCCTGAAAAGATTTATGGGTGGGAAACAGGTGGGAAACGGGAGGTGCAGCTTTGGATTTGTCACTCTGGGCCAGGTGATGGTGGCACAGCCACTCTGCACACGCAGCCCTGCTGTTCCTGACCCCGCTCTCGCTTTTTGTCCCCCTCAGGCTGGTGGACGATCGGTGCGTGGTGGAGCCAGCGGCCGGAGACCTGGACAACCCCCCCAAGAAGTTCCGAGGTGAGGCTGGGGCAGCTCCATCACTCTGTGAGCAGCATCGGGGCCAGTCCTGGCCCTGAGCATCCACAGCAGGCATGGCATGGCATGGCATGGCACGGGGGCACAGCTCTGCCCTGCGCTGCACACACCTGGCAGGTGCTGGCATGGTCCACCCCATGTGCTCAGGATGTTCCACACTCAGGGAAAGGCCCTATCCCAGCAGGATTTGAGTGCCTGGATGACACAACCAGGGAGCAGAGAACTGGGAAATCTCCCCAAACCCATGATTGGGGTGTTGGTTTAGGGCAGCTGCTCCTTTCATCCCCCTGTTGTCATTTTATGTCTTCTTTTAAATAAGAATTTTTAAATATCGGTTCCCCACTCTGCCTTGCGCCTCATCGTTTTTCTCAGGGTGGCTTTAACAGCACCCATCCCCCTGACCACCCTCCTTTCCCCCCACAACCCAAAATGTCTCAAGACACCAATTCTTCCACTCCCTCAGGATCCCACCAAGCAGTGACCTGGCTCTCCACGGGCATTATTACCATTAATTTATTCACTAATTTAATTAACCACCCATCCAGCATCTCCAGCATCCCCCAGATTCCAGCCGGGGCTGGACGCTCAGCAGCCGCCCCGTCCCCCTGCCCGGCCGTGCACGTGGGTGGAATCTCTTTTCCAGGCGCAGGTTTTTGGGCTCAGCCCTGCTCTCTGCTCTCGCTATCAGGATATCCAGCTGTTTGTTTTAATGGCCGGAAAGGTAGAGCTCTCCCTGCTCGATAGCCATCGCCTGCAGCGAGGTGAAAACAACGGGCTGGGGCTGCTGGCCCAGAGGCTGCAGGGGATTTTCGTGCGCTGTCGCCGTCCCCACATCCTGTGGCCGGACCCTGCCCTATCCTGAAGCGCACACGGGTCGTGCCGGGGCTTCCCGCTGGGAAAACGGGACCCTCCCGCTGAGGGCAGCTCTGAAAGGTTCTTTGGAAATGCCAGAATCCACCTGGGAGCTGCTCCTGCCTGGCTCTGCCTTGGAGAGACACTTGACACCTCTCAGTTATTTGTTTTTTATTTCTTGAGGTTTCTTCTCGTGCTGAGGCTCTCCCAGCCCAGTTCAGACATGTCAGGAAAGGCTCCCACCCTCCCAGGCGAGGGGACAGCGGGACCCTCAGCAGTGCCACTGCTGTCCCCAGCTCCCCAAAGGAGCCACCTGCAGATTTTGCTCCTCAAAGCCTCTCTGGGTGGAAGTTTTGCCCCCAAAGCCACGCTGGGTGGAAATTTTGCCCTCAAAGCCTCTCTGGATGGAAGTTTTGCCCCCAAATCCACGCTGGGTGGAAATTTTGCCCTCAAAGCCTTTCTGGGTGGAAGTTTTGCCCCCAAAGCCACTCTGGGTCAGATCTTTTGCCCCCCAGGCCTCTCTGGGTGGAAATTTTCCCCCTCAGGCCTCTCTGGATTGAAGTTTTGCCCCCCAGGCTTCTCTGGATGGAAGTTTTGCCCCCAAAGCCACATTGGGTGGAAGTTTTGCCCTCAAAGCCTGTCTAGATGGGAAGTTTTGCCCCCCAGGCCTCTCTGGGTCAGAGGTTTTGCCCCCAGGCCTTTCCGGGTAGGAGATTTTTCCCCTCAGGCCTCTCTGGGTGGAAATTTTGCCCCTCAGACCTCTCTAGATAGGAAGTTTTGCCCCCCAGACCACTCTGGGTGGAAATTTTCTCCCTCGGGCCTCTCTGGATTGAAGTTTTGCCCCTCAGGCCTCTCTGGATGGGAAGTTTTGCCCCCAAAGCCAGGTTGGGTGGAAGTTTTGCCCTCAAAGCCTCTCTGGGTGGAAGTTTTGCCCCTCAGGCCTCTCTGGGTAGAAATTTTGCCCCCAGAGCCACTCTGGGTCCTGGCAGGTCAGCCCCACATCACCCTCCCAGCTGCTCACTCTGGGCACTGCAGGTGCAGGCGTTTCCTTCACCTCCCCTCTTTTCCACCCCAATCCATTTTCAGAAACCTGGTGGTGCTTTAGCTGCCAAAAACCTCCTGCTCCCAACACAAGCCGAGCTGGAGATTTTCAGCACGCCAACCCCCGCCGTGCCTCAGTTTCCCTGCTTGCAAAGCCGGGCTCAGCTCTACAATGGACTCGCAGCCATTTCAGAGTGGCTGTGCCGGGTTCTTTTACCTCCCAGTAATGGTTCCCATTAATTTCCCATTTTTGGAGCCCCGTGCAGGTGCTCGGGGGCGGCTCAGGGCCGCTGCCCCGGCCCCGCCGGCTGCTCCGGCTGCTTGGCACGGGATGTGCCGCGGGCAAACGGGGCTGGGGAAACGAGATGTGAAACCTGGCCCTGCCCCAGCGGCCCCGGCCGGTGAGAACCGCTCTCGGCGCTGCCCCAGCGGCACTCCCAGGTAAATAAATACACGCTCAGGCCCGCTGCCAGCCAGGGAAGGGACTTGGTTGTTTTTTTTGTTTTTTTTTAATTTTTTTTTTTTGTGTGTGTGTGTCTGAGCTTTCTGGGCTGCTATTTCAGGCATAATTAGGGCGATTCAGGCTGCAGAGCCCTTCCTGCCCTCGCCCCGCGCTGCTTCCAGCTTGGGAAGGGGGTTGGGAGATGTGAGGGCCTCGTTGTCTCCAGACATCTGCTCTCCTGCTTCAGTTCCCGAAGCCTGGCCATGGATGTCTGCACTTTCCGCCCACCATCCTGGGGGAAAACAGGCCAGTCGGGGCAATCTGCAGTGCAGGGTTTGGAGGAGCTGGGATGCATCTTGTGCATCCTTCAGGATCTTGAAATAGAGCTGCTGACACGGAGATTTGGGGAGCGGGCGCTCGCAGCATCCAGTGCTGGTGATCCAGGTCACGGAGGGATGGGCATGTGTGTCCCGGTGGCACGGCCAGCACAGGCTCCTTCCACACCTTCTGCAGCCTCAGGGTGTCCCGTGGGTGACAAGGGACGTGGAGGTGGCTGATGGTGTCCCAGCCTCCCTCTTGGATCCTTCCCACCAGGATCCTTTCCTCCTTTGGTGCAGCTGGGCTCCGTCAGAGCTCCTTCTCCCCCCTGAAGCTTTCCTTCCCGACCAGCACAGCCATTTCCGATGGGAACACTTCTAATCACGAGTCCAAGAAGTGCAGTAATTCCTGGACTCATTATTTATCCTGATTTAAAGCCGGCCCAGCAGCCAGCACATGGTGACATGACCTCCACCAGTCCCTGCCGTGCCTCCCTGCTGATAGGGGGACCATGGTCCATCCCAGGAGTGTCCCTGCCCCTCGGTGACATTGGCCCTGCTGGGGACACCCTGGTGGCTGCTGCAGCCTCATCAGGCTCTGCTCTGTTTCCAGATTGCCTCTTCAAAGTGTGTCCCATGAACCGCTACTCTGCCCAGAAGCAGTACTGGAAGGCCAAGCAAACCAAGCAGGACAAGGACAAAATCGCCGATGTGGTGCTGCTGCAGAAGCTCCAGGTGAGCAGGAACGAAGGACCCAGAGCTGGCAGTGCCCACGAGCTGGCTGGGTGATGGCATCCAGACGTCTGGTGATGCTGATTTGGGATGAGAAGGGATTTCCAGCTGTGTTCTCCCCTTTGTCCCCTGCCCAGCCATTGCTGTGTCACCCTCCTGATGCTTCTTGTGCGGAGGTGCTGTGGCAGAGGAGCTCTGTGAGCACAGCCCTGCACCCTGGGGTACCCCAGGGCACCTCAGGACACCCCAGGACACCTCTTAGCATTTCAGGACACCCAGGGCACCCCAGAGCACCTTTCAGCACCTCAGGACACCCCTCAGCACCCCGGGACACCCATGCAGGAGGGAGCTCTGCTTCCAGGATGTGTTCCAAAGGGCTGGGGAAGGGAAAGGCTCCCGTTGGCTTCCCCCAGCCTTGGCCAGGGCCCACATCAAACATTGCACAACGGCCTCAGGCAGCTGGCGAGGCCCCGCCGATGATTCATAAAACCGAGGCTGGGGAGAGATTTCACTAAATCATCTCATTGGGCCTGGAGCCCAGCCCCAGCCCCGCTATCCCCAGCTCTGCCTCGGGCAGGGGGGGCTGAGCAGTGCCAGGACAGGGTGTCCTGCCCTGGAGGTGCCAGGACAGGGTCAGTGCCTGCTCCGCGCCCAGCCCTGCGTGGTCACTGGCACACAGAACCCCCATTTTCCTGCTCCCCTCAGCCGGGCTTGTAACCTCACAGCTGTCCTGGCCACGAGTGGTCCCAGAGGCTCATTTCTGAGCCTGATTGATTGCACCTTGGTTAGGGCTTGTCTTGAAGAGATTCTGCCATTTCCTGGCTCCTTTCTGCTGCTCCTGGTGCTTCCCTTCGTGGCCGGAGCTCAGGCCAGCCCTGCCGAGCTCTGCAGGCACCGGGCTGCAGCCTGCCCCTCCTCAGGGAGGCTGATGCACAGGCTGAGAGCATCCCCCAGCCCACGGAGATGATTTCCTGAGGCAGGAGCAGCCAGGGCAGGAGTGGGGGAGCCCTGCCTGCCATGCCTGTGGTTGCCTTTCTGAGCTCGTGCCCCTCGCTGCTGTGTTTCAGTGGGTTTGAACTCTGTATTTTCTTGACCCAAAGTAGCTCAGACAGGCTGGGGGGGGCTTTCCAGTCCCTCTGCTGATATCACCCAGTCCTCCCTGATCCCCTATGGGCATTCCTGACTGGGCTTGGGGACAGACCCTCCCCATCCAAGGGACAGTGTGGGGACATCAGCCCCGGGAACTTGAGTGCTTGGCGCAGCCAGCTGCTACTGCCAGCCCCCCTGGCTGGTGGCTCAGATCTGGAGGGAGATTTAGGATATCCCGAGGTGCTGGATCTCCCATCAGAGCCCTGTTGCTCCGTGGGGTTGATGTTAAACTCCCAGACCAGCATCGCTGTGGGATTTCTTGGAGCGGGTTTGTTCTCCTGACAGCAGCAGCCACCACTGCAGGGTGGTGAGGGTGACTCCAGCTGCCACCCAGAGCTCTGTGGGGACAGCTACCAGGCACATTCAGAGCCCTCACCTCCTTGGGCACTCAGGACAGTCCCATCCTCCCTCCCAGTGCCAAGCTGTGATTCCAGATGTTTCCCAATTCCTGTGCCCTCAGGTGGAAGGGCTGAGAGAAGGATGGGAAAGGACAGAGGCTCTCCCAGCTCCATCCCTCGCTGTTTCCCATCTTCCCATCTCAGTTTTGGGGAGCACTGGGCTGGAGCTGCCCAGGCCGTGCCCAGCCTGGCGCCGGGGCTGTCGGCATTCCCTCACCATTCCCAGATTTGCTGTGGGAGCGAGTTCCTGCCTCGCTCCACATGTGTCAACATCCCATCACTGCTCCGACTGCCAGAGCCAGCGCATGGAAAATCTCTGTGGTTTTGGAGAGGGGCTGCTGAGCCTTCACTCCTGGGGACACATCCTGCAGCAGCAGGTCCAGGCCTGCTCCATCTCTGGGCACGGCACCGCTGGCACGCCGCCTTTGGCTGCTTGGCTTTGGTGCTGCCAAGAGCCCCCAGTGCCCACATCCCCTATTTTGGGTGTTTAACCCCCAACCCCAACCTGAGCCCAGCATCCTTGTTTGGTGTTACCCCAAAAGCTGCTGTCCTGGAGGAATTTTGGTGCCATTTTGTCCCTGTCCTAGACTTTAAAGCCCTCAATTTAAAGCCCTCATGGCCCTCCTAGGGCGTTCAAGGCCACACCTTGGCCCTGGGCTGAGCTCTTGGATGCTCCCTGCTCTGGCTCCGGGGCACAGAGGGGAGCTGACCCTGATCCCAGCCCGTCTCATCCTTCCCAAAGCCAAGGCTGTGAGTGACCCTGCTGGGATTTGCTCCTGGGGAGGGAGGAGGGTGCTGCTCCACCCTCAGCTCTTCTCCTTTTGGAGCAGCACGCGGCCCAGATGGAGCAGAAGCAGAACGAGACGGAGAACAAGAAGGTGCACGGGGACGTGGTGAAGTACGGGAGCGTCATCCAGGTACAGGGGCAGCACGGACCCAGCACATCTGGGAAGGGGCTGGTGGTGCCTTGGGGGCTGCACTTCTCATCTCTCCCACCTTTGGCTCCTCCAGCTGCTGCACATGAAGAGCAACAAGTACCTGACGGTGAACAAGCGGCTGCCGGCGCTGCTGGAGAAAAACGCCATGCGGGTGACCCTGGATGCCACCGGCAATGAGGGCTCCTGGCTCTTCATCCAGCCCTTCTGGAAGCTCAGGAGCAACGGGGATAACGTGAGCGTGGGGCCCAGCAGTCCCTGAAGGGGTGTGCCAAGAGCTCCATGCCTGGGCTCAGCTCCACACTGGGTCTCATCCTTGCTCTCCTTTTCCCATTTTGCTCCCCAGGTAGTCGTGGGAGACAAAGTCATCCTGAACCCCGTGAACGCCGGGCAGCCGCTGCACGCCAGCAACTACGAGCTGGCTGACAATGCTGGCTGCAAGGAGGTACAGGAGGGGATGGGTTTTTTTCCTTCTTTTTCCCTTTTTCCCTTTGTCCCAGGGTCATGACCACGCTCCCTTGCTCTGTAGGTGAACTCGGTCAATTGTAACACCAGCTGGAAAATCAACCTGTTCATGCAGTTCTGCGACCACATGGAGGAAGTGCTGAAGGGGGTAAGGAAGGAGCTTTGGCTGCGTGGACCCGGCAGGCTCTGGGGGACAGGACATGTGAGCAGCCACCTGGCTCCGTGACAAGGGCAGAAAAGAGCTCCTGCCTTGAGGGCTGTAATTCCTGCTCGAATTCATCACCTGGAGAACAGCACAGCGAGGCGGAGTGGGATATTTTAGGATCTGCTGGCAGCAGGGAGCTGAGGGCACAAATTACTGACCTCAGGGTGTTAAATTGACTTTTGGGGACAACCCCACGCAGTGCCAGCAGTGGCTTCTTGTGTGAGGACAATTCCAGCTGCTCAGCCCTGCAGCAGGGTGGCTGTTGCCTGGGAAAGGAACTTTCCCTGCTGAGCTATTGTTCGGGGCTGAGGCCCTCCAGGAAGCAGCTGCATGGATGTGGATTGTTAGGATCTTACAGCCCTTCATCCCCAGGCACTGTGCTTATCCCAGCTTCCCACATCCTCCTTCCCGGGGTGTTAATGCTTCAAACATGTCTGGGGGCAGAGCCTGGGGTGGAAAGTGATGGATTCACATCCACTCATCCCCTGGGAGTGGAAGCAGAGGGTCACTGCATGCATAAAGGGAGTGATGGCAATGCAGGGTGCCTGTGCCCTGTCCCCTGGCTCAAAGGAGCATTTCAGCTGCCTGTGGCAGGTTTTAGCAGAGTTCCAGGGGGCTGGATGGGAAGAGGTGACAGTGTCCTGTGGTCCCCAGGGTTCCACAGTCCTGCCATGCACCTGGGAGCTGAGCCCAGGAGGAATCCCATCCCCTTTGCAGCATGAGGGGTCTCAAGAGGAGATGTATTGCAGGAGAGTCATGGAGAAATTTCCCCACTGACTGGGTGGTTAAACATGGGAACAGGCTCTCCAGGACAGTCACCTTCCCTGGGAGTGTTCCAAAATGAGTAGACACACACTTCAGGATACAGTTTAATGGGCATGGTGGTGAAAGATTAGACTTAATGATCCTGGAGGTCTTTTCCAACCTGAAAGACTCCAGGATTCTTTGAGCCTGACCCCTGTGTCCCGGTGCAGGGGGATGTGGTGAGGCTGTTCCACGCTGAGCAGGAGAAGTTCCTCACCTGTGACGAGTACAAGGGCAAGCTGCACGTCTTCCTCCGCACCACCCTGCGCCAGTCAGCCACCTCGGCCACCAGCTCCAACGCCCTGTGGGAGGTGGAGGTGAGCAGGGAGGGTCTGAGGGGGTGTTTGGAGACGTCCCAGTCCCTGCTGTGCTGTGGCTGAGCTCTCCCCTGCCTCTCCCAGGTGGTTCACCACGACCCGTGCCGAGGGGGAGCCGGGCACTGGAATGGCTTGTACCGCTTCAAACACCTCGCCACGGGCAACTACCTGGCAGCAGAGGTAAGGGGATGGCAGAGGGGTGCAGGAAGGTGCCCTGGGGCTGTGGCACCCCTGGCAAAGGCAGTGCCCACCTCAGGCAGGGAGTGATGCCCAGCGTTTCCTCTGGTCCTCTCTGGTTTGCTCTGCGAGCCCCTGGACTCCTCCTTGCTGGCAGGAGATGCTGACACCTGACCACCACCATCATTTACCTGGTTTAGGACCAAACTTTCCTCCTGAAATCCCCCAGCGGAGGGGTTCACTTGCTCAGATGTCTGGGCTTGGCTCCTTTCCTGGCCCAGGGGGACAGGAGGGGGTGGCTGGGGCGTTTCTGTGCTCACCCCATGCCAAGGGACCGGTTGGCACAGCCCGGTGAGTTGGAAATGGGACGTGACTCATCCTGCTGTCCTCGCCTGGCAGAGGGTGGGGGCAAAATCTGGGTCTGGAGGCTCCATCTGCCAGGTTTTTCTGCTCCCTTTTAAGGCCAGCTCAAGGCCTCCTGGTAGGGGCACAAAGGAGTTGCTGCACTTGGATATTGGGGTGTGTCTGGCACTGCCAGGGCAGCAGAGACATCTTGGGGATGCTTCCCAGCTCCCAGGACCCTTCCATCACTGCGGGATGGAAAATGGCAAATGCTGGGACTCTGAAATGGGTGCTTTAAACCCAAAGACACTCTGCTAACTCTTGAAGACAAAAGAAGATCTCAGACTGAGCCCATCCTGGGCTGGTGCTGCTCACTGGGAGCTCAGCCTGGAGCCTCCAGGGAGTTCTTGCTGCCACACAGGGCCCAGGCCTGCTCCCCTGGGCTCCCCCATCCTCCTCCCAGCGCTGGGACACCGTGCACTGGGCACAGGTCACATCCTCCAGCCCCAGCCGGGCAGGTTTCCCTCTCTGTGTTCAGGGAAGGCAGGAACAGGGATCACACACCATCCCCAGGGGTTTGGAGGGACCGAGCAGGAGGACTGACAGCTGCTTTTCATCTCCCTCTTTAACTTTTCAGGAAAACCCAAGTTATAAAGGAGACGTGGCTGAGCCCAAAGCAGCGCCCACGGTGAGCAGAACCGCTGCTGCCACTGCCCCAACCACGCCAGCTCTCAGCCAGGGCCTGAAAGCAAAGAAATGTCCCAAAACAGAGCCCTCTGAGGGGACTACAGCCGAGTTTGTCCCATGGTGCCAGCCCAGCATCCCCTGCCCTGCACTTAGAGCAGTGTCCCACCTGTGAGAGGGCCCTGCCAAAACCTCTCAGAGGGGTCCCAGTGCATGTTGGCTCCCCAGGCCACAGGGAAATGCTTGGCAGATGAGAGAGCTGGATGTTCAGGGGGTGTTTTCTGTGCTGTTGGTGAGGTGTGGATCGGGGGGGGCCTCGTAGCTCAGGTGCATCCACGCCGCTTGTGCTCCGCTCGTGCGAGGCTCAGCCCCAGCAAAGCTTCTGCTGCGTCCCCCCGATGCCGTGGGTGCAGGGGACCCCCGAGCCGGGCTCAGAGACCCCCTCCCCACCGTGCAGGGGGGCAGCAGCCGTGCCAGCCGCAGGAACACCGGGGAGAAGATCAAGTACCGGCTGGTGGCCGTGCCCCACGGCAACGACATCGCCTCCCTCTTCGAGCTGGACCCCACCACGCTGCAGAAGACGGATTCCTTCGTGCCACGGTACGGCAGCGGGGTGGGGATGAGGGGAGGAGGCCGAGTGCTGGGGGAAGGGCAGTGCTGGCGTGTCCCCGTGGGGGTCACTTGCCAGGACACTCTGAGGGGGTCACTCAGCCGGACGTTGTGCTGTTGGCAGGAACTCCTACGTGAGGCTGCGCCACCTCTGCACCAACACCTGGATCCAGAGCACCAATGTGCCCATTGACATCGATGAGGAGAGGCCCATCCGCCTCATGGTACGGCCCTGCTCCCTCCTCTCTCCCTGGGGCTGTTCCCTGCTCCCCGAGAGCTCCTAGGGTGCTCCTTCCCTCACAGCACCTAGAGACTGAAACACCCTGGGTGACCCAAAGGGGTGGCTGAACACCAGCCTGGAGCCCACTCCAGTCAGCCAGAGCCCACCTCAGCCCCTCTGATGGGGACAAACTGGGTCACTGATGTCAGCAGGGGCGGTGGCAGATGGTGGGGACAGGCCTGGCATGGCCCTGTCTGTGTGATGCTTCTTCTCTGCTGCTTCCCAGCTGGGCACGTGCCCCACCAAAGAGGACAAAGAAGCTTTCGCCATCGTCTCCGTGCCCGTGTCTGAGATCCGGGACCTGGACTTTGCCAACGACGCCAGCTCCATGCTGGCCAGCGTGGTGGAGAAGATGAACGAGGGTTTCCTCAGCCAGAACGACCGGAGGTAAAAGGCCCCTGGGAGATGGGGCTGTGCTGGGCTCCTCCAAGGGCTCCCCAGCAGGACGGGGCCCCTGCCTGCTGCTGGTGCCAGCGCTGCCCTCGCTTCCCTGCCCACAGCCCCAATCCACGCCTGCTTCTCCCAGAAGCCCGGCGAGGAAACCAGATAACGGCACAGCCCTGCTCTGGCCCCTCCTAGAAAAATATCCTAGAAAAATATCCCAGAAAAATATCTGAGGGGCTGGGAGATGGCCCCATGATAGGGGCAGCTGCCTTAGTCACTGTATTATTTTTAGGTGGGTGGGTTCTTGGTGCTTCCTGAGCAAACACAGATCCCTGTGGGACAGAGCGAGCGGCTTCCGCTCCGCCAGCCTGGCCCACGGGGGTGACCACAGGGGTGACCATGGGGGCAGTGGCATTAAATGCAGAATCCTTGGTGTTAGCCACAAGCAAAGCCCCCCAGACATTCACCCTGGCACATACAGGAACCATAGGACCTGCAGATCCAGCCAGTGACCTCCATCAGGGAGGGCAGGATGGGCCAGCAGCTCCCCTGGCAGGTTCCTGAGGCTTGTTGGTCCTCAAAACCCACCAGCATCACTGCAGGGCCCTGAGTCTGGGCAGGTGAGCAGCCCCCAGCCCACTCACCCCGTGTCCCTTCGCAGGTTTGTGATCCAGCTGTTGGAGGACTTGGTGTTTTTTGTCAGTGACGTCCCCAACAATGGCCAGAACGTGCTGGACATCGTGGTGACCAAGCCCAACCGGGAGCGGCAGAAGCTGATGCGGGAGCAGAACATCCTGAAGCAGGTGGGTGGCCCTGGGGCCCTGCATCCCAGCAAGGCTGGGACGTGTCCTGTGGACATGTCCTGTCCTGCTCAGGGCCACTCTGGGGGCCAGAGGGATGGAAAACACCACGGAGGAGGGTCTGGCCTCCAGCTCATGCCATGGTGTCCAGCCACGCACAGGGGGCTGGTGTGGAGCAGGACACAGCCCTGATCTCTGCTTTTGGGCAGATCTTCGGGATCCTGAAGGCCCCTTTCAAGGACAAGGGCGGGGAAGGGCCCCTGGTGAGGCTGGAAGAGCTGTCGGACCAGAAGAACGCTCCCTACCAATACATGTTCCGCCTGTGCTACCGCGTGCTCCGGCACTCCCAGGAGGATTACCGCAAGAACCAGGTGCCGGGGGGTGACTCCCCGTCCCCGTGGGGCCTCGGGGGGCAGGGGGACATCGCTCACAGCCCCTCTGTGCCCGCTGCAGGAGCACATTGCCAAGCAGTTCGGGATGATGCAGTCCCAGATCGGCTACGACATCCTGGCCGAGGACACCATCACGGCCCTGCTGCACAACAACCGCAAGCTGCTGGAGAAGCACATCACCAAGACCGAGGTGGAGACCTTCGTCAGCCTGGTGCGCAAGAACCGCGAGCCACGGTGCGTGGGGGGCCCTGCGGGGTGAGAGGGGAAGGGGAGCCACGGGGAGCCCCCCTCTCATGGCAGAGCTGCCTCTTCCCGGCAGGTTTTTGGATTATCTCTCGGATCTCTGCGTGTCCAACCACATCGCCATCCCCGTCACCCAGGAGCTGATCTGCAAGTGCGTGCTGGACTCGAAGAACAGCGACATCCTCATCAAAACCGAGTGAGTGGCTGAGGGGGAGGTTTGCCACATCAGGGTTTGGCATGGGTTGGTTGTCAGGCGCCCACCAAAGCCTCTCAATCTGCAGCTGGACGGAGGAGAGAAAATTTATCGAAGGGTTCATTGGTTGGGATAAGAACCAGGAGAAATCACTCATCAAATACTGCCACAGGCAAAACAGGCTGTAGTTAGGGATATGAATTAAGTTTATTCTTAACTAAATCAGAGCAGGATAATGAGAAGGTAAATCAAACCCTTACACCTCCTCCCCACCCTACAAGAAACCCACTACAGGATGGGCCTGGTCCCACTGAAGCTCTGAGGTGCAGCCCCTCCATCCATGGGAGCATCTCCAGATTTCCCTTTTCCTGTCCCAGGCTGAGGCCAGTGAAGGAGACGTCCCAGACCCACGAGTACCTGAGCATCGAGTACTTGGAGGAGGAGGTCTGGCTCACCTGGACGGACAAGAACAACGACCACCACGAGAAAAGCATCCGGCAGCTGGCACAGGAGGCCCGGGCTGGCAATGCCCACGACGAGAACGTCCTCAGCTACTACAGGTGATGCTCCTGGGGCACCTCCTCTACAGGTGAGGCTGTGAGGGTGGCACGGCCTCACTCCCTCTCCCCCTCACCCCTGGGCAGGTACCAGCTGAAGCTCTTTGCCCGCATGTGCCTGGACCGCCAGTACCTGGCCATCAAGGAGATCTCCCAGCAGCTGGGGGTGGACCTGATCTTCCTGTGCATGGCAGATGAGATGCTGCCCTTCGATCTGCGTGCCTCCTTCTGCCACCTCATGCTGCACGTGCACGTGGACAGGGACCCCCAGGAGCTGGTGATGCCCGTGAAGTTTGCACGGCTCTGGACGGAGATCCCCACAGCCATCACCATCAAAGAGTGAGACACGTCAGGGCTCTGCATGGCTCTGAGGGTCAGGGCAGGACAGGGGGTGGCAGATGCTGTGGCAGGGAGTTTGTGGAGTGACCTGGATGGGTTTGAGCCCTCAGAAGGAAGTGGGCTCCATCTGTCACAGCATCACTGCTGGTCACGGTGGCCCAGGCGCCGCCGGGACAGCGCTCCTGCCAGCTGGGTGCGAGGACACCCACTGTCCCCAGCTCACCCCGATGTGTCCCCTTGCAGCTACGACTCCAACCTCAATGTCTCCCGTGATGACAAGAAGAACAAGTTTGCCAGCACCATGGAGTTTGTGGAGGACTATCTCAACAACGTGGTGAGCGAGGCCGTGCCCTTCGCCAACGAGGAGAAGAACAAGCTCACCTTCGAGGTGCGGGCACTGCTGGTGTCACCAGCACCTTGCAGGGTGTGCCACGGTCTGGCTACTGCTGCTGCTGCAATGTCCCTGTCCCCCACCATGGATTCTCCTGCTCAGCCCTGAGCAGGGCGAGGTCTGGAGCTGCCTTGTCCTTCCCCAGGTCGTCAGCCTTGCCCACAACCTCATCTACTTCGGCTTCTACAGCTTCAGCGAGCTGCTGCGCCTGACACGGACCCTGCTGGGCATCATCGACTGCGTCCAGAACCCTCAGCTGATGATGCAGGCAGTCTACAATGACGAGGTGACAGGTGAGTCCCTGTCCATGGCCAGGGAGGTGTTTCCCATAGTCTGCCCAGTGTTTTCCATGGTCTGTCCAGTGCTTTCCAGTTTTTCTGGCAAGAAAACCACACACTGGCCTGCTGATGGGGCTGGGTGTGCAGTAGGACGTGTGGTGGTGAGCCCTTGCCCATGTCAAAAGAAATATTTGGAAGAAATATTTGAAAGAAAAAAAGAATCTGCTCATTCTCTGATTTAGTCTAGGGCATTTTCCAGTCCGAGTGGGTCCTTCCTTGGTCCTCTGCCACCTCCCTCTCCACCCACGCTAACTGTGGCTGCCCCTGCAGGGAAGAACGTGCGGAGGTCGATCCAGGGCGTGGGGCAGATGATGTCCACCATGGTGCTGAGCAGGAAACAGTCCATCTTCAGCCCCCCCAGCCTCAGCACCGGCTCTGCCCCGGAGCAAGTGGACAGAGGCAGGAGCATTGAGAACGAGAACATTGTGGTGATGGAGACCAAGCTGAAGATCCTGGAGATCTTGCAGGTTGGAGCCAAAGGAGCGGTGGGACCGGTGGGATGGGGGTAATGTGGTTTTCTCAAGCAGGGGCACGGTTGGTGTGAAGAGGGCACTCAGTCACTTCTGGTTTCTCCTTCCCTGCTGCCTCCAGTTCATCCTGAACGTGCGGCTGGACTACAGGATCTCCTACCTGCTCTCTGTCTTCAAGAAAGAGTTTGTGGAGGTTTACCCCATGCAGGACAGCGCGGCCGATGGGACAGCTCCAGCCTTTGACTCCACAAGTAACTCTCCCACTTTGCTCCTGGTACACTCCCAGCTCAGCCATCCCCAGGGGCTGGGAGGACACAGGTGGCAGAGGTGACATCTCCAACAGAAGTGACATCTCCAGCAGCTGCTGCTGGCAGGGGGCAGCAGGGAGGGATGGAGTCTGTGTTTTGGTGGGAACAGGATCAAAGATCTGGGTTGGTTCCTGTGGGTTTCTGCCAAGACACAGGGCTGGCATTGTCCACCCTAGTCACTCCCTTCCTCTCCCTGCAGCCGCAGCCATGAACCTGGACCGGATCGGGGAACACGCCGAGGCCATGTTTGGTGTGGGGTGAGTCCCTGCCCCCCATAGCTCCCCTGGCCATAGGGCCCTTCTCCTTCTGCCCAGGCTGGGAGCTGCGGGTGATGAGCAGGATGAGCCTCTAAAGGCTCTAAAGCTGTTTCCATCAGCCCCTGAGCTCCGGGTTAACACCCAGCTCCTCCATCTTGCTCCAGGAAGTCGAGCAGCATGTTGGAGGTGGATGACGAGGGAGGGAGGATGTTCCTGCGGGTGCTGATCCACCTGACCATGCATGACTACCCCCCACTCATCTCCGGCTCCCTGCAGCTCCTCTTCAAGCA
This sequence comes from Chloebia gouldiae, assembly GCA_003676055.1. Lineage (NCBI taxonomy): Eukaryota > Metazoa > Chordata > Aves > Passeriformes > Passeridae > Chloebia > Chloebia gouldiae. The sequence continues at coordinate 2,033,881 of QUSF01000065.1, read as the reverse complement.
CTTCAGCCAGAGGCAGGAGGTCCTGCACACCTTCAAACAGGTGATGCTGAGAGGACCTGGAGCATCCCATGCCTGGCTGTGGGTGGGGGACGTGGCGTGGATCCTGGCCATTTCTTGGGAGGGAGATCTGGGAGTGGGATTTGTGCCCCAAACTGGAAACGCCTGGGAATGTCGCTGCAGGTCCAGCTCCTGATCTCAGCCCAGGATGTGGAGAACTACAAGGTGATCAAGTCGGAGCTGGACAAACTCCGCACGATGGTGGAGAAGTCGGAGCTCTGGGTGGACAAGAAGGGCAGCACCAAAGGGGACAGCACAGGGGAGGGGAACAAGAAGGAGAAGAAGGAGGTGAGAGCCCTGAGCAAGATCCTGGGATCCAGGGAGGGGAAGGAGTGGCAGGCAGGGGGCAGCTCACCTTAATCCAACACCTGATGCCTCTCAATGGGCTCGATGGGGAGGCTCCAGAGGGCCCTGTGGGGTGTGGCTGGAGGGGCATGGTGTGACCCCAATGCTGTTGTGTCCCCTGCAGCACGGTGCTGATGAGGAGGTCATTGCTCCAGGAGAGAAGAGCAGCGAGAACTACCAGATAGTGAAGGGGGTGAGTGAGACCAAACCCCGGTGCACCAGCAGGAAGGAAAGGGGCAAAATCCTGGGGGGGATTTCCAAGTTCTGCTGTGCTTCAGTAGAAACAAGTCCAAGCCTGGCTTGGTCCTGCCAGCTCAGCATAGGGAAAAGCTGTCACATCCCTGCACTGGGGGGACTGGAGGGGACTGGGTGGGTGACAGCTGTGCATGGAGGATCCCTGAGAGGGGTTGAGATTTGTGAGCGAAGCAGGGAACACCCGGGATTACAGAGGGAACACCTGGAATGCAAAGCAGCCCCAGTGCTGGTGACCATCCTGAGGGGCTCCAGGCTCAGCCCCTGCCCGCCATGGTCCCTCTGTCCCCAGATCCTGGAGCGGCTGAACAAGATGTGCGGGGTGGGGGAGCAGGTGCGCAAGAAGCAGCAGCGCCTGCTGAAGAACATGGACGCCCACAAAGTGATGCTGGACCTGCTGCAGATCCCCTATGAGAAGGTGGGTGGACAGAAACCAACTAGTCCTGAGTGCCCAGGGCAAAGAGGGCATGCAGGGACCCCCCTGAGTGGCCTCCTGCCACTCCCATCCCTCTCAGCTCCACTTGTTTCTCCTCTGTCACCTCCTCAGGGGGATGCCAAGATGTTGGAGATCCTCAAGTTCACCCACCAGTTCCTGCAGAAGTTTTGTGCTGGCAACCAGGAGAACCAGGCCCTGCTGCACAAACACCTCAACCTGTTCCTGACCCCGGGGGTAAGGAGAGGACCCGGAGGGGCAGCAGCACAGGGAGGGAATTCGGCACCACTCCTGGGGCTGGGAGCATAGGATGGAAAAGCCAGGAGGGGACAGCAGGCAGGGCAGGAGTTGGGGACAGCTCCTGCAGCCCCCTGAGCTCACTCTGCCCCTTGTCCCCAGCTGCTGGAGGCGGAGACGATGCAGCACATCTTCCTCAACAACTACCAGCTGTGCTCAGAGATCAACGAGACGGTGCCGCAGCACTTCATCCACTGCGTGGCCACCCACGGCCGCCACGTCCAGTACCTCGACTTCCTGCACACCATCATCAAGGCCGAGGGCAAGTACGTCAAGAAGTGCCAGGACATGATCATGACCGAGGTGAGGACATCTCCTGTGGGGCAGGAGTGGGGAGGATGCAGGACAAGGCTCTGGGAACCTGCACCGTTGGCTTCTTCCTTGAGAAGAGCCTTCCAGCCATGCTGGATCCTCCCTGGAACCAGGCATCTCGAGGGCCTCAATGCAAGGTCCACAAGTCAGTTTGGGAATCCAACCGTTTTTGATTGCACTGCAAATGCCTGGTTTTCTCTGTAAACACAAATCCCTGTTCCCCTTGCTGCTCATCCCCCACTGCAGAGGGGACACCATTGGCCTTGGAGGCTTCTGACCTTCCTTTTTCGGAGTGGTGAGCACTGAGCACTGAGCACTGACCCTTCCCTGCAGCTCACCAACGCCGGGGACGATGTGGTGGTTTTCTACAACGACAAGGCTTCGCTGGCCACCCTGCTAGAGATGATGACGGCGGCCAGGGATGGGGTGGAGGAGAACAGCCCCCTGATGTACCACATCTCCCTGGTGGACCTGCTGGCTGCCTGCGCCGAGGGCAAGAACGTCTACACCGAGATCAAGTGCACGTCCCTGCTGCCCCTGGAGGACGTGGTGCGGGTGGTGACACACGAGGACTGCATCACGGAGGTGCGAGGCGGCAGCCAGGAGGACACTGGGGCCCTGCACTGATTGTCCCCTGACTGTCCCCTGATTGTCCCTGCCCCTTTCCCCCTCCCTGACAGGTGAAGATGGCCTATGTGAACTTTGTCAACCACTGCTACGTGGACACGGAGGTGGAGATGAAGGAGATCTACACCAGCAACCACATCTGGACCCTCTTTGAGAACTTCACCCTGGACATGGCCCAGGTGTGTGGGGAGGGTTGCATGGGAGGGACACATCAGTGGTGGCTTGGATGGGAACAGGGTCGTCCCAGCGGCCTCTGGGCAGACATGAGCTGGCCCTGGTGCCATCAGTGTCCTCCCTGTCCCCACAGATGTGCAAGAAGCGGGAGAAGCGCCTGCCGGACGCCACGCTGGAAAAGTACGTGCTGACAGTGGTGCTGGACACCATCAACGCCTTCTTCAGCTCGCCCTTCTCAGAGAACAGCACCTCGCTGCAGGTGACAAGGCTGGCCAGGGTGGTAGGGGGAGGACAGCAGCTCAGCCAGGCCCCCAAAATACTGTTTGGATGTGTGTGCTGACAGTCCTGTCTCCTCCAGACCCACCAGACCATCGTGGTGCAGCTTCTCCAGTCCACCATGAGGCTGCTGGAGTGTCCGTGGCTGCAGCAGCAGCACAAGAGCTCGGTGGAGTCCTGCATCCGCACGCTGGCCATGGTTGGTAAGGAGCCACTGCCGTGCCCAGGGGACAGGGGACAGGGCCACCCTGGGCTGTCTCTGCCCAGCAGCGAGCAGGACAGCCTGTCCCTCCTGTGGGGGTGGCAGGACACCACGGTGAGGGGCTGCCAGCTGGGGCTGGGGACACTCAGCTCTGGGATCTGCTTCTTTCTGAGCTTCATCTCAGCACGCCCAAGGTAACGTGGGGATAACCAGAGCCTGGGCTTGGCTGGGAGCTCCCTGGCGTGTCCCTGGCCACAAAGCCAACACTGACAGTGGTTTTCCCTGGCCAGGACCTTGCCCTCGGTGTGCAGCTGCCTGACTCAGGCTGAGGGCTGTTAGCACTGAGTCACTGTGGAAAGGATTGCTGGTGGCTGGGCTCTGGGTGGGGATTTCCCTTTGGAATTCCAGGCAGGGTGCTTGCAGCCTCCCCACGCTGGGCTTTCCCAACCAAAAACTGGGGCTGGCACCAGTTTCCACCTCTGTGGGGCTGTGGGTGTTGGGATGTGTGGGAACACTCCAGCCCATACTGGCCTGGAGGAGTTTTCTCGTGTATTTACCTCAAATCTCTGCTGCAAATGAGGTGAACGCTGGTGAAGGGATGCTCAGACAGGGTGGTGGGACCCAGCTGGGTGGTGGCTGTGCCAACCCCATCCCCGTGTCCCGCAGCCAAGAGCCGCTCCATCGCGCTGCCCATGGACCTGGACGCCCACGTGAGCTCCCTGCTCAACAGCAGCTCCACCAGCACGGTGCAGAGGAACACCTCGAGCTACAAGGCGGCCACACGCACCTTCCCCCGCGTGTCCACCACCCCCAACCAGTGGGACTACAAGAACATCATTGAGAAGCTGCAGGTACAGGGCAGGGCGTGGCGGGGCTCGGGTGGCAGGAGGGCGCTGGCCTTGCAGGGTCCCTCTCCTGTGTGTCCCCTGGCTCTGAAGGGCGGTGCTGTGGCTTGCAGGACATCATCAGTGCCCTGGAGGATCGCCTGAAGCCGCTGGTGGAGGCCGAGCTGTCCGTGCTGGTGGATGTCCTGCACCGCCCGGAGCTGCTCTTCATGGAGGGGACGGAGGCGTTCCAGCGATGCGAGAGCGGGGGGTTCCTGTCCAAGTGAGGCTGGTTTGGGACTGCCCTGCGGCTGCTGGGGGTGCTGGGCAGGGTTTGGGACCCTCATCCTGCGTTGGCTGTGCATCCCTGCGTGCCTGCAGCCTGGAGGGGAGGTGGGGGTGGCTCCTTCAGGGATCCCCGGGTCCCTCCCGGCTGTGTGACGATGGCTTTGCTGTGCCAGGCTGGTGCAGCACACCAAGGACCTCATGGAGACAGAGGAGAAGCTCTGCATCAAGGTGCTGAGGACGCTGCAGCAGATGCTGGTGAAGAGGAACAAGTATGGAGAGAGGGTGAGCGCTGTGATCCGTGTCCCTCCAGCCCCACTCCCAGGCTGGCAGAGCCCACCCGGAGCAGCCAGGGGTGCTCAGCTGGTTCTGCTCTGGCCCCAGCCTTGGCATGGGGACACTGGTGACGTTTGTTTGCCTCGACAGGGCAACCTGCTGCGGAAAATGCTCATGAACAATTACCTGCAGAACAAGAGGTCCAGCTCCAAGGGGGAGATGGGGGATGCTGCTGGGGCAGGTGAGTGCCCCTCTCCCGCTCCTTCCCCTCAAATTCCCAGCTCCCAAACAGGGATGGGAGCAGGTGTGTGGCTGGTTGCCATGTCTCCACCTCCACAGAGGATTTGGGCAGGTGAAGGGATGGCACTGAGATGCCCCAGCAGTGGTGGAGCTGTGCTGGCTCTGTGCTGGCACAGCATCACACCCCTGCTGTCCTCTCACGCAGGCCAGGACCAGGACTGGTCGGCCATCGCCGCTGTCCAGTGCCGGCTGGACCGCGAAGGGGCCACCAAGTTGGTGGCTGACCTCATCATGAACACCAAGAACGAGAAGATCTTCCAGGAGAGCATCCTGTTGGCCATCCGCCTGCTGGATGGAGGCAACACCGAGATCCAGGTGCTGAGGGGGATTGGGCAGGGGTCGATGTGGGGGTCCAGTGCTCAGCTCCGGGCAGTGGGTTTGGCCAAAACATCTCCTTTTTGTGCTGAAATCTGATGATTTGAGTTTCCCAGCTCCAGGGCTGGATGAAAGGCTGGAGGTTGTGGGAAGAGCAGGTGGTTCCAGGTTGTTTCTGGAGTTCTGCTGATGCCCTCTGCTGGGAATTCCTAAAATGGCTGAGGGCTGCAGCGCTTTTGGGGGACCTCCAGAGTTATCCCAAACCCTTTGTCACAGGGAAGCTGAAAAATGGCGTGTGCAAATCCCAGTGGGGCTCCAGCAAAAAGCAGGTTATCCTGGGCAATGTCTGCAGTGCTGAGGCTGCTGCCCAGAGGGACAGGCAGGGACACTTTGGACCCCGTGGTGGGGACCTGAACGAGTGTCCTTTCACCAGAAATCCTTTTACAACCTCATGACGAGCGACAAGAAGTCCGAGAAGTTCTTCAAGGTTCTGCACGACCGGATGAAGAAGGCGCAGCAGGAGACCAAGTCCACGGTGTCGGTGAACATGAGTGACATCGGGAACAAGCCCCGCGAGGACAAGGACGAGCCGGAGCCTGGCACCAAAGGTACGGGGCTGCGGCCCCTCGGCAGGGCCGGCACCGGCTGGGGGACAGCCGGAGCTGACTGACGAGGGGACAATTCCCTCCAGGACGAGGAGACGCCTTCCTGATGCCCGGCACCCCCACGCGGTACCCGATGGCCGTGGGGTTCCGCAAGGGCCACGACCCCGGGGAGCAGGGCCAGAACAACGAGATGGGGGTGACGGTGCTGATCATGGAGCCCATCCTGCGCTTCCTGCAGCTGCTCTGCGAGAACCACAACCGCGACCTGCAGGTTGCTGCTGGGGCTCTGGGGCTGGGCTGGGGGAAGGTTGGGATCTGCCCCAGTTTTTGGCTCCCAAAATGCTGTGGCACTCAGCAGCTCCGTGCCTCAGTTTCCCCATGTGCAGTGCACCATCCAGCTTGGGGTTGTGGGAGGGGTTCGTGGCAGGACTGGCTGTGGGATTGAGGTCTGTAGGTTACAGGGGTAATCCCAGCCCAAATGTCCCTCAAACTGCAGCTGGAGGGGTGTGGGGAGAGAGGGATCAGGATCCCATTGCTGGGCTCTGCTCCACAGAACTTCCTGCGGTGCCAGAACAACAAAACCAACTACAACCTGGTGTGTGAGACGCTGCAGTTCCTGGACATCATGTGTGGCAGCACCACGGGTGGGCTGGGGCTGCTCGGCCTCTACATCAACGAGTACAACGTGGCTCTCATCACCCAGACCCTGGAGACCCTGACCGAGTACTGCCAGGGGCCCTGCCACGAGAACCAGGTCCGGGGGACCTTCCCCAAACCTCATCCCAGACCAGGAGAGCTTCTGGGGGGGATGTGGGGGAAGCAGGGACAGGTTTTGCGTTCAGAGTGTGAGCAGGAGCAGAACGTGGGCAGCAGAGGTCACAGGGCTCCTGCACAGGTCACCAGCTGCTGCTTGGCTGCAAAATGGGGTGAGGCAGATGGGGGGTAAATAATTCAGTGGTGTGAATGGGGCCCTTTGCAGGGAGAGGGGAGGTCTGGGGGCCCACGGCTGTGTTTCACACCAGGGCTGTGCTGGAGGGTGGAGCTGGGAGGACTGGCAGGATCTGTGGGATAACACACTGCCCGACTCCCCCAGAGCTGCATCGTGACCCACGAGTCCAACGGGATCGACATCATCACAGCCCTGATCCTAAACGACATCAGCCCCCTCTGCAAGTACCGGATGGACCTGGTCCTGCAGCTGAAGGTGCACAGAGGCCTGGGCTGGGTGGTGGGGACGTGTCTGTGTGTCACTGCCTGTGTCACTGCCTGTGTCACTGCGTGTGTCACTGCAAGGACTCACTGGCAGGGTCACGGGCTGTGCTGTGGGGTGGGGCTGGCACTGTAGAGGGGATCCTGCCTATGTCAGACCCTCGGGTGTGGGAGCAGATGGGCTCGGTGGGGCAGGGCTGGGGTATCTCCACCACACTCAGATGTCCCTGGCACAAGGGAGTTGGTGGGGGCACAGGATAATTCTGCCCACCCCAAAGCCCTGGGCAGCGGCAGGGCACGGCTCCCCTCACCAGGGGCTTCTCCTCACCAGGACAATGCCTCCAAGCTCCTCCTGGCCCTCATGGAGAGCAGGCACGACAGCGAAAACGCCGAGCGGATCCTCATCAGCCTCCGTCCCCAGGAGCTGGTGAGGGAACTGGGAATGTCCCACTGAGCCCCAGCCCACAGCTGGACATCCTCTGCCCTGGGTTGTGCTGCAGATTCTGCCTCCTCTGCCCACTGCTGCTCCAGCTGCCCAAAGCCTGGCTGGAGGAGGAAGCAGGGAGTGGGGAGGAGCTCAGTGCCCCTGTGCTGCCCTGCAGGTGGATGTGATTAAGAAGGCCTACCTGCAGGAGGAGGAGTGTGAGAACGCCGAGGTTTCCCCCCGGGAAGTTGGACACAACATTTATATCCTGGCGCTGCAGGTAGGGAGCTGTAAAACATCCTGCCAGGTTGTGCTCACAGGTTGCACTTTTTCCTCCATAATTATGCACATTTCCTTCAGCCATTGGCCTCCCTGGGGAGCCAAATGTGCCTCTGGCTGTGGGGAGCAGCCATGGCTTGCTGGCCATCCTGCACCCCCTGTGCCCCACGTTCCCCTCCCGTGGCTGCTGGTGGCTGCCTGCCATCCTGTGCTCACTGTCACCATCCCTGTCCCCCTCCCAGCTCTCCCGACACAACAAGTCTCTGCAGCAGCTCCTGAAGCCAGTGAAGCGAATCCAGGAGGAGGAGGAGGAGGGAATCTCATCCATGGTATGGAGAGGCACAGCCCCCACAAGCTGCTCTGATCCGATGCTGTAAAAAGCTCTTGCAGAGCCCACCTGGGCTTTGTTGTTGAGGATTTGATGGATTTTGGCGTTCCCCAGGGGATTGAGGAGGGAGAGACACCTAAATGCCCTTTTAGCCAGAGGTAGAAGCCCAAAGGTGTGTGTGCCCTGCTGTGGGGTGACACAGGCTGGTGGCCCTGGGGGGGTCCTGCCCTTACCCACTTCCCCCTTCCCTTCAGAAGGGAAGGGCCGAGTCCTTTGCTGCTGTTCCTTGCCCAGGTACCTCAGATCCCGACAAGATTCAGCAGGAATGTGATTTCCCCGGGGGTTTTGCGAGCACTGCTTTGTAATTTGTGGATTAGCAGCACTTGGATGTAATTATTGCAGGGAATCGATTGTCTGTCACTGCAGGGAGCACTCGCACCCCTCATGGAAGCTTTAATTCATTTGCTTTTCCCTGAAAACCTCATCAGCTGTGGGAGATGTTAAGGCACGTTGTGGGAACAGTCGGATGCAGCTTCTGGCTGGATCCTCATCCTCTCCCTTTCCCTCTCCCCATCCAGCTCAGCCTTAACAACAAGCAGCTGTCACAGATGCTGAAGTCAACGGCCCCGGTGCAGGAGGAAGAGGAGGATCCGCTGGCCTATTACGAGAAGCACACGTCCCAGATCGAGGCAAGGCCTCCTGGCTGCTGGCTTTCCAGCCCGCCCCTGCTCCATGAATCCCACCTGGCTCCAGACACCCCACGTCCAATTATTTGGCACCAGGAGCTGCCCCCTCTTCCCACCCCCATTAGCTCCAGGATGTGAGGGATGAGCAGCCCCCTGGATCCTTCCCTTCTCTCCCAGCAGCAGTGGGATGCAGCTGATCCAGCAGCCTCATCCTTGGCCTGGATCCCCCATCCCACACTCCCACTGAGCCCAGCCAGGGTTGCCTCTGCTCGGGGCAGTTTGGAAGCTTTTAAATGAGTGGCTGACAATATTTGGACTCTGTGGAGCGGGAAGGAGGAGGGGAAAGCACAGCTGGATCTGGGAAGGAGGAAAAAACCACAGCAGGGCAGGATCTGAGGGCTCTGCTTCCCGCAGATCGTGCGGCTGGACCGGAGCATGGAGCAGATCATCTTCCCCGTGCCTGGGATCTGCGAGTTCCTCACCAAGGAGACCAAGTACAGGCTCTTCACCACCACGGAGCAGGACGAGCAGGGCAGCAAAGTCAGCGACTTCTTCGACCAGTCCTCCTTCCTGCACAACGAGATGGAGTGGCAGAAGAAGCTGCGCAGTAAGAGCAAGACAGAGCCTCCCCTGCTGGGAATCGGGGGGATGTTCCTGCAGGGAAAGGGCTGCAGGAATTCCCACCTGGGAACGGCTTTGCTGAGCTGCCCGAGCTCTGCAGAGCACCACACATCTGCAGAGTGCAGGGAGTGAGGGTTAAAATCCCAGCCATGGGGCTCCTCTCTGCTCTCAGGGCAGTTTCTCCACAGGCTGAGGGGCACCTTACTCACATCCCCTGGGATTCCAGCTGAGGTGTTTTCCCTGGAAAGCCCTTTCAGTTGCCTTCCCCTAAGTCAGAGTCTTGTAGCTGCACATGGGAAATAAAACCTGTTTCTCTGCCCCCTGCAGACGTGCTCAGGGGCTTCCAGGGTGGAAATCCTGTCTGTAAATCCCAGGAAATGAGTAGAGTATGGCTACTGGGATGCAGCTGAGGAGTAGTGAAGGAGCTGTGAGGGAGGACAGAACCAACCTGAATTCAGGGTCTTAGAGTGGGTTTCCAGAGGGCTGGGAAACCAAGGAATGTGAGCAGAGCCACTTGGAAGGTGCACTCCTAATGATGATGAGCAGGAGTGTTTCCAAAACACTTCATGAGTGGTTTGAAGAAGGTGGGAGCCTGGGTCAGTCTGGGGGCAGCAGCTGCAGAGCCCACAGGGGTCTGGGATGGCAGGGAGGGCACAGGGGCTCCAGGAGGGCACAGGGGCTCCAGGAGGGCTCAGGGGCTCCAGGAGGGCACAGGGGCTCCAGGAGGACCCGGTTGGCACGAGGCTGGCTGAGGTTTGTGTGTTGCCTCCTCTCCCCCCAGGCATGCCGCTGATGTACTGGTTCTCCCGCAGAATGACGCTCTGGGGAAGCATTTCCTTCAACCTGGCCGTCTTCATCAACATCATCATTGCTTTCTTCTACCCCTACGTGGAAGCCACTTCCATGGGTAAGTGTCCCAGCATCTGCTGCTCCTCGGGGTGGAAGGAGCAGGTCCTTGGGCTGGATAAAGGCAGATCCTTGGGCTCCTACAACCCCAGGTCCTTTCTGCTGGATAAAGGATTTCAGGATTTCAGATTCCAGCCCTCCCACCCCTTCCTTCTCAGGAAACCTCTTTTCTCCTGGGCTGCCTTCCCCTGTTTGTACAATGTGGGGAGCAGTGATGGATGTAGCCTCCATCACCTACAGTGGTTCTGAGCTCTCGGATAAAAGATGTTAGGAAATGTATCAGTAAAAACCATCTGAACCAACACAAATCCTGCAGTGCAGCTTCATCATTTCTGATAAAGAGCTCATTAGTGTGGCTGGACAGCCTGGCAGCAGCAGTGCCTTCAGCATCCACGTGTTCCTCTTGCCAGGAGTGCTGGATTCCCCGCTGATCTCCCTGCTCTTCTGGATCCTGATCTGCTTCTCCATCATGGCCCTGTTCACCAAGCGCTACGGGGTGAGGCCGCTGCTGGTGGCCCTGATCCTGCGCTCCATCTACTACCTGGGCATCGGGCTCACCCTCAACATCCTGGGGGCTCTCAATGTGAGTTCTCCAGCTGCTGGGGCATCAGGAAGCTGCCCCGCCTTCCCAGAGCGCAGCAAACCCCGCTCCCTCCCGTTTCTGGCTGTCCCCAGCTGACCAACAAGATCGTGTTCGTGGTGAGCTTCGTGGGCAACCGAGGCACCTTCATCCGTGGCTACAAGGCCATGATCATGGATGTGGAATTCCTGTACCACGTCGGCTACATCGTGACCAGCGTCCTGGGGCTCTTCGTGCACGAGCTCTTCTACAGCATCTTGGTATGATAAATTCAGGTGCTTGGGGGCACAGGCAGCCTGGCTGCTGCTTTAGGAGCTGGAAGGTTCCTGTGACACCTCCCAGGGGCTGATTGATAGCAGAGAGAACAATTCCCTGTGCTCTAATCTTTGCATGGGCTGAGCTTTCTGCCTCCTGACAGTATCTATTGCTGTCTCTTTCCTGGTCCTGGGCTGTATCTCTCCTTCTAATCTGCTGTGTGCTTTATCTGGGTCAGCTGGGAGGCAACGTGAGCTGGTGAGGGCAGAGCCAGGGTACATGTGGCCTATTCTTGGCTCTCCTGCTGTGTATAAGTCACTCCATTCTTCTCTGCTTCCCTTCAGTAAGCTGGGAAACTTAAAGGCTTTGTGAGAAAAGTTAGTCAAGGTCTGCTGAGCGATCGAAGATCTCAGGATAAAAGGAGATATAGATAGACCAGGCATTATCAAGGGAAGCACCCCGCAGCATTTCTTTGCTCCTGGGTCCTTTCAGCTGTTTGATTTGATCTACCGTGAGGAGACCTTGTTTAATGTCATCAAAAGCGTGACCCGGAACGGGCGCTCCATCCTGCTGACAGCCCTGCTGGCCCTCATCCTCGTCTACCTCTTCTCCATCGTGGGCTTCCTCTTCCTGAAGGATGACTTCATCCTCGAGGTGGACCGGCTGCCGGACAGCAAAGCCAAAGGTCGGGCAGGGCTGAGGGTTGGGGAACACTGTGGGACCCTCCACACACATCTCAGGGTGTGCTGTGTGGGTTTTACACTGGGAGCACTGCTTTTGGGGTTGCAGAGAGGACAGCTTTGTGCTCGTGCTGCACAGAGCACGGTTTGGGGTTAGTGGTGGCAGAGAAGGGGGCACAGAGCTACCAATGAAGGGTCAGGGTCTCAACTCTGAGAAAAAGCTTCAGGGCCTAGAAAAAATAGGAGAAAGAAGATGCCAACCTTTTTCCAGGAAGGTTGGCATCTTCCTGGGAACCCATGGGCAGTGGTTTGCTGGGGAGAGGTGCTGCTCTCACAGCGCTGGGGTCTCTTCCTTGCAGATGATCCCTTGGGGATGCAGAAGAACATGGAGTCCTTCATGGAGTCATGCAGCAGTGACAAAATCAGCTGTTCTGCTGCACCCACTGCCTTGGAAGGTAAGAGAGCCCTGTGGAAATGCCAGCTGTGTGTGGCAGCGTGGATTTGCCAGCCAGCTGAGGAAAATCCCAGCTTTTCCAAGGCAGAAACTCAATCCACTTCCTGAGACATAACTGGCCTGTGAATTTTGCACTGACCCTGGCATAAAAAACGTTGGGGTGGATTCATTTAATCAGAAAGGAGGTGGGAGCTGCAGGAGTGTTTGGCTGCTGGAGGAGCTGCCGGGATGTTGCTGGCTGGGACATCACAACAGGCAGCTGCTCCTGTGACACTGCCCCTGCAGCTGGAGCCATGCCACTGCCAGGGTGTGGTGCTCTGGCTGTGCTCTGAGCCCTCGCCCTGCTCTCCTCCCCAGCAGCCGAGCCGGAGCAGTGGGAACGTGCCTGTGACACGCTGCTCATGTGCATCGTCACCGTCCTCAACCACGGCCTGCGCAACGGCGGCGGCGTGGGGGACATCCTGAGGAAACCCTCCAAGGACGTGAGTGGGGACAGCACCTGGGACTTCTTTCTTCTGCCAAACCCTGCTGCAATCGCTGCTGGCCTCTCTTCCTGGGAGCTGCAACACCTCCAGCTCCATCCCTCACGTTCGCCTCCTCCGCTGGTGCCTCAGCCACAGCTGTGTCACAGGGCTGGCTGGAGCAGAGCTCTGCAAGACTCCCAATTCTCCCTCTCATCCATTACAGGAGTCCCTGTTCCCTGCTCGAGTTGTCTACGACCTCCTCTTCTTCTTCATTGTCATTATCATTGTCCTCAACCTCATCTTTGGGGTCATTATTGACACCTTTGCTGATCTGAGGAGCGAGAAACAGAAGAAGGAAGAGATCCTGAAGACCACCTGTTTTATTTGTGGTGAGCACCGGGAATACAGGAATTGCCCCAAAGCTCCTCCTCCCCTCTCAGGCTGGGGGAAGGAAAATAATTACAGCTGGATTCTGGTTTTTATTTATCACTGCAAAACTTGAATCTGTTCATTGTGGGGGTCACTGCACTGGGAAGGGTTTAAACAAGGCATCAGCTGGAGGGAAATTCTAGGAGTTGTTCCTCACCCTGCAAATGAACCCCACATTGTAGGGTTCTTGTCACTGTGCATCTCACTGCTGAGACCTTCCTTTGGCCAGTGGGGGAAAAAAAGCAGCATATCACTGGGGAAATATAATAGACAAAATGCTCTGGAATCTTTCAGTCAGCAGTAGGCATTTAAAAAAAAAAAAAACAGTAAATCTCTCTGCTTTTTCCTCTAAAGATCCTCTGGGTCTATTTTACTGGGCAGAGGCAGAGCCAGCAGGACATGGGAAGAAATTGTTCCCTGTGAGGGTGGTGGGGCCCTGGCACAGGGTGCCCAGAGAAGCTGTGGCTGCCCCATCCCTGGAAGTGTTGAAGGCCAGGTTGGACAGGGCTTGGAGCAACCTGGGATAGTGGAAGGGGGTGGAAAATCCCTTTCAACCCAAATCATTCCATGATTCTTTGATTCTGTGATTTTAAAGGGAAGTCTCCTGAACCCCCAGCTGGGTTGTTTCCCCCTGGTTTGGATGTTTGTGTGCTAAATGCCAACTAATTATTAAAAGCACTTGAATGCCACCTTTGGGAGGGGATGCACTGGACTGAATTTCCTTCCATGTGTTTGCTGCTCACTCACCTCCTCCCCTCCCTATCTCTTCCCTGTCCTCCTCCACCCTTCCCTGCCTTTCCCAGGGCTGGAAAGGGACAAGTTTGACAACAAGACCGTGTCCTTTGAGGAGCACATCAAATACGAGCACAACATGTGGAACTACCTGTACTTCATCGTGCTGGTGCGGGTGAAGAACAAGACCGACTACACCGGCCCCGAGAGCTACGTGGCACAGATGATCAAGGTACAGGTGCCCTCGGGGCAGCTCCTTGGCTATCCCAACCTGCCTGCCCCGGGAACAAGGGGCAGGCCAAGGAAAAACAGCTCTGGGAAGTCCTTTTGGAAAATACTGGCTAACGGCGCAGTGCCTGAGTTCGTTCTTTGCTGGTTTTTTCCACGTGGTCTGAGGGTTTGTCCTGTGAGTTGAAGGGTTGAACCAAACAGGGAGTGGGGATTCAATGAGGTTTCTAGGCAAGGGAGGGAAAGGAAAGCAAGGAAAGAAAAACTTCTGCACTTGAGCCCATGAACCAGCCTAGAAATGGACCATGCATGGAAAAATTGCAGATTCTTGCAAAGAGAGTTTCTTTAATCCCTAAGCACAGGGAGGCTGCCTGTTAAACTCTGCCTTCCCTCCTCCTCTCTGACCTCTCACCCCAACTCCCCTTGTCTGTGGTCACATTCTCAGAACAAGAACCTGGACTGGTTCCCCCGGATGCGAGCCATGTCTCTGGTCAGCAATGAAGGGGAAGGGGAGCAGAACGAGATCCGCAATCTGCAGGACAAACTCAACACCACCATGAAGCTCGTGTCCCACCTCACCTCCCAGCTGAACGAGCTGAAGGAGCAGGTATGGGAAATGGGAAATCCCCTGTAGGAACCCTCTGTCCTTCCCAAAATAGCCACTGAGGGCAGGGAGCGGGAGGCAGGTCCTGCCCACGGCAGCACAATGACAAGCACAGGGCTCCTGCAGCTCTTTTTTGGGGGAACTGGGGACACTTGGGACACGTGGGTTTGGGAAGTGCCTCACCAGCTCAGAGTTTGCTGGCAGAGGCTCAAAGCAGCAGAGTCAGACACTTGGGAAGCACATCCAAGAGCAGGAGGGCCTGGAATTGCCTCAGCATGTCCTTGTTGGAATTGCAGATGACGGAGCAGCGGAAGCGCAGGCAGAGGATGGGGTTTGTGGATGTCCAGAACACCATGAACCACTGAGACACAGCTCCAGCCACCGAGGGACTGCACCTGTGTCAGCTGAGGAGGCTGCTCCTCCCTGGGCTCCAGGCCTGGGGACAATGGACCACATGGAAAGGGCTTCCCAGGCAGCATCTCCCTTAGAGCGCTTGTAAGCAATGCCAGGAGCAGGGACGGGCCGGAGTCCACCCCACACCTGGGCCCAGGTGTTTTTCTAACACCCTCGTAGGAAGATAAACCATACAGGACTTTCATTCCTCATTGCAATAACTCTTTAATTTTGCAACTGTGGAGGGTTGTATCTTTATCTCCATGTGCTCCAGCCCCTTGGCTGTGGGGTAAGTAGCTGTAGGGCCGCACTATTTAACTTATTCCGAGTGCCACTTGTCCCTGTGGGTATTTGCCAAGCAGCCCTCGTTATCTGCTGTGCCTGCTCCACGCTGACCTCTCTCCATTTACAGAATTCTCTTCATCCTGTGGTGCAGTAGAAAGCAGCTGAACTCAAGGAGGTGGATTTAATTTAATTAAATTGCCAGATGAGGAGATGAGCTTGTCCTAGTGGGAACTAAAAGTCTTTTTGCCTTCTGTGGACCAAGGATCTTTGGGCAGCAGTAGTAGGAGCCTGCAGGTTTACAGGAGTTCACTGTGAAGGGGTGTCCTGTGTTTGTTTCATCTCTGGTGTCATGTTCTACCTTTTTTTGTTTTGTTTTGTTTTTTTAGTTGTTACCGTTGTTACTTAAGAACTGAAGTGTAAATTGCCTTAACTAAATTAAATACAGAATCATGTTATAATAAAAACTTCAAGGTGGTAAAGTCCCCTCGCTGTGCCCTCTGGTGTGTGATGGGGCTGTCAAACAGAACCCAAAGCAGCACCCAAAGGTGCTCCCCAGCCCCCTGCTCCCAGCTCCAGGTGTTGCACATCCCCTGCCAAACGCTGCCACGAAGAGCCACCACGAGCACCAGCCTTGGTTCCTGGAGCTCTGGACCAGAGCCTGCTGCAGTTTCAAATTCTTTCACTGCCTGCCAGGAAATCACTGCTGAAACCCATAAAAAGGAGCAGCTGTTGGTGCTGTGGAGCCCTGGCACAGCTCTGCTCCAGACACTCATCTTTCCCAAGCCAGCCCCAGCTCCAAGCCCAAGAACACACACTGATGAAAGCAGTAAAGCTCTAAAAAGGAATAAAAAAGCCCATAACAGGGAAGTTGCAGAACACTTGAAATGTGTTTATGGCTCCATCTAGCAGCATGTCACTTAATGCTGCCTTCACCCTCAGCTCTGCAGTAACCCACACATCCCTCTCCTCAGGCTGGGGGGAATCTGCACAGAGCTGGCTCCTCCAGCAGCAGCAGCTCTGCAGCAGCTGATTAAAATCTCAATTAAACCCGTGCAGTGCTCCACTGTCACCATGGCAAAGTCACCCTCCGTCCTCCCTGTCTTCTCCGAAGGAAAATAAATGTGGTGATTAAAGTTCTCCCTCCCTGCACTGCCCTGGTCCCTGGGCTAACACACAAACACAAGCACAGCGAGCTTTTCACATCCTCTCTGTTCTCTTCACAAGAACATTTAAAGCTGCACCTCCTCCCTCTGGGCAGCTCCTGCTTGTTCCAGTTTTTGAGATACAAAGGGCCAGGTTTGACACCACAAAGTTCCCTTCCCTACATTGCTCCAGCATGGATGTGTTAAGCTCTGCCCCAGATTCTCAGCAGAAAAAAAAAAAAAAAAGAGGCACTAAATATGAAGAATATACAGGGTAGGGCTGAACAAAAATGCTGTTGCTAAGAGGAATAAGTGGTTTTATTCATCATGGCAACACACAGAGCTTCAGGGATATGTACAGTGAGAAGCTGAGAGCTGGGCCCTCACTTCAAGTCCTCCTCATGATTCTTGGCAGAGAACTTTTCCCGCAGTCTTTTCCACGTCCCTTTTTTCCTGTCTTCCATCTGTTTCAGAATGTCTGCAAAAGGAGAAATGACAGAGATGGGGCCAGAGGAAGATAAGTAGGAAAGCAGAGGAATGAAACCCTCTTAAAACAGCTCTGCCTTCCATCTAATTTCCTTTCCTGACTTTTCTTCTTAATGAATTTTCATTCCAGGCCTGAGGCGAGCTTGGTTTCCCTTCCAATCAATGCAGGGAATCTCTTATCACTACCAACTGATACTCAGTTTCCACGCACTGCAATCAGAGTTAAGAACTGGAGCAGAACAAAACTGCTCTGGCTCCCAACTCTGTCCCTCATGAGGGATGTGGTGAGAGCATTTCTGCACGGGGCACCCGCTCCTTCCTGAGGTCTGGCACAGAAGGAACACGAAGGGAATTGGAAGATGGTGAAAGAGAAGCTGGGCTCAGTGCTGGGCTGACGTGGCAAACGTGTTCCTTCCACACAGATCCTGCTGGCTGACCCCACAGAGCCTTTGCAAACCCTCTGTGGTTCCTGACAGTGCAAAATCCAATTGATTCTACACCCCAAAATACGGAGCTACTCCTCAACTGAATTATTCTTGAATTTACTCCACATCCAACACCTCCACAGAATTGCAGGCAGCCTCTTGGTACCCTCCAGTGCCAGGGGCTGAGGAGGGATGCAAGGGAGCACCCCAAAACCCAGAATGTGCCTTTCCCCTGCCCTGCCCTCTCAGAGCAAGCCCAGCAGCAGTACCTGTGGCCAGGACCGTCCTGCAATTCTCCACTGTCACCCCGGTGAAGGTGGTGTCCTTCAGGCGTGGGTACTTCCAGGAGAGCAGGAAAAGGAGGGAGACAAACAACTCACTTGTAGTGCATGAAAAAAGGTGCAAGTGTCACCAGCTGGCACAGCCTGCGAGTGTTTTCAGCTGGGATTCTGTTCACCCACACCAAGAACCAGGCCTGCCCACAGGCACGGCTGCATCCACCCCTCAGCTGTCCCTCAGGCATTCCCAGGAATTCTGCCATTCCCAGGAATCCTGCAGCAGGTGGTGGCTCCCCTCCAAAGACAGGGGCAGTGGCCAGTGCCAGAGCTCTCACCTTGTTTTTGTAGAAGTTGGTGTGGATCCTGACTAAGCTCTCATACATTTGGTCACAGGCCTCGGGGTCAGAGATCTGCAGGGGACACAAGTGTCACACAAGTCTGGTTTTACACCTCCACAGCAAAAGCCCTCCTTGCTCCAAGGGACAACAGCCACGAAGGAGCAGCTCAGAATTCCCAGTGCACTGCTGGATACTGTCCATCTGCTGTCCTGCTCCAGCTTTTTCCCCTCCAGCTCAGCCTGCAGGAATAACAACACCTGGGATTTCCAGACTGGATCTGAAACTCTGCATCAGTGAGATCTGGCAGTGAATAAACGGCCCCAGAGAACGTTACAGGCTGGTGCTGTGAAATCTGTGGCCCTTCCTGCTGCAAGGCTGCTTCTGTCACCTGCCTCGTGGTAGGGAATCACCCAGGACAAGGTGCCAGGAATCCCTGTAGGGGGCTAAAAATAGCCTGTAATTGATTAAGGAAATCAGCACCAATGACAAGGAACAGCTTGAAAGGTAACTGGATTTCTATTTCAGGTGTAAGATCCGGCTCACCCGGGTGTTCTGCCTGGCAGAGCCCCTGCTCAGCTGCTTTTCCAGTCTACAATGTTTCCCCTGTTAGTATTTTTTTTTTTTTTTGTGGTACAATGAGACCAGCTCACCCCAGAACTCAACGCTGGTCCACAAATGGTTAAAACAGGTCAAGAGTAAATAGAACACCAAGAGAAAGGTGTCAGGATGAAACAGGAAGAGTAAGGAAAAGGTCTCTGTGGGAGAGAGGACATAGGGACAGCCACATCCCCCTGCAGGTGATTCCCACCTGTGCCCTGCAGCCCAAACAGGCCCTGCCAAGGCTCCAGCAGATCCAGCCATTAAAAGGGTGGCACAAACAGCATCCCTCCCCTGGAAATCCAGCAAATCTCATCCCATTAGATGGCTAAAGAAGCCCTGTGGCTCTAGTTCCCCTCTTAGACACTCCTCCTGCCAGCACATTCAACCTCTCTACACACAAATTGCTACCACTGCTGCAGGCATCAATTCAGATTTCCAGGATCAGTGGCAGCTTTGGGATCTTGGAGCCAACTGGTGCAACACATTAAGCTGTCCTGAGCATATGGAAAAAGCAATAAAACCCTTTCCAAAATGCCTGCTGCAGACTATTCTGGTCACCAGTACAGGATCAGGAGCCTCTAATGGCCCCTTGAGGTTGAAAACGCATCTCTGGAACAATGTTTTTATGCTAAGAAAGGGCACATTTGCATTCTGCAGCAACACCTCCATGCCTGGGAAGGTCTGCAGCCAAGTCAGGCATCGGATTCCCTAATTTATTTCAGCAGCAAAGCCTAAACTCCAACAGAATTACAGCTGGAGGCGGAATTCAATTGTACAAGCGCTGCATTCCATCAGTGTCAGGCAGTGCTGCAGCAGCCCATCATCCCACCCTCGAGGTAAGGAGATCACAGGAATTAACTGGATTCCAGCACAGCTGACAAATTCCCAAAGCCCTGTACCCCACTCCCACAACCACAGGAATGGGGTTCTCCAAAGAACACGGCGTAAAGGGTGCAAGAACTGGGTATGGAGCAGTTATCCTGAGGATAAAACAGCTGTCCTGGGTCCAACCAGGCCTGCTGAGTATAAACCATTCATCCAGGGCACCAACCAGGTGTCTTGAGTACAAATAATCCTGGTCACAAACCATTTATCCTGGGTACAAACCTGTTATCCTGGTCACAAACCAGGTGGTCCTGGATACAAACCTGCTGTCCTGGGTACCAATAATTTGTGCCAAGCACAACCCAGTTGTCCTGGGTACACTTTGCCCCATGGAAGCAGAAGCCTGAGGCCGGTATTCCCTTGATGTGTGCTCCAAAGGCTGCCGAGCGCTCACACTCCTGCTCTGCCCGGGATGAGCCGGGTGCAGCAGGACTCCATCACCCCTGGGGCTCAGGATGCCCGTGAAGCACCAGGGAGCCCCGAGCCCCACCCTCCGTCCCGGCCCCTCAGAGCCCCCTCAGAGCCACCTCAGAGCTCCCTCAGAGCCACCGCCGCGCCGCTCCCCGCACCCTCGCAGGCCGGCGCCGCGGCGGTGCCGCCCTGCCGCCCCTCACCGGCGTGTTCTCGCCCTCGCGGAAGGCCTGTGCCACCCGCTGCCGCAGGAAGGAGCCCAGGTCCCGCTGCTGCTTGGTCTCCTCCACCGGCCATTCCTCACAGAGCCGCAGGAAGCGGCGGTAGCGGCTGGCGGCCATGGCGCCGGGTCACGTGGCGCCGCCGCCGGGTCACGTGACGGCGCGGCTGGGCGGGAACGCCTGAGGCGGGAAAAGCCCCTGAGGGGGGGAAAAGCCCCTGTGAGGGGAAAAGCCCCTTTGAGGAAAAAAGCCCCTGTGAGAGGAAAAGCCCCTGAGGGGGGAAAAGCTACTGAGGGGGACAAAAGCCCCTGTGAGGGGAAAAACCCCTGAGGGGGGAAAAGCCCCTGTGAG
>QUSF01000065.1:2000673-2013597 GCA_003676055.1 Chloebia gouldiae | reverse complement strand
GCCCCTGTGAGGGGAAAAACCCCTGAGGGGGGAAAAGCCCCTGTGAGGGGGGAAAAGCCCCTGAGGGGGGAAAAAGCCCCTGTGAGGAAAAAAGCCCCTGAGGGGGAAAAAGCCCCTGTGAGGGGAAGAGCCCATGGGAGGGGGGAAAAGCCCCTGTGAGGGGGAAAATGCCCCTGAGGGGGGAAGAGCCCCTGTGAGGGGAAAAGCCCCTCAGGGGCGGCAGGTCCCCAAATGTGCTCCATGTCCGCCTTGAGGTCAGCCCAGAGCGCTGAGCGCTGCACCCGCTGCACCTCCAGCTGTGGGGACTCCAACACTGCCCCACGCAGCCCCTTCCAAAGCCTGACCGCCCTTTCAGTGAGGAAATTCCAACCTGAGCATCCCCTGGCTCAGCTTGAGGGCGTTTTCTCTTGTCATGTCCCTTGGGAGCAGAGCATGACCCCCTCTGGCTGTTCCCTATTGTCAGGGAGTTGTGCAGAGCCAGAAGGTCCCTCCCGATCCCTCTTTTCTCCAGGCTGAACCCCTTTCCCATCTCCCTCATCCTTTCCTGGTGCTCCAGACCCTTCCCAGATCCCTCAGCTGCTCCTCACAGGATTTACGATGGTTTTAGTTGAAGGTTTTAGTTAAATCCCATCTCATCCCACACCCTGCCATGGGAAGGACACTTCCCGCTATCCCAGGTTGCTCCAAGCCCCATCCAACCTGCCCTAGGACACTGCTAGGGATGGGGCAGCCACACCGGGCAGGTGTATGAGGGGTGAAAAGGGAGGGCACATGGAGATTTTTCTAATTATTCGGCCAACAGGTTGTTTTCTGTGCAGCAATAAAGAGTGAGGGGCTGCCCAACAAGGCGCTCTGGAGTTGGTGTCACACTCAGACTCTTCTCATCCATCCCTCGTCCCACCCATGTCCTGCTGTGCACCCTGAGAATGCTCAGGTGGCTCTGTACAAACTCATCCACAAAGTCTTATCACAGACTTCTGGTGTGAGCGAGGACAATCTGCGGCTCGACCCCTACTATAATTGGGTGGTTGTGGCTTTTATTTTACAGTTTGTGGTCAAGCAATAACAGAACACTGTGAACAAGAGTCTTCCCAGGTGGACTCCGGGCCAAGCAAAACACACAGCTGGGCCAGATGTCTGAAATTTTCCAGCTATAAATTGCAGCATCTCCCCAGCTTTCTGCTGTAAATCCAAGTGAAGTGTCTCCCTTGGGAGCTGGTGTTTAAACCCTTGGCAATAATGGCTCTCTTAAAAAATGATGGGCTTAAACAAAGGATAATGCACCTCAAGGATGCTGTGGGAAGGAAAAAGAGATGGACAACAGTGGGAGTTACTTACACAATTTTATTTATATCCCCTCTCCCCTCCACTACAGTGGAGTTCTGTAGCTCTATTCCTTGTGCAAGGACTTCTCCTTCAGATTTCCCACACCATGCAGGAAGGAATTGTGTTTGTTCCATCATAATAATAAAATCTGTCCACAAAAGCTGTAAACATTATTTTTTAGAGTCTTTTGTTACTGTCTCCTTCAAACACACACACATACGCATACACACACACAGTATTTGTATCAAAGAATTTCTGGGTGACCTTTGACGTCCAGTCCCTGACTCAATCTCACATTGTTTTTTCTTTTTTACTTGTTTTTTTTTTTTTAAGCAAAAATCCCTTGATATGAATGTTTTTTGTGGCTGATACCTGACAGAGTCCTCGCATTCCCACACTTCCAGCCCCAGTGGAGCCTCTCTCCTAGAAAATCCGTGGAAAATTCCCTGTTATATCCCCACAGGGATGTTAAAGCTCGGTGAGGTGCGGCTCTTGCTCTGAACGCGTGCACAGAGAATCCCGACCAGGGCACTGGGAATGTTGGAGGGTGTTTTTCCCTCCCACCTGAGCAGGAGCAGGAAGGGAAGCTCCAAAGGGAAGCTCCATCTGTTCATTCCTGCCTCAAACCCCCTCCTCCCGCTCGGCTGCGGGGCGAGCATCTCCTGGTTTATCAGTAAGACTCTTCCCAAGTAATGCTTTCTTTGGCTCATAAATAAATCAAGGACAGCAGTAAAACCAGAAAGGAAAATAAATCTTCTGCTGGATGGCAGAGAGCAGATTCTTCCAGCTCTCTGCTTTCCATGCTTCAGTTCAGTGACAACATACGGAGAGTTTTCAGCACTTCCCGATTTTTCCGTGCCACATCCAGCGGCTGGAGTGTCCCAAACAGCCGACCCCAGGTGGGATTTTCAGGGCTATCAGTCATTAGGAAATCCAGGCCGTTTCACAGAAATTCTCACTTCCCTTCCAACAGGCTCTGCAGGATTTTGATGAGGTTCTCCAAGCCAAAAATGTAGCCGTGGTCCGGCCCATCGTGCGGGGTGGGGTTGGGGTTGCTTTTGGAGCCTTTGAAGGTGGTGTGGGCAAAGTCTATCATCCTCACATCCACCCTGGAGGGGTTCGTGCTCTGAGTTTTTGGGAAGGGGAGGTGTTGATCCACGCTCTCCTTGTGCTCCTGCCCGTCGTAAATGATGAGGAGGGAGCTGGAGTAGAACCTGTAGGAGCTTTGCTTCCTGATCACCGCCAGCAGGGCCTTGAGGCGCAGGATGATGGGCTCCAGCAGGTCGGTCCTCAGCTGGTTCCCGTTGCACAGGAACTGCCGCAGCGTCTGCCGGAATCCCTCCGCAGAGAGCTTCCTCCCGTAGTATTTGTCTTTGCACAAGAAATGGCCGGTGTCTGCCTGGTAAACCTGGAAGGGAACAGAGGAATAAGCCATAAAATCATCCTGAGATGTGAGGGATTCACGAATGACACCTTAAAGATTTTAGCATTTATATTTTTCAAATCCTGCGCTGCATTAGTACATAACTCTAAACTTCATATATCTACTTTGGTAGTTAACACTTGCCACTGACACACTTTGGTCAGACAAAACAATTCCTCTGCGCCTGGAACCCAAGGACACCCTGTAGCCTTAGGCCCTGAAGAGTATATACAAAAGTGAGTTGGGGAGGAGCAAACTGAGGGTCAATGACTTCATTACCTGAAGCTGTCATTGGAGAATTAACCCCTGATATGCAAATGGACCAAACTTATATCTGTCTGAAAAACTTGTGATCATCTTCCATCTTGGGTGTAGCCTCTGGGAGGCTTTTGACTGCCCAAGGTGTATCTATTAATTTTAATAAATACCCACTTTATTCTCTTAACTCTGTCTAGCCTCTGTTCTAGGTAGCCACTCCAAGGATCAATATGACCACTGAAGTTCAACTCTGCCCATATGAAGATACGACTCCTACCAGTGGCCACTTTTTACAGCCTGTGTTTGAGCAGAAAAGAGAATAAAACTGCTTCAATTCACACCAGCCAAGAACCCCTGGAGATTCCAGCTTGGTTCCAAAGGAAGAACCAAGGGGGGAACTGACAAAAAAAAAAATAAACACTTAAATTCCGAGGGGATGGAGGCTTTACCTGCATCCCACAGATGCGCACGCCCAGCGACGCCGAGGTGCTCTGCTCACACTTCTTGATGTGCCGGGCTTTCTTCTCCTCTGAGGCATCATCCCCGTGCTGCCGAGTGCCCATCTTCAGGTCCAGGATGCAGGGATAGCTGTACTTGGACACCACGTTCTCCAGCAGGAGAAACTCTGAGCGTGAGTGAAGGGAAACCCAAGACTTTTATATTCTAATTGAAAGAGGCCTTAAATCAAAGCAACTGCTGACACTCTCCATAACAGCTCACAACTGTAATGAGACTTTCTCAGCCAATTTCTCCGACGTGTCATTGCTATGGGCCTCTTGCTGCCAATTCCAGTTAATTTACTGTACTACAGCCCTACCAATTAAAGCCCCAACAGCTCCATTCTCCAGTGACACCGTAGCCCTGGGCTGTCACTCTGACACCTTCCCTAGGTGCTGAGCTCGCTCCAGTGGGTGGGGGAATTGTTAAACTCTATTACTCACATGACTGGTGGGTAATGAAGTGTAATAGGAAAATAAAAGGCAAGGCAGCTGCTAATTCCTGTATAGTTGTGTTTTTAAATGTATGCCAAGGGGATCTTTGACTTCTGCTGAGAACTCTTTATGGGAAATGGTGGTTTTTTCTTTCTCTTTCTTTTTTTTTTTTAGAAGATAACAGAGAATATTCCTTATTTTCCCCG
Organism: Chloebia gouldiae; assembly: GCA_003676055.1. Lineage (NCBI taxonomy): Eukaryota > Metazoa > Chordata > Aves > Passeriformes > Passeridae > Chloebia > Chloebia gouldiae. The sequence continues at coordinate 2,009,452 of QUSF01000065.1, read as the reverse complement.
AGTCTGTGCAGAGGAGGGAATGCATCCCTCTGCAATAAACCCTACACTGATTCCCAGCTGTTATCTGTAGCCAGGACTGTGCTGGAGGAGACAGAGGAGAAAGGATACGATGAAGTTTGTTCTCATTGTGCTTGGAGGACATGCGGTTCAGGTGCTGCCGGTGACAGTGCAGTCCCCAGGGGTTGTAGCTCTTCCTTTCTGGCTGCTTCCCATTTGCATCTTCCAAAAGGGAATCTGTGTGGTACTGAAGGTCTGTCCTCAAAAGCATCTTCCCAGGGCAGCTAGACAAAGCACACAAAGGGACACGTCAGGTTTATAAGCTCCAGAGGAGAATATTCTCTTCCCTATTTTATTTTTTCCTGTAGAGCCTCAAACTTGGTAAGGTGGATTTTCAGGGACTCTCAAAGGAACTATATTGATCATGTCCAACCTGCAGAGATCCTTTGTTACTCCATAACAGTAATTTTCAGAAAGCCAGCTATTCCTGCCTGCCAATACTTTTTTTTTTCATTATAATTTAAAGTGTGCTGGCTCCCTTAAAAAGTCATTCACAGCCCCAGCTGCCAGGGATCTCTATTTATCCACCTAATGGGCACAGCACAGGCAAATGCTCCAACAATGGGAATGATTCCCAATTTGGAAGGGCTGGCTTCAAGGAGGGGAGGGAGGGAAAGATTGATGAGAAGATCTGTTCTCCTTGGGTGGTCATTCTTTGGTCTTGCTCATCCCACCTCCACCACTCCCATCTCTCCAAAGGCAGCAGGAATATTCCACCTCCAGTCCCAGGTGGCCCAGGGCTGCTCTGAACCAGTTTGGGATGAAGGATGTCCTGCAGAAAACCTCTGTGAGGCAGAGGTGCTGGGAGCACTGGGGGCCTTCCTGGGAGAGCTCTCCCCTGGGATGGGATGGGGTGGGATGGCTGCCAGCAAAGGGACATTCTGTGCTCAGTGAGTGTTCTCCCTCTCCTGGAGCCTGCTGTGCTCCAAGGAATGGGGTTCAGAGCAGAACTTGAGGCAGATATTTGAGCAACAACATCCCAGATCCACCTCACTCTGTCCCCACCCCAGGGAAGAGCAGAACCACACACACAAGGCTTGGCTCTGCTGTTCTTCACCTTGGCTGGCTCCTGCTTTTGCCCTAAACGCACAGCTGGACCACCAAACCCATCCCAACCCATCCCAACCCCACCCAAGTGGCAGATGCCAGCCAGGAGGATCGCAGGGAGTGAGGGACCCTCACCTGTCTTTGAAGGTCCTGGTGACCTGGCTGTGGCTCCACTTGCATCTGTGCCACAGGGTGACCGCGGGGTCGCCGCCGGCGCTGTCCAGGCGGCCGCAGCCGTCCGGCTGGCCCAGGCCAGGGCTCGCAATCAGGGTCAGGTTGCCCAGGCTGTCCTTCTTGAGGTGCACGGACACGATGCCTGGACATATGGAAAACAAACGAGACAGAGGTGAGCCTGTGGAGTATCACCGAGTCCTGGCCACCACCTGATGTTTTGGTGGCCTTTGACTGATCCCACTCTGATTTCAAGCCCAATAAATCATCATTAGGCTGAGACCCTGGAAAACACTCTCGGGATTTTCAAGTGTTCCTCCTCTCAAGGCTTAGTTTGAAACCTGCCTCCTCTGAACCCCACATTCCTTTGTCCCTCACCCCTCCGAGCTCTGCTGTGTCCCAGAAAAGCCCAGGAGCTCCCATCTTATTTATCACAAGGGATTTAAGTGCTTTTTAAAGACAGCACAAGGCCGGAAACACTTTTCATTGGCATGAAGCAAAGAGAGAGTTGGGGACAAGGCGTTTTCCAAGGACACCCAGCGTGCCAACAGCTTCTTTTAGTTGGAGAGCCCCAGGAGCAGGGCAGGATGTGGCCATGGGCTGGCAGTGCTGCCCACACATTGTCATGGTTGTGCCCTTCCCCCAGCACCAAGAACCAACTCCCAGATATCCCATGGGGGGCTGGAGTGTCACACATCCATGTTTGTACCCGACAGGGACCAGGACTGTGACCGGAGGTTATTTTTTTCCACCCCGTGTGCTTAAAACACCATTCTGCATTTGAACATTGCAATTTTCCCTGACTCTGACAGGAATCACAGGGCTCAAATGCCAGCCAGTCCAGCACGGATTTAGCCCAACACGAGCCCATCCCTGGCACGGGGCCGGCTGTCTGCTCATCTCAAGTGACAGCGCAGGAATGGCCATGGAGCTCACTGCTGCTGGCTCTGACCTTTCTGGGAAAGGCTGATAATGCCAGCCCGCTCCCACAGCTCTGCCACGGCTCCCTGAGCCTCCTCAGAGCACAGCCTTAAGCTGCACCATGGGAAGTTTAGGTTAAATATTTAAAAAAAAAAAATTCTTCGCTGAAAGAGTGATTGGGCACTGCAATTGTCTGCCCAGGGAGGTGGTGTGTCGCTGTAGGGAATAATTAGCATTGACTTTATGATTGATTAATTGGTTTATTATATCATCTTATACTATGTTATACTATATTTATTAAGAAACTCAGTAACCCTTACAGCCAGACCGATCCAGCTTTGACCTAATTGGTTAATCCATCTAAACACCATCCAGTGTCCAATTAAGAAATCGCCCTTTGGTAAAGAGGTGCAACAAGTGGAGATAAGAATTGTTTCTCATTCTTTTCTCTGATCTTCTCACAGCCTTCCCCAGGAAAATGCCTGGGAAAGTCTGTGCCTGCTCTCTGTGGCCAGAGAGCTGCTGCCACAGTGGCGGAGTCACCGTGCCTGGATGTGTTTAAAAAATCCTGGGCGTGGCACTCAGTGCCGTGGTTTAGCTGACGAGGAGGTGTTAGGTCAGGTCATGGGTTGGACTTGGTGATCTCAAAGCTCTTTTCTGGCCTGGTTCATTCTGTGATTTGGGGCTGGGGGGCTGCCAGCTCCAGAGAGGACAGGGACTGAGGACAGGGACCGAGGACAGGGACTGAGGACAGGAACCGAGGACAGGGACCGAGGACAGGGACTGAGGACAGGGACTGAGGACAGGGCAGTGGGACCAGCAGGAAGAGCCCAGCTGTGGGCATGGGGAGCTGGGCTGGATCCAGCTGTGCCCAGGGCATCCTCACCAGATCTGCTGGGCATGTGGGGGGATGATCTCAGCAGCTCCACAAACAGGCAAAGGTGCCAAACCAACAAAGGTGCAAAGCCCCTTCTCTCCATTTCAAGTGAGCAAACACCGACCAGAGGCTTTTCCTCCTGTGCCTGCCAGGTTCTGCTGCCTCAGGGATTTCCCCACCTGAACTGTCCCTGCAGCCATCCCGTTGGACTGGGGTGCCCATCCCTCCCTGGGTCCTGCACCCCAAAACCTTGGGTTTGGATGCTTTTCCCTCACCAGGGCGATTCCTGGTCCCTTCTGCTGTACAATCAGCATTATTGTGAACAGGCTGGGTTAAACGGGCTGACTGTATACAGAAATGGGGGGGAATCTACTCAGGCTGCTCTGCTGAGGGACTGCAAACCTTCACTAGGGGAAAAAGCAATATTTTTAGCCCTCCCAGCCCTCTGTGGTGAGCTCAGGGAGTTCCATCTTGCTCAGGCTCCAGCATTACCTTTTCCCTGAGTCCTATTCTTTAAAAAATCCATATTTCTGAGAGCAAACAAATCTCCTCTCAGCCTGGATGACTGCTTCACATTTTCAGGGGATGTAAGCATGGAAAAAAAAAAAAAAAAGCCAGCGTGTCTTTTCCCTAAATCAAAGCATTTCTCATTTTAAAAAGTCACTGGGAGGCAACCAGAGCCCTCGATTGCAAACACCATAACCTTAAAAACTGTCCCAGTTCCTGCCTGCAGTCAGCAGGGCTGTGCTCATTTGCATAGTGCTGACAGGCTGGCCCCAAAAAACGTATATATAGCGTGAAAGTAAGAATTGTTAAATATCAGCCATTAATATGAAAATTAATGGGGAGATTTTCAAAGGCAAGAACCGAGCGTTAAATTGGAAGGGAATGTGATCCTCTCCCTCCTCCCAGATGGAAATTCAGCTCTCAAAAAACCTACAGCTCAGCCTGGAATGTGCTTTTTGTTTGCTGTGGGGATCCCACAGGGGTTTGCAGGTGTCCTGCCGTGACCTGTGTGTGGCAGACAACCCCCAGAGCTGCTCCTTTGCTGCAGACAAACATCTCTCCAAAGGCTTTGGGTGCCTGTCTGTGCTGGCCTTTGGTGCCACTGACACCCCAGTGCCCCTCCTGCCGCCACCAGCCAGGAGCCAGAGGGTATTTCTGGGTGCTGTCACCATGCTGGAGTCATCCCAGAGGCTCTTAGGAGGTTTAATTCTGTAACTCTGCCCTCGTGGGTTTATTTTGGTGTTTACAAGCACATTCATCTACTGCCCGGGGCGCTGGGACCCTGAGCAGAACTGGGCTGGAAAACAAGCCCAGCATCCCGCTGTGAGCTCAACTGGGACACGGCAGGGCTTTCAAAGGGGATAAAAGTCAGTCCCAAGGTCACCAAAATGCCTGATATGGGTGAGGGGAGCAGCAAAAGCCACGAGCTCGGGGTGAGGCTTGAATGATATTTGATCCCCATTGTGGAGAATGCCATCGTTATTGCACGGAGTGTCACCACTGCATGGAATGTCACCATTATGTAACGGTCCCAGGGCCGTTCCCACAGCCCAGAAATAGAGATGAGGTACATGGATACGTGTGGATGGAGCCACCAGGATCATCCCCCTCATCATCCTCACAGGAAAGCGTTCCAGCTCTTTAATTGCCTGGCAGCAGGGCTGGGACAGCCAGGAGAGGAATAAACCTCTGAGCCCAATGCCAGATCAGAGAATTGCTTTTTAATTATCCTTCATCATAAAATTCTCTGGGATTTGAAACAGGAGAAGAAAAGACACAAAGGTTTGAATAACCAGGGCATCCCTGGACTGGTTAAACTGGAGCTGTTTAATGGTTTTAACAGAGAGGGCCCAGTGCTGCAGCACCAACCCCAGCTCCTGCCAGAGGAAACTGCTCCAAGGAAACTTTTCTCCCTTAAGCATCTTTTTAATATTGTCCTATAAATCTGCAGAGGCCCCTGACTTTCTGGGAAAGGGAGAGATTGGGCTGGAAGCACATTGGAGCCATGGCTGACTGAGCTCTTTGCTGTAACGCCGAAGGACCAAGAGATATTTTAAGTTTTTACGTGACAACCGAGCTTCTCGCCTCCCCCAAAAGCCAGGGTCAGGAGCTTTATGAGCAGCACAAGTCTGGCAGTAAAAGCAGAAAATACTGAAGGAATAAGAAAGAGAAGGGAGGGAGAATGTCTTAAAAAACGCCAGTGCTGCTCTCCCAGTGCTGCTTTCCAGGGGCTGAGAGATTCAGCTGGGAATGGGGGTCAGGGATGGGGCAGCAAGCAGAGAGACAGGCAGGAAAATCCTCTGTGCCTGGAAAGGCTTCACCTGCAGCAGCTGGGGATGCTTTTTAGGGAGGTGAGAGCTCTGTAGTTCCCCTTACCTTTGTACTGGGGTGTGAACTGCCTCATGGCCAGGGGCAGGGACTCGTAGAAGCTCAGCTCCTGCGACACCAGGGGCTTGCAGATGGTGTGCTCGTCGTAGGTCAGCATGCTGGTGTGGCCGCCCACCTGGTGCACGAAGGGCTGCAGCAGCACAGCAGCCCTGGGCTCGGCACTCTGCCCCACCATGGTGCCAGGCACAGCCCAGGGGGCTCCAGACCCCTCAGCAGCAGCACATGGAGCTGGGAAACACAGGCTGGCACGGGCAGGGCTGGGCCACTTTTCACCCACTCTGGTGTTTCCCCCACGCTGGGTTTTCCTCCACGCTGGCTTTTCACTAATGGAATCTGCAAAACAGAGGGGATGAAGGAGTTAGAGGAGAAGGGTCACCCAGCAGCTGGGTGGGATGAGATCTATCAGTGCCCAGGGCTGGCAGGGAGCCCCAGCCTGACACAGAGTCCAGGAAAGGCCCAGTTTTGATCTGCTGGGGACAAGAGACAGCGATCGGAAGAGCTGTGAATTAAAGCAGTGGCCTTGTCAATGCAGCAGGATTAACACACTGCATCGATGCTGTGAAACACCCCCAGTCTGTCCCACAGGCCATGTTAGGGTGGTCCCAGTCCTTCCCTTGGACATTCCCTGCACAGCAAAGCCCCTGCAAGTCCCCAGGCACTCCCTTGCTCTACAACACTGCTGGAGGGGTGAGCAACAATTCCTGCAGCTTCCAAAGAAACCTCAGTCTGGGACATTTCACTGAACACCAGAGCAGCAGCAGCAGCATTTCCTTCCCAGGCTTACACACACACCCAGGGGGATGTGGATGTGTCACAGCAGCACCCACAGGGCTCACACCCAGCTTTTCACCCTGACCCCTGATTCCAGAAATTCCTCCTTGATTCTGACAGCAGCAAGGCTCGGCTCTAAAGCAGCAGTGTAGGAAAATCACAGAGCACATCCATGGTGCATCCCCAGCAGCAGCACCCACCAACACCTGGCTCGTGGACATCAGGAATTGAATCCCACAGGCAGCAAGGACGACAAAAAGGAGCTGATGTTGGTGCTGGAGCAGCCTGGCTTCACACCAGAGATGGACACTCCCCATCCCAGACTCACAGGGATGGGGGAAAAATTATTAAAATCATTTTTTGAGGACGGGTCCACGGCAGCACAGGCCCTTTCTCCTGATTGCTCCAGCTTCAGCACAACCTGGGGAGGGAGCTCTGCACCCCATTATTGCCAGCAGAACCCCCGTGCAGGGGACAACGATGCCTTTGCAAGGCCCAGTTCTGCCAGGAGAGCCTCCAGGTGAGCAGCTGCACCCTGGCAGCCCCACGGGGCCGGAGTGACCCGGGCAGCGCTGTCACCCCTCCTTGTGCAGGAGCCAGGGAACAGCAGAGGCAGCTCCTGGAGCTCCCCATGGTGGGCGAGGGCTCTGCGGGAAGGGCTTTCCCTGGAGCCAGCTCTGAGCCGGGGCTGGACCATTCCCCATCCTGCAGGAAGGATCCAGAGCTCAGGAGTTGGATCCTCCTGGGTCCCTTCCAGCTCGGGATATTCTGTGATGCTCAAACCAACCCTGCCCCTCCTGCTGGGATTAACCCCCGAGGGAAAAGCACCTGGAGAAGGTGCTGCTTGGTTTCCCACCTGGAGCAGAGGGATGGAACGGGCTGAAGGCAGGGAAGAGCCACTCCCACCTCCGAACGCTCCTTTATCCCCCCCAGGGTGGGGTTTTCCCCCTCCCATTATTCCTCCTAGGAGAGGAATTCCTGCTCTACTATTGCCTTTCCCGGAGGAACAAAGCCAGGCCCCCGAGCCGAGGGAAGAAAGCGGCTCCTCGGAGCTTTCCTGAGCGTTAATAAAAGCATTTTGTTAAGTTGTGGCAATTTTTAAAGAGGATTTTCTGCCTCAGGAGCCGCAGGTTTGTTGTGGTTTGTTCTGTGTGGCTTTGCCCCCCTCTTTCTCCCATCCTTAAAAAGAAGGAGAAAAGCCAAAAGCAAGCGGATTTGTCATAACACCTCTTTGGAGCAGGGAACAGCACGACTTAAATCCTTTCGTGCTTCTGAGACAGTCCAAGGCTCAGACTCAGCTGCCACAACCCCCTGACAGCTCTGGCAACCTTAGCATTGCAGAGGGGGTTGGGGGAAAAGCATCCACAGTTTGATAAAGCTCCCGAACGTTTTCTCCCAAGCAAAACTCGGAGCAGGATTTGCAGTAGGAGAAGGAGGTTCTTTTCTGGGAGTTTCTGCTGGGAAGCAGCTCATCCATTCGGAGCAGATAAATGTTCCTGTGAACACTGAGCTCCCCTGAAACAAGACACTGGAAATAAATCACTTCCACTGGCTCAAGGTATCGCAAATGCCAGGAGATATTTATGTCACTAAAAATACATGGAATTACAGATAAATCAAGACCCTCCAAGAAAAACCAGAATCTGTCAGCGTTTTTCCCCCAGCTAAAGGAAAAGCAGCTCAGGTACTGCAGGTGGAGGTGAGCCAGGAAATATCGGGAAAGGAGGATACGGAAAACATTCCTCTGCATAGAAGAGGAATATTCCATTCTCCAGGAATGGGATGGGGCTTTGGAGAAAGCATGGAAGGTTCCCTGCTCCTGGCAGGGCTGGAGCTGGATGAGTTCTGCCCCAGTGCTGGGGACAGTGCTGCTCCCCTGGCACTGTCACCTCCCACCCTGCTCCCAGGCAGGGCCAAATGTCAAAGCAGCCTCAGTGAAATGGGTTGTTCATCCCAACTCCAAACCGAGCCAAAAGGAACTGGGCAGGTTCCAGTCTCTAATTTTTGAATGGCACCTACTCCCACCCCATCCCACCCCATCCCATCCCATCCCAAACACGACTCCCCCGTGGGAATGCACAGCCAGGCCGAGCTGGCTCCTTGGGGCAGAAACACCCAGGAATATTAAAATGCAAAATCCCTCTAAAAGCCAGAGCTCTGTGCACAGCCTTGTGCTCTCAGGGTCCCCTCGTGGCCACCTCCCTGCTCCAGGAGCATCCCAGAGCTCCAAAGTCGTGCTCCAAGCACTGCACTGCAGATTCTTCTCTTCATTAAAAAGGCAAGAAAAGCACATGGCCGAAATGTGTGCGTGCACAGCTCCCGGTGCTGGAGCTCACCTGGAGCCCCAGCCAGCCCTGCACGGAGCCCCAGAGCTGGGACCTGGTGCCACCAGGGACCCAGTGCCACCAGGGACCCAGTGCCACCACAGGACCCACCCAGACACGGTGCCACCACAGGACCCAGTGCCACCAGGGACCCAGTGCCACCACAGAACCCAGTGCCACCAGGGACCCAGTGCCACCATGGACACGGTGCCACCAG
>QUSF01000065.1:1845403-2000663 GCA_003676055.1 Chloebia gouldiae | reverse complement strand
ACCCAGTGCCACCATGGACACGGTGCCACCACAGACACGGTGCCACCACAGGACCCAGTGCCACCAGGGACCCAGTGCCACCATGGACACGGTGCCACCACAAACCCAGTGCCACCAGGGACCCAGCGCCACCACAAACCCAGTGCCACCACAGAACCCAGTGCCACCACAGGATCTAGTGCCACCACACCCTGCAGAAAAGGGCACAGGTTCCCTCACCCCCCTGCCCACTTTCTGCCCTCCACAGCACCTCCCTCCTCTCCTCCCCGCCATTCCACCAGCACGATGGAGAACCTAGAGCCATCAGCTCCAGGGCGACTGCAGAGATTCCCACCAGCCCCAAGTGCTCCTGTCCCTGCTGCTCCCATCCCTTCCTGCCAACATCCCACCCACCTCCCAATCCCTGCCCACCCTGCCCCATCCCTCCTGCCCTGGGAAGAGCCCGGAGCTCACCTGGGGGTGCAGGTGACCTCTGGGGGCTGCGGCCGAACCTCGGGGCGCTGCCTGGGCCGGGCTTCTCGCTGCTTCTCGCTGCAGCTCCAGAGGGAGGAATGAGGGAACATTTGGGCATGGCCCGACTGCGTCGGCGCTGGCAGGAGCCTGGAATGTCCAGCTGACATTCCAGCAGGGCTGTGCTAGGGAGGAGCAGCCTGGCTGGGCCAGGGAACGGCCGCGTGCGAGGGCTCGGAACAGAACGAGAGGAGCCGGCCGTGCGCTCCCGCTGTCTTGGGAAATCGGCTCTCCAGGAAAACAACTGGGGATTTGTCCATCTGTTTTCCACGGAACTCCCCCCTCAGCTCGGGTTTGTCACCTCCCTGCAGAGTGGGCTGACACTGGGAGAGGGATGGAGCTTCCCACAGCTCCCAAAGCACCGGGAAGAACGGCCCAGGGAGATGAGGGAGGAGAGGCACAGGGGAGTGCCAGGGGCTGGGGGACACCAAATCCTCCTTCGAGGTAAAGGAAGTGTGTGGGCAAAGCGGGGAAAGGCCAGGGTTTGTCCAAAGCTGGGCAGGAGATGAGTGGATCCAGAGCTCCAGCCCTGCCAACGGGAAGAGAGACACGTCAGAGCTGGGAGCCGTGATGGGAATGGAAAAGTCCCAGGGAGCTTCCTGCCAGGGCCACGCTGTCCCCTGCAGGCACTCCTCAAGGACAGCGTGTCCCCCCAGGCCTTACTGTCCTGTGCAGCGAGTGCCAAGGGCTCCTGCCAGCCCCTGCACCCCAAAAAAATGGGATCCACGTGTTCACAAGGAACACGCAGCCTGGGCAGCAGCCAGGACAAGGAGGGGACGGTGCCCACTCTCACCCCAGGCCCCAGCAGGAACTTGAGGACTTCAGCACAGCCATGCCCAGGCCTGGGGCCCCCAGGGATGCCGTGGGGGAAATGCTGGGGAAGAAAACCCCACAGCTGAGATAAGGATGGGTGGATGTGGAAATCCCCACTAACTGGAGGGGAGAAAGCAGGCTTGAGGAGAGGGGTGGAACTGATGGTGAGGGCAGAGGCTGAGATGAAAGACGAGGATGAAAGAAAGGATTGCCAAGGCCTGGCTTTCCAGCTCCCCTGGATCTTTCCAGGAGAACTGGCCCCGTGCCCTGACTCCGTGCCCATCAATAAGGTGCAGCATCAGCTGTCGGGTCAGCAGCAGGAGAAACATCCCGTGGGAAGGGCTCTAAATGGAAGCAGGAAAGGAAAAGATGAAGAGCTGGGTTCAGCCCTCCTTGGACCATGTTTACCTCCCTGACAGGGAGGGGATGCAGCAGCACCAGTGGATGAGTTATTTATAGAAATGTGGTTCATTATAGAAATTCACTTTGCAAGAAAGTGGGAAAGGGCCCTCAGCAGCTCTGGTTGGCAGTGGGGGCTGGGAGGGGAGCAGGGCAGGGGGGAGAACCTGCTTTTCCCAGGAAAACTGTCAGAATTCCAGTCCAGTCTGGCATGGAATGGGGCTGCTCCACCTGGAGAGAGGAGATGGAACAGGGGACACGGTGAGGGTGACAGTCACAGCCACCATCAGGCAGCAACAGCCCCTGGCACATGGAGTGGCTCCAAAGAGCACCATTTCCTAACCTGGAACGGATTCCAGCTGGAATTTAGCAGCCTTTCCTCAGTAAAAGCATCCCACCAGGAATGTGGGGCCTGAGGAGAATCAGCCTGGCACTGATTCCCTCCCTTTTGTTCCCAAATCTCAGCAAGGACTGAGCCAGAGAGGAGGCAGCTCCTGCTGGCCAGGGTGCCACTCCCTTCCTGTGCCACTGGAAATCCCCTTTGTCACCCAGAGCCACAGGATGAGATGAATTCATCCAAACTGAGTCACCCCTTTCCACAGAAGTCACAGTGCTGGGGAACCACTCCTGCCACACCCCAGAGAAGCTGCAACTCGATCCAAGCAAAAGCACTTGGGACAGTCTGTGATGTCTCAGCACAAATCAAAGTAGTAAATTATTGGTAATAAATTTATTTTTGATATTGATTTTTTTTACAGAGCTAAATGGAACATAGAAACAGCACCAAGCCATTGAAGTTTGTTCTACAAAACCAGGTTTAATACAAAAGGATGACAGCAATGCCTGACTCTGCACGTCTGGATGGTTAAAAAAGCTCACCCAAACCCCACCAAGAGTTTAAAAAGGTTTAAGAACAGAGGCACCGGTGTTTGAGAGAATTTCTCTGGCAGCAGTGATGATACATGTGAGAAGAATCATGTTGCCTTTATTCCCAATTTATTGCAGTGCAAGGGGCTGGTCCTTGCCTAGGAGAGCTGTTGAGTCTCCTGTCCAAACACCCACACCCAAAAATTTGGGGTAAGAGCCACCTCCATGCAGGATAGTCCCCATTTAATGGGAAAGATCTCCTGGTTTTGCTCCTGGAGAGCTCTGCTCCACCCATATGGGGAGAGGTGCAGACTCTGCCAGGTGAGCAGGCACAAGGAACACACCTGGAGTGGCACCACCTGCCCAGGGCTGTGCCCTGAGCCAGCCCAGAGCCTGGGACAGGAGCAACCCGAGCATCCAGCCCCAGGATGTCCTCAAGGAGAGCAGCAGCCAGGGGCTACAGGGCTCAAATCACTGCTGGCTTCACTCTGTGACTCCTCCTGCCCCAGGCCAGCAAAGGATTTGGGTCCTGCAGCCCCAGCAGCTGCTGCAGAGCCCTGGGAAGAGCAGAGCAGCAGCTCCTCTGCCGAGCCTGAACTGCCACGCACTGGTGCCATTTCCTGGGAAAGAAACGTTCCTTCAGTGAACAGAAAGAGAAACTGAAGTAACCAAGTGATTACAGACAGGAGACAGGATGCAGCAGGGCTGGGACAGAGCCAGGCAGCTCCTGGGACCCGTGGGGGGCTGCAGGAACAGCGACAGTCTCAGACTGGCACCTTCCTGCTCTGACACGAACACAGACACTGCAGCTGCCCAGCTCAAACATGACCACTGAGCCCTCAGAGCCCTCCCAAAACTGCTCTGTAACAGCCACAGGAAAGCACCTTAGAAGCTTCCTACATCCTTTATTTTCCACCCAAATTCCCCCCCCCACGCCCCCAGAAAATAATAAAGCACACAGACTGCAGACTTAAAAGTGTAACAGGATCACAAACTCTCCTCCACCACCCCCAGCCCAGCCCAAACCACCAAGGCACGTCAGGCTCCCCCCTCTCCCCAGGCCCACCTTCCCCAATTCCCCCCTCCCCAGTTTTGGATGGATGAAGCCAACACAAAACATTTTCCTTGCTGGGAAGCAGCAAATGCTTCCTCACTGTCTCTGCACTGATAAAAAAAAATGCAAACAAAGACACGCCTGCAACTGCCACCCTAATGTTTCCATGGGAAATGTTATCTTTCAGTACATTCCCTGATGGACTCTGCCACCAGCTGGCCTTTGCAGAATTGAGGTCAAATTTTGCACCCCCAGGCTGTGGCAGAGCCCCCCAGCCCTCGAGAGGGGGGTGCAGTTATTCTTTGCAGGTTGTTGTTTGCTTGCCACAGCAGCCAGGTCTCTGTGGAAGGCTCACTTTGGTGCAATCCCAGCTTCCCACCAGCTCAAGCCCATCTTCTTTCCAAGCCAGTATTGCCCTGAACGTGTGTGTTTGGAGAATTTCAGCAGTGAGAGCAACCCTGGGCCAGGCCCTGCTCCTCCCAGCAGCAGCGAGGGCCCCGAGGGCTGCACAGGGTCCGTGACCCACCCGGCTCCACGGCTGCTCCTCTGCTGCCCTCAGTGCTCCGAGTCCGACAGGTAGGAGGGCTTAGTCCATCTCCACACCAGCATGTCCTCCCCTGCCACCCTGTGGGATTCTGTCTGGATCCGGGACTCGTTGGAGGCCAGGAAATCCACGGCTCTCTCCCACACCCGCTTCATCTTCTTCCTGCAAGGAACAGCGAGAAAATAAATGAGAATCTCAAGCTGGTTGTGCTTCTGTGCCTACAGCAACTGTGCCTGTGGATGTGGCTGCCTGCTGTTCCCTGTGCAGGCAGAAAAGGGCATCAAACAAACCCTGGGTTAGAGATTTCAGACCAAGGCATGGCCACACAAATCCTGCCTGGGGGGAAGATGAGAGGCTCTGGCAGTGCCCTGAATTTCTGCCTCAATTTGTGCTGCAAAGGGACTCGATGAGCAAATCACCCTCCCCCATCCTGCACACAGAGATCTCAGCCAGGAGAACACCCTGACGTTCACCCCAGCTTTGGATCCAGCTGTCCTGAGCATCTCACAGCCAGGGATGGCTCCAACAGCTGCAGTCATCCCTTGTAGGAAAAGGAATCCTGTTTCTGATACAGAGGGAGGATGTTTAACACTTCACAGGAGGACAAAGCAGCTCCATTTAACCAAAACACAAGAAATAACCGTGCAGAAATGGAGCAAAACATGAGGATCCAGCCCTGCAGCCTTTCAGCCCCACCACACACAAAGCAATGACCTTGACAACAATTCCTGCCTGAGAAAGCCCAAAACCCAACCTCAGAATGCCCCAAACCCAACCTGAGAATGCCCCAAACTAAATAATCTCACTCCAGCTCCCTTCCCAGCTGCACAACTCAAACTGGCCTCTTTCCAGGCACACAATCACTGCAGAGGAGCCCCAATATCCCCAATATCAGGTAGGATGGCTGGGAAAGGGGACAGCACCAGACACCCAGCAGATGAAGCAGAGGACACCTGATGCTCCAGGTCCAAGCAAACCAAACCAAGTACTGCTGGACACAACAAGGACAACACACCTGTGGCACTCACCAAGTACCAGCCCTGGGGCTGGCACACTGATCTGCACCAACCTGAGCTGTGCCCAAGCCTTTCCCAACCCAAAGGCTCCAGCCTCATCCTGCAGAGCAGCTCCAGGGATGCATTTTGGAGCTGTGCTGAATCCCATCCTGCTGCCTGCAGCCCTCCTGAGTGCCCAGAGCAGCTCACCTGCTCTGAGGAGGGATCAGGCTGTCCCGGACGTGGTAGATGCCAACGTAGGGGTAACGCTCCAAATTCCGCTCCCACTCCTTGTAGTGGTCCTGGACAACAGCTGCAGGACAGGGGGGCACAGCAGTGAGAACTCAACCCTGCAGGAGCACAGCAGGGCTCCCCTGTGCTCCCACAGCTCCTACCTATGATCTTCTTCACCATCTCATACATGGCTTGCTCCTCCTCCTCCATCTTCCGCCAGCGATAGCGGAGGTAGAGCAGGATGCCCCAAAGGGTTATCAGACCTGGGAGAACAAAAACAAAGGGATTCAGGAACTGACAGCTTGCTGTGTGCTTGCTGGATGTGGTTTTAGTTCTCATACTGTGACCCAGGCCTGCTTGGAACCGAATCCCAGTGATTCTTTTTGTTCCCCAGAGCAGCTGCACCCCAAAAACCCCTTGGTGCTGCCCCCCCTGCAGCACGGGAGCACCTCTGGGTGTGGGATGAGGTGGTGGGGAAGCCTCAGCACAGAGCTGCCCTCACAAACCTCAGTACAACAGAGCCCCAGGTCTGCAAATCCCAGAGGAAGCTTTGCCAGAGGCCTCCCCAGCAAGGATCACTCTGGAAGACTGTCAGGTTTCACTGCTCCATGGAGAGCTGCTGGATAGGAAAATAAAGCCTGGGGCTCCAGTGGCAGCCCAAAATGAAGGAGATGTGTATGGGAGGTTTAGCAGTTACAATGCCCCAGTAGGACTTCAGTGTCTGCAATAAACAGAACTGTCCCTTGTCACCCCCTCCCTGTCAGGTTGGATTAGAAACTCCTGCAGTCACACAGCTCTCGTTATCACCTCTCTGGGTAAAACCCCTGTCTCAGCTGAGGCGTGACAGACTATTGCAATAAAACCTCCAACCCTGAAATGCTACAAGTCATTATTAAAGAGGCTGGAGGACTTGGGAGCTTAGAGCAAGAAAAAAAGAAAAATTGACTCCTTAAGGTAAGTTAACACACTTATTCTGCAGCCCATAATAATGGGCACTTGAGGAAAACCCAGAGAGCTCATCAGCTGCCTGATTTAAAGCAACTTTTAAGCACTCACAGCACAAGAGGAGGGCTGTGGCTCTCCTCTGCTGCCAGAACAAAGGTTAATTAGACATTAACTCATCAGCAGACTCATTTCACCTCTGTTAGGTGTTTCCTGTAGCTGAGGAATGTGTGATCACAGGGCTTCATCCCTGCAGCTGAGCCCCAAGAGCCACTTACTCCAGAAGAACAGGAAGAGGTTGGTGATGGCCGTGACCATGGCCCGGCGGAAGCGGCAGCCCAGCCCCATCTGGGGGTGGGCAGATTCCAGGCAGAACACTTCCTCCACGCTGGAAACTGGCTCCGACAGGTCCCTGCCTTTCAACCTGATGGGAAGAGGAAGAAAATCTCACTGAAGACAGCAGGCTGCAACTGCAGTCTTTAATCAAGGCCGGGAGAACAAGCAGACTGCGGATGCAGCTGCTCGCAGGAAATGCCCCCACACCCAGGCACAGCCTCCTGCCACAACATTTGGGGACTGGCTGCTTAGCCAGGGATGGATGTGGCTCCAGGGAGGCAGCGGGGCTGCAGCTCCCACTGGCACGCTGAGCATCCCTGCACTGCCTCCCTGACAGCCCCTCACAGCCAGGAATTGGTCCTCTCTCAACTCGCAATTGGATTCCCACCTCCCAGCACGGACATGGAAACGTTCCCTGAGTCAGAGCCTGGGCAGTGGGAGCTGGGGGACCCAGGCTGGGAGCAGGAGCAGCTCAAAGAGTGACAGAGCAGCAGCACAGAGCCCTGCAGAGCCCTCAGCTCCCCTCCCTGCAGCGCTGCTGCTCCCTAGCCCAGGCTCGCTCCACACTGAGCCATTCCCAGAGCGCCCAGGCACCAAGGGTCCAAGGGACAGCCAGCAGTTCCAGGGGAACTGGAACAAAGGGGATTGTATTTTTTTTAAGCTCCTAATTATGAACAGCCCATTAGACAAGGAGGTTTGCTCAATTTACAGGTGCTCAGCTCACAAACTGCAGAGAGCTCGGCCGGTTCTGGGTTCTGCAGGAGCTGCACACACACAGTTGGATCCCACCCTCTTGTCTTATTTACAAAAATTCCACAGCAATATTTAAAACATGCAGCAGAATCACCCGGTGCAAAGTTCATTTTCAGTCCTGCCTCTCAGACTAGCAACTAAAAAATAATCTCACGTAGCTAAAAATGCCAGGGGCAGGGTTTTAGGGATGCTGCCACGCCAGCTCCGGGGAAGTAGAGCAGTTTGGGGACCAGCCAGCAGAGCTGCTAATTAACAAAATAAAAAGTGGGAGGATATTGTATCCCACAGCTTCTGACTGGAAAAGTGCTGGAGTATAAAAATACAAAATTTGAAAATGCTGCATCCCAGCCCACCTACAAATCCAGCCCTGCCCCTAAGGAAGCTGTGCCCCGTCCTGGGAATTTGCACAGCCAGGAATCAAAACAGCAGATGCTGTCTGATCCGTGGATCACAGCAGCAGCTGCAGGAATATTTAAGAGCAAATGGAGCAGTGGGAATTCCAACAAGCTTGCCCACCAACCCCAGCACCACAACTGCTGCAATTCCCTTCATCAGAGACACATTTAGCAATGTGAAAATGCAAACAACTGTTAAGGCTTTAGAGTCAGAGCAGACTGGAGGCAGCCCACGCTCCCCAGAGGAAGGTGATGATGGCTGCTGACTCTGGGAAAAGTGACCATGTGGGCAAGTTAAGGAAGAGCTGCAGGCACAGGACCATGGGCAGGACACCAGGACCACACCACAGGAGGCACAACACAAGCACTGATGGCCACAAGCAGCCCTGACCTCCCACGTCCATCTCACCTGCAACACATCCCTGGACAGTGTCCCACTTTTCCTTTGGAAATTTGCCCAGCAAGCTCAGCCACAGCCAATCCCAGCCCAACGAGCTCTGGGAGCTGAAAGGCACCACTGACCCTGTCAAATTCCACCCCAGCCAACACCCAAATCCCCAACTTTGGCACAGTGGGCTCCTGGCCACCCAAATCCCAAATCCCTGCTGCTGTTCATATCAGCAGAACCCTAACTTTGACACAGGGGGTTTCTGCTCACCAAATTCCCAAATCCTTGTTGCTGTTCAGTATCCAGTTCAGGGCAGCTTCAAACTTCTGTGAGGAGCTGCCAGTTACATTCTGTGCAAAGGAAGCCATAAGAAGATTAGCCCTCCGTTCATTTAAAATACTGACCAACATGATTTCATTACAGCAGTGGGGCAATTAATTTCATAGGGGCTGTCCCCAGGTTAATTCTTATCAGGATTCTGCAAACTGGAGGGAGGAGAGCTAAGCCTGAAGGTCTGCCTGGCCTAAAGTCTTCTGACTGGGGAGATGATGCATGAAGCACTCTGTGAAATAACACCATCCCAGACTGTTAGGGCTAACCACTAAATACAACATAATCTTACTGACAGGTTACCAGCAAAGAAATGGAATGCTGGATCAGAGCAGTCTGTCTCCTGACACTCTGCAGTAGAGGAAAATCCTTCTTCTGCCCAGCCCTCAATCCTGGGAAATTTCTGGTTGCACAAGACTGATGGCTCCAGTGAAACAACAAACCATTAAGATTTACAGGGGGTGAATCAGAGATGGAGGAGAAAATTATTTTCAAAAGAACTGCTGAGAACAGGACTGGCCAAAGGGGAAGTGAGAGATATTGGAGAGAATCAAAGCAGGATGAGGAAGCAAAATGGATGGTGAATTGTTTTAGTGTCTATTATTTATTGCTTTATAAAAGACTAAGCACTGAGTTGTAACAAAGCTGCTCAGAGCCCACTCACCAGCACGTGATCCTTCACCTCACTAACCCAAATGCATTTGCTTTTTAGGTTCTCAGGGTTTCCACATTCAAAATTACCTGGTAAGAAAAGTCAAACAGAAAAATCACATTAGTAAAAAAAAAAGCCCTTGAACAGCTCAGAACCAGGCTCTGAATGCACACCAAGAAATGCTCTCCTTTCCAATCAGCCCCAGCCCTGAGCAAAATGATTCCAGGGTGAGATTTATACTGCAGGCAGATCAGATGACTATTAATAAAATGCTCAGCCACTGCACAGAGGTTGGATAAGGGTAATCAAACCTCTCACTTCAGAGCTGCTGCTGGATAAGGGCAATCAAAGCTGACACTTCAGAGCTGCTGAACACACAATGAGGGGGAAAGTATTGCTGCTGCCCCTTGCAGAGCACAGAACCACAGCTGCCACCAGGTATCAGGTGTGGAGCTAATGATTAGTGTTCAAAATGCCTCCAAGGAGCTGAAATCACAGCTCTGCCTCCAACCCAGGCAGAGAAATGCTGGCAAGGCTAAATCTTCTAAATCTTGCCTCACCAAGTTGACTAAACAAACGTGCTAAGTAAATCTGGTGGAAATCTGAAGTCAGATTTGAAAAGATTTAGGAATTCTGTGCAGCTTCAGTATCCAAAGGCTTCAGCCTTGAGGTCTGAAATGCAGAAAATGGAACTGAAACCCTTGTACTGATTACCACTGCTGTGAATCTTGCTGAACAAGTCCCTGCTCATAAAGTGGATTTTTAGCAGCCTACTCCATCCCAAAATACAGCAATGAGCTGGATTTACTCCTGGAGTAGGGACTGTGCTGGGTCAGCTCCTCATCTCAGAGAGCCTGTCCCACTCTGTGGTGAGGAAAAGGAGAGGCACTCACACATCTGCCACCACATTTCAGCAGAAATGACAATTTCTTAGGACACTTCATGTGTAAGAACACATCAGTTTACACTCCTGCCTCTATCCTGATGACAATTTCAAGCTGTTGGTAGAAAAGAATAACAAACCAAACCAATCCTACCTGAAACTCCCAACACTTCAAGTACAAGAAGGCCCACTCACCCAGGCAGGGTGACAGGAGTGCATTAGCCAAGCACCACTCAGAACAAAAATAAACCCACCTCCCCTTGTTTTCCTATTCCCTGCCTGCCTCAGAACTCCTCAGAGGGAACTGCCTGTTCCATAAACCCCTCCAGAGTGGGACAGAAGTGAGCAGGAGCTGGGAGAGGCAGCTCCTGCAGGCTCAGCAGGGGTGGGGATGTGCTGGCACTCACCTGCCTGCACGGACAGGTAATTGTAGAGCTCGTGCAGCACAGCCATGATCACATCCTTGTGCTTGGCCTGGCAGAACTGCAGGGCACAGACAGGGACACACATCAGCAGTGGCATGGGGACAGTGGGAGTGCAGCTCCAGGCAGAATCACAGCACTGGAGTCTGGCTCAGTCCTGCACCACCAGCTCCAGCCAAATCTCCTGAGCAGGGGAACATTCCAGCACAAGTGACCCTGAGCATCCTCTGGACGTCCCTGCCCAGAGGAACTGGGTGAGTTTTAAGGTCCCTTCCAGCCCAAAGCCATCTGGGATTCTGGGATTCTGTGAAGTGCCACCAACCCACAGCCCAGCCTGCAGCACCAGCCTCGGACCCACCACAGATGGATGCATCACCTCCAGAACTTCCCACACACCAGAACTCAGAATCCAACAGGAAACCTTCTCCCTCTTAATGATGGAATGTTTGGGTTGGAAAGGACCTTAAAGTTCACCCAGTTCCATGCCTGACACCTTCCCCTATCCCAGGCTGCTCCAAGCCCTGTCCAACCTGGCCTTGGGCACTCCTAGGGATGGGGAGCCACAGCTTCTCTGGGAATTCCATCCCAGCCCCTCCCCACCCTCCCAGGAAAGGATTTATTCCCAATATCCCATCCACACCAGCACATGGAATCCTGGAATGCTGTGGGCTGGAAAGGATCATCCAATCCCCTGGGCAGGGACACCTGGCACTATCCCAGGTTGCCATTTTATCCACTATCCAACCTGGCCTTGGGCACTCCCAGGGATGGGGCAGCCCCAGCTTTTCCCAAAATCCATCCTGACAGAAGCACCAGGGCTGTGCAGGCACTCCACAGTGGAGCTCAGGGAATTAGCTGGATTAAATCTTAGACTGTTAAAGCTGAAAACAGCTTTATTGCAAACCAATACCACTGCTGGTACAACTGTTAAAAAAGAAATTGATTCACATAATTGAGAATTTAAATTTTTATCATTCAGAGTCTCATACACACTCCTAACTTAATCTGGCCCATTAATTCCATCTCATCAAGTCCCAATTTTTCTGTAAAACGACAGAACTAATCATTTTACAGTGATACTGTTATGGGTAGAATCGACTACTTGGAATAATCACTGTTCTGTGAGAGCTCACAAGATTGAGGAAAAATAAATAAATGCTTACATCATCCGTTCTTTTCTCACAATCCACAGGCAAGAGATTAACTAGGAGAGAGAAAAGGGTGAGTTAGCTGGCTGCAAACAAGAGCTTTGATGAAGAAAATAATTATCTTTTTAAAAACAGGCTCAACTTAAAGTGTGGTTCTGCTATGGTTCATCTCCCCCTGGCAGCACCTGGAGATGCAAACAGCCTCTCCAGGAGCTGCTCTGGGAGCAGCCCTGAGGGAGAACACAGCAATGATGGAGCTGATGAATGTGTTCAGCCTGGGGGGTGAAAAGTGGGGCTGGATGTTTTAACAGCTCCTGTTTGAGGAGAAGCTTCATGCTGATCTTTGCACTCCAGTGCTGGTTCTTGCTGCCCACCAGGGTCACCTGAACTATCCCAGCACAGCCAAGGAGGGAAATGAACCCCCCTGGAGGGCTGATTGCAGCTCTGGGCTCTGCAGGGCTTGAACAGCTCCTGGCACCTGTGGCACAACTCAAACCTGGGCAACGTTCCTGCCTGCAGAGCTCCTGTCACAGCTGCAACAGGACAATCCAGTGACAATGAGCAGATTTATCCTGGCCTTGGGAATGCAGCAGCTTTCCTAGCCCACACCACGGGCACAGTGTGCCCAGGCTCAGGACCAGCACCTTCCCAAAACAGCCCCCAAACCCTTCTTTGTTCAGTTCCAAGCCTGAAATATCCCCATTTCCAACTGTTCCAGCTGGGGAACTCTGCCTTAAAAGCCAGTTGCTGGGGAAACTCCTTTTCATTTGTCACAGAAGAGAGAGACACACTCTGCCACACCTGAAGTGCTGAATTGATCTGCTGCACTTCCCCCTTGGATAGAACAAAGGCTGGGAAGGGCCGTGCTGGCAGAGGGAACATCAAAAACACACCCCAGGTACTACACAGACCACGTGTCACACCATAAAATCCATCCTTGGCCCAGGAGGAATGGCACTCCACATAAGCCCCATGGTTCTGAGAGATTGAAGGCCAAACTCGTTTGGAAAAAGCAAACTTTTGATTGGATTCCCATGACTAACAAGGGTCCCCATAGGAACAGGGAAAAGGGACAGAAACAGAGATGTCAGGTTATGGCAATGAGAATGATAAATGTGATGGGAATGGAAGCAATAAAGAGAAAGCAGGAAGACAGGGGAGGAATAATGTTTAAATGAAAATTAAACCAATGCACGTACAGCTCTCCTCTCTCCCGTCCAACCAGCCTGACCCAGCCATCTTCACCAGGAGGATGCCCAGAAAAATCAGCAGCAGCACCAAGCTGGCAAGGCAGAGGAACTGGGACAGGTAATACTCCAGGCCTTTCCCCTTTCGCTCCGGCTGCTGCCGGGGCGCCGAGCGCAGCAGGGCGGCGCGCGGGGTCACTCCGTGCCCCCCATCGCTGCCTGCCCGCCACGGGAAGCGCCGGATCAGCCCCCCAGCCCTGCTGCCCGCGTCCCGCTCTTCGCTGGAAGCCGAGTCCTCCTTCCCTCTCCTGAACAGGCTGCTGAACCTCCCCGGGGCCGCCGAGGAGCCCCACTGCGTGCTGGGGGTCACCTCGCTCTCCCGTCTCCACCAGCTGTCGGAGGAGAGCCCCCTCCTCTCCCCGGCCGCGTCCCAGGCAGCCCGGGAGCTCTGCGCCCCAATTCCCCCTCCCGATGTCCACCAATGGCTCCTGGATTTCTCCTCGCTGGGAAGGGGTTTGGAGGCTGCCGAGGAGCCCCAGTAGGGTGTGGAGCTCAGCCCCCCAACCTCATCCAAGCCCGAGCCAGCCCGGCTGCCGAGCCCCCCGCTCCTCTCTGCCGAGGGGCTCCACTGGGATGTGGAGTTTGACCCCCGGAACCTGTCCAGGGTGGGTCTCAGGCCACTGCTGAGCCCCTCAATTCTCTCCGAGGTGCCTGACTGCAGCGAGGAGCCCCGAAACCCATCCAGGGTCGCCCCCAGCCCCTCTGCCACATCTCTGGATGTCTCCCAGCGGGACGCAGCGCTCGGCGCCCCGGCCCTGTCCGCCCCAAGGCCGCCGCTCCTCTCTATGGACGTGTACCACTGCGAGGGGGAACTGAGCCCCCCGTGCCCGGCCAGGGATGCCCCCAGCCCACCGCCACCTCTCTCCACAGTCGTGCCCCACTGCTCCGAAGGGCTCAGCCTCCCGAGGCTGTCCCGGGAGGAGCCGCCCTCAACCCGGCTGGCTCCGGCCCGGCCCGGCGGGGACCCCCGGGGGTCTCCCCAGGCCTGCCCGCCGCTCTCTCCCGACGCCCCCCAGCGGGACGCGGGCGGCCGCCCCACTTCCTCCTCCTCGTCCTCCTCCTCGTCCTCCTCCTCACTCTCCCGGGCGGCCCCGCTGGTGAAGCCGGAGCGCTGCCGCGAGGGCGAGGCCTGCGGCGGCCTCACGGAGGAGCGGCCGGGGCTGGGCGGCGCGGTGCGGCCGCTGCGCCGGTCCGCCGCCACTTCGGCCCGCAGGCAGCCCAGCTTCTTGATGTAGACCTTGCGCGTGGTGGCGGTGATGGGCCCCGGGCGGTAGCCGAGCGCCAGCAGCTCCTTGCGGAGCTCCGCGTCCGTCAGCTCCGCCATGGCCGCGCCAGGCCCCGCCGGAAGCGCCCCGCGGGCGGGAAGCGGCGCCGCCATGTTGGGAGGAGCCCGCGGCGCCGCCATGTTGGGGAGGGCAGGGGCGTGTGGGGAAAGGCGCGGGGCGGGCGCCATGTTGGGGAGGGCGCGGGCTCCGTCTGCTGAGGGAGCGGCTCCCGCTCCGCGCTGCTCCCTCGGCACCCGGGAAAAGCGGGAGAAATGGGGAAAGCAAAAGGCGAAAGCTGCCTCATCTGCGGGACGAGCCCCTGTCGATGATGGGTTGTCCCCCATCGCTGTGTGCGGCTGCTCCCGTGTGGGAGTGAGCTCCTGCCTCGCTCACCCCCATGTTCTGACACTTTTAGGGCCGTTCTCCTACAAAACGTCCCTTTCCCAGCCACCTGCCACCCCCACACGCGTTTCTGTCATCACTGCCCAGTTGCTGAGCTCTGCCAGAACCTCAGGCAGGACCAGGATCCAGATCCATGAAATATTTCCCAGGATCCCTCCACACCCCACACCTAAAACAGCAAACCCAAGCGTTGACTTGTAAATTTATTTTGGCACAGCTGTGATGAACAGTAATTGCTTTTTCCTGCTGCCGCCACTAAAGAAAGCGATGAAAGCGGCTGAAATATGGTGGCATCGTGTCGGAATTTAATTAAAGGTGGTGGAGCAGCGGTGCTGAAGGTGCTGAGGGCTGGCTGTGTGCCATGGGTTTGGTGATTGGTGTGTGACACTGGGTGGGGGACACGCTGCAGTCCCTCGGGAATGGCACCTGTGGGGAGAAGGAGGCTCCAGAGGAGCACAAAGCTGAAAGAGCTGAGCTCTTCCCGACATAAATCACAGAATCCCAGAGTCAGTGAGGCTGAGAAATCCATCCAACACCATCGAGCCCAAGCTGTGACCAATCCCCACCTGAGTGCCGTGTCCAGACTTCCTTGGACATCACAGGCATGGGGACTCCAAACCTCTCTGAGCAATGCTAACAACCCTTTCCACGGAGAAATTCCTCCCAATGTCCAACCTGACCTTCCCTGGGCACAGCATGAGCATCCTGTCCTGTCCATATTCCTTCTTTCAAGAACCCTCCTCCTTAGCAGGTCCCCAAAGCTCACATCACTCTTCCCAATTTATCCAAGAAAGCAGCAACGAGATGCTGAGATTTGTTCATCAGGTTGGCAACAGCAAATACATCCTCAGCAGAGGCCAGGGAGCCCATTAAAAGAGCAAACTCAGCTCTGCTGGGAAGTGTGAACGTGCTAAGCTGAGCTTCCTCAGTGCTCCTCTGCCAGCTCATGATGTGGAGAGGGGTCTAAAGTAAATAAAAAATTCCAATTTGCTCCTATCACACAGATCCTATGAGCTCACAGCTCTCACTTTGCAGAAGCTCTGCCTGGTCATGCAGCTGCACGCTGGCTGAGCTGCTGCAAACCTGGAATTACATGAACTCACCTTTTTCTGGAGAAAACAGCAACAAAAGCCCAAACCTATCCTTTCAACTTGTAGTTCTGCCCATCGTGGGAATTACCACAGGCCCAGCAGCCTCATTGCACAATCTTTGGAGGGGAGGACATGGGATTGGTGTTGGACAATTGGAGGATGGGGGAAAAGCTGTGATTCCTCCTCAGAAGGAGGTTGGCAGCACCAAAGCTCAGCAGGATCAGGTGCCTATTTTTTGTAGAGAGAAATCCACCAACCCTTTCCCTCCCTCCCCACGGGAGAATCCCTGCCTTCCCTGGAAGGCATTTGGCCCCCACAGGGAAGGCAGCAGGAACAGACGTGTCAGACCCTATATCCCCATGGGCAATCTTTGTTCCCATCCCCTGCCCACAGTGCCGATGCTGAATTTGACAGTGGATTTTCTATTTTTGCAGCCCCTTCATCATCCTCGTGGCTCTGGGTGCACCAAGCAGTGCCGAGGCTGCAGATGGGCTCGCAAAAAGCGTTTCTTGGCTGGAAACAGCCGGAGCTGGCTGTGGGAAGCTGGGACAGCACGGGGGGACAGCCTCCACCTTCCCTGCGAGCCCAGAAGCTGCCTCAGAGCTGCTGGCAGCGGCTCCGACGCCAGAGGAGCAGACGTGCTGCTCCGGTTCTGGCAGCCTGGGGACAGGGCTGGCGTGAGCAGAGCCCTGGGAACGGATCCGTGCCGGAGCAGGGAACGGCTGCACCCCAAACCCCGCAGCTGAACCCCTCCATCGCTGACTGATGGGCTGCTGAAACCCCGTGTCGCCACACACCTCCTTATCCGTGGCTTTTGGGTGACAGCCCTGCACGTGGCACCCAGGGAAGTGTCAGGGCTTTCTTGGGAGCCCACTGTGCCTGTTTGTCACTCTGTCACTGACAGCCACGGCACAGGTGTGACCCAAAAGCCCTCATCTGCCTGCCCGGTTCCTTGGGAAATCAGAGGTGACTCCATTCCCTTCCCTCCTCTTTCCCCCAGCTATTGGGCTGCTCATCGCACCATGAAATTCTTGTTTGGTTTCTGGAGAAGCAGATTCCTCCTGCCTGCCAGCAGGTGTGACCTGGGTGCTGCTGGCTGCCAAAGCACCTTCCAGGGCAGGGGAAAATGGAGATCTGTCCCGAAACCTGGAGAACACTTCCTTCTTACCCAAAGCCAGAACCCTGGCAGCCTGGAGGGGGCTGGCTGGGGTCCCTCCATCTCTTTCCAGTGGAAACATTTCTGCTTCTCCTGCTCAGGCCCCTGAGGGTGGAAGGAATTTACTCCCAAAAGTTGAAGGTGTACTTTGGTGCCTGTTTGGACACCACAGTTGATGCTGCAGGACAGGACAGGAATTCCTGTCGTCTCTGTCACAACCAGCCATTACATCCCAAGCTCATTTATAACTGGGACAACTGGGAGGAGGCGCTGGTAGAATCCATGGCTGGAGTCAAAACTGGCCCTTGCTGATGCAGCTTGTCTGGGTCCAAGGGTAAGAGCAGAGTCCTACTGGTAGATTTCCCTCTGGAATTTTCCACAGCGTCAGCCCCACCATCACCCCAGTGGGAAATGGTCCAGGGAGCAAATCCAAGAGGCTCATGTTCACTTTTCTTTCTTTCCATCACTGGAAACCTTTCCTTCCTGGGTGGCACAGGGGAGGTGTTTGCCTGGGAGAGAAGGAGCTGGGGAAAGGGCACACTGTGGGGGACAGCTCTGACCTGCACTGGAGCTTCTGGAGGGGGTTTGGGGGCAGTTTATCCTTTTTTTCATGTGGCAAAATCTAACCCAGAGTAAAGGTTTGGGTGTCTGTGAAGTAACACGGCACGAGGTGCCCTCTGAAGTGAGCAAGCCTCTGACCTTGCTGCACACTGGTGTAAATGTCCCAAATGTGGCACAGCTCCTCCTGAGAGTCCCATGCCAGCTCTTCCATGGATATCGCCCCTCTGCAGATGGAGCTCCCGCAGCCCAGACTGCTCTCACTCCCAGCCTAATGGAATGTGTTATTTCCCATCTCTCTCCCACTCAGAGTCATTACAGAGCTTCCAGAGCTCACACTGCCTCAGCAATACTGGGAGCTTCCTGGAGATGATCAGTCCCTGGACAAGGAGTGTGCCTTTGGATCAAACATTAGAGCTGTAATCCACTGCACGCTGCCTGTTCCATTATCCATTGGGAGCTTTCTCCTCTCCCCAGGGCTGCTTACAGCACAGTGCTCTGAGGGGTGTTGTTCCAGCACAAACAGAGCTCTTGGAATGAGCTCAGCGAGAACAGAAGTCCTGTTAGGTTGGGAGGATAAAATTGGATTGGATTGGATCTATTCACATACATACCATTGATCTCATCCATCCCTACTTTACATATGTTGGATTTCCTGCTGCCAGCAGAGAGGAGTAGCTCTCAGACAAGCCAAAGGTATGGAAATGGAGAGCAGGATGTTCAAGTGGAATTAGGATTTCACCTCGGGGTGTGTTTGAGAGGCAGAGGAAAGGGCAGACACTGTGCCTGGCACAGCTGCTCCTCACTGTGCTGGTGGATTTATAGCTCCAGGCTGACAGGAGGGGTTAGGTACAGAGAGGGGCTGCCCATCAGGACTCCTGCATTCTCCAGAAGTGTGGGAGTGTGCCAGAGCACCCTCCTGGAGCAGGGAACTGGGTTAGGGACACCGAGGTCCCCCACTTGTCCAGCCAGGAGATCTGGTAAAGGTTTGCCTCAGTTTCCCTCATTGCTAAAAGGGAGGGATGAGACTTAATACTCCTCAAAGATTGATTCCTTGGGCTTTGCCATATACTTTCATAGAATCACAGAATACTTGAGGTTGGAAAATCCCTCTGGGATCAAGTCCAGGCTGTGCCCGATTCCCACTCTGAGCACTCAGTGCCATCTCCAGGTGCCACCTCCAGGGACTCCAAACCCCCCTGGGCAGCCCCTTCCAGCCCTTCCCATGAGGAAATTCCTGCTGGTGTCCAACCTGAGCCTCCCCAGCACAGCCTGAGGCCGTTCCCTCTCCTCCTGTCCCTGATCCCTGGGATGAGATCCCAAATCCCCCCCGGCTGTCCCCTCCTGTCAGGAGTTGTGCAGAGCCAGAAATTCCCCCTGAGCCTCCTTTGCTCCAGGCTGAGCCCCTTCCCTGCTCCCTCAGCTCCTCAAAGGACTCTCCCAAGCAGTGCTCAGGAAAACAGGGATGTTCACCAAAACCTGGAACCTTTCCCGTCTCTTCTTTCCCACATTGGGCACTCCCCATCTCTGTGAGAGGCTTGCAGGACAGAAGACACAAATCCTCCTTTTAATTACGCTGCATATTTATTATCTCACCTCAGATTTCGTTAATCTCCCTCACAAATTTCATTTACATAAGTGGAGTCTTTCAGCTTGAGCAGCTCCAGCGCTTTCTCTTCTGATCCTGCAGATATCAGTCAGCTAAATAGAAAAGAGAGAAAAGCACAAGTGTCCTTAAATCTGGCATTCATTCTTTCCAGAGCTTTATGTGTTGTTTCCTCCTCCTCAGCTCCCCAGCTGAAAGCTCAGAGGCAAACTGGGATGAGCACAGGCAGAGCAGAGCAATCCCAGAGGGAGAGCGGGACCCCCTTTCCTGGGCTTAAACATCCCAGAAAAGGCAAAGGCACAGGGACAGCCCCATCCCACCATCCCTCAACCTGCAGGCAGGGAGAGCTGCACAATAGCCTGCCCCTGGATATTTGCTGCTGCAATTCCCACACACCATTTCCCAAAGGAAAAGGAGGATTTGCAGCAAATTGCAGTGTAATTAAGTGTCAGTGTTAAGCCCCCGTGCAGGCAGCGAGGTGTTCCAAGCTGGCTGCACATGCTGAGCTGCCTCGCAGGTACAGTTGCTGTTATAAGCTCTGCTGGAAATTGTTCCCTGGAGACTGAGGACTTTTTGGGAGGAGGAGGAGCAGGGAAGTGGCAAACAAAGCTGTTGGGAAGGGTTGTGCTGCTGCTTCCAGTCAATACCAGCTCTGGGGCACAGGCAGCACCTGACAAAGGAATAACCTTCCCAGAAGGGTGCACACGGGAGCGGTTGGGATCTGAGGGCTCCACAAAGTGAGCAAACATGACACAAAAACCCTTCTGGGGAATATAAATATCTCTGTGCTGATGAGCTGGTGAGAAGAAGGAAAGGCAGAATTCCCAAGGCAGAAATCAACCCTCTGACAGTACCATCTGGGGTGTCCTGTAACAGCTCTGCCAGCAGTTTCTCCAGGACATCTTGGTATTTTTCCAGCTGCCTTGGGGTAAGCCAAGCTCTGACAGGAAGGGCCTGCTGGGGAGGAAACCAGAGAAGTCAGAACAAAACGGTGAGGGGAGCAGAGAGGGGGAGGTTGGGGTGCTTTGACCCCACTTGGATCGAGTTAGTGAAGGGTTTAGGGTTTGGAGGGAAGATGAGCCTCATATGGGGAAAACAACATTTTGAAGGCAACACACTCTTGAGTTGTTCACAGTGCTGTTGCATAACCCGTGGGCTGGCTCAGAAATCCAGATAAAGGCACCTCCTGGCAGCAGGGACTGCAAAGAAAATAATTTCTGAACCTTCTAATCCTCCACTGTGTGGCACATCGACCCTTCCAGCCTGAGCCTGCAGAGCTCCTGCCCTAGCAACAGCTGAGGACGAGCTGTGGTCCTGCTCCAGCCTGCTGGACTTGGAGCCAGCTGTGCCTGAAGCAAAGAGCTCTGTTCTGGTGCTGGCCAGCCGTGGGGATGTGCTGGGTATTTCACTCTTTGAACTGGGCATTTTGCTGTTTAAATCCTGTTACCGAGTGCTGGTGCACCACGAGTGCGGGAGGAGCTGCACATTAAGCTGTACCTTGGCCAAATTCCAGCCTGGTTGGTCCTGCTGCCTGTCCCACGGGGTCTGTCCCTGTTTGGGGGGATCTGCACCCTCCTTTTGCTGGCAGAGCACACCCAAGCTCCCTGCAGGAGTGGCTGCCCACACAGAAAAAAGTACCCTGTGCTCAAGTGGCAAAGCACAATTTTCAGACTTGGCTCACCAGGTAAGTCTGCCTTTGAGGGCTTAGCCTGGCACTTCAATCCCTCAAATTGCCCATTTTCTGCTCTGTGTACAGACTTTGAGGCCAAGATTTTAAATAAGGCTTTGCCAGTGCAGAGAACTGTGGGGTCAGAGGTGCCACCAAGCAGGAGCTGAAGCAGAACTGGGAGTTCCTGCCTTGCACCTGCCTGGGCCTCGAGCTGTTCCCATCTTCCTCAGGGAGAAGCTGTTGGGTCTCAGGGGTGACCTGGCTGCTGAACGACCAAGATAATTTGGGATGGAGCTAAAACTTCTCTCTGATGTAAGCAGGCAGGCTGGCAGAGGATGCCTCTTGGACTCCTGTCCCCTGCACGTCCTCATGGGCTTCTCAAAGTCAAATGGCTCCACATACCTGGAGGATCTTGGCTGCATTGACATCCACAGTGGATTGCTCAGAGAAACCTTCCTCCTGCAGCTGCTGCAGCGAGCTCAGGGATTTCTTCTGCCCTGCCTTGTTCCTCTCCTTTTCCTGCAGCTTCAGGGCAGAGAGCAGAGGGGGCAGTTGGTGATGCTGGGATCGGCAGCAAACCCAAACCCAAACTCTGTGCTGTCCCAACAGCCAGGAATCCACGGTGCTGGGCACAGATCCAGCAGGATGCTGAATCCTCCTGGGAAGGGCCCATCAGACCTGAGTGGTCTTTGGGGACTGGAATTCAGCAGTGCTGGGGGTGAGGTCAGGTCAAGTTAAGGGGCAGAGTGTGAAGGTCTGCAGTGAACAGGAGCCGTGTGTGGTGGGGGAACTCTGTCAGCAGGACATGGGAGCTGACAGCTCTGGGACTTGTCCACGGGAGCTGACAGCACTGAGACCTGCCCAGGCTGTTCCACAGAACTTGGCCTGGCTCTGTGCTGGAGCACTGCGAGGAACTTGAACCCTGCATGTGCAGAGAGATCACGTTTTCCCAGCCTTTCTGTAGGTCTGTAATGTCAGCCCATCGCCATTTATTTAGTTGCCTTCAGGACTCTCTGGAAAAAGTCAAAGGTGCTTTGGACTATGACAAACACAGCAGGACGTGTTCAACGTGGCACAGGCCGTGCTCAGTGTCCAGCATGTGAGCACAGGAGGGGCAGGGACAGCTTTGGGGACAGATTTCCCCTTTGTTCATCCAGAAACCCCCAGTCCTTGGCAGACACGGACCTACAAGGGCTGTGGAGTACAAACACAGCCCACGTGGGTCCCCATCCTCCTCAAGGACATTGAGGAATGCCTGTGCTGCCCACAAACAGCAATTGTTATCCAGGGGTAGGTGTTGGAAATGGGATTTCTCCCGGTATCCAGGGGCTCGGCAGTGCGGGGGAAGCTCACTGGGGCTGTGTTTCAGAAGCTGCCGGCTCTGAGCCTGCCTGACACCTTTCAACGGTATTTGTTTCACTTCAAAAGGAAAAACGTTCTCTCGGCACGTCCCAGAGGTGACAACCAGCCGGGGGATGGTTAATTATTTGTTACAACAAAAGAGCCATCACTGAGCTGATGGGAGGCTGCAGCTGCTGTGGAAGAATTCCAGCACCGAGGAAAGGGAAAGGACCCGCAGGGACTGCAGGTGACGCCCCCACAGGAGTGGCAGACCTTTGGCAGGGGGGCCCAGGCTCTTCTTTCTATCTCACACCTTAAAAATTCCCTCTGCCTGCCCCTGAAGGTGTGGATTTCGTGAGAAGGATGTCAGAGTGTCACTGCAGTTTGGGAGATGAAGGCAGGAGAAACCTTTCCTGATTTATTCATTCCAGAGGGGTTACCTGCATTTTCTGGAAGTCACTCTGGGTGAAAAAGGGCATGAAGCCTTGGGTCTGCTCAGCCAGCACGGACAGCAGGGACACCAGCAGCAAACTGGCCACCACCTTCCTCGAAACCATCCCGAGAGCCTGGACAACATGGGAAAGGAGACAGCAGGGCAAGAGGGGAGAGGGAGGCTTGACAAGAAACACCTTTGGCTCTGCACCAGCTGCAACCCAGCTCAGCCCCAGCCCACCTAAGGGATATTTACTCTTGCAGTTGCTCCTGAGCTGAGAATAGAAGTGCCTTGACTGACAATTCTCTTCTCAAAGCTGTTTGTGTAAACAGATTTGTTCTCGAGCAACATCTCCAGGGATTTCAAGCCCAGCCCTTCAGGACTGCTCCCCCTCCCTGAGTTCTCAGCCTCAGCCCTGCAGCTGTGTTGGTTTAAGACCTGAACACATCCAGAACAAACCCATCAATCCCAGCACCAGCACGGCAGACAGAGATGCTGCAAAGAGAAAAACCTTCACACAGATGGTTTTTAAATTTTTGGGTTGATTTTCCTCACCACTGGAAACCTTCCTGGGTGGACTGGATCTTTTAAGAAGCCTCATTGAGTCCAAGGGAAATGGGAAAGGCGTTTTCCAGCCTGGCTCTGTCTGAGCCTGGACTAAAAGGCTTTAAAAACCACCGCTGAAGTGCTCTAACTATGGCTTCACATCAGGAAAGGACTTATGTAAACATTGAATGTTCTCTTTAAATATTAAAATATTCTCTCCGGACAGACTTAATGAAGTCTGGTCCTACAGCTTAACTTCTTCACCTGATTGGAGCCTGATCCTTAATTAGTTTCAGCAACCTCTTGGTTTGGACATTATTGAGAAGACATTGTTAAGTTAGATTTGACTCCTGAATTAGATTTCCCATAAATATCAGCTGGGATTGAACCAAGGGCCAGTGGAAGTTAATAAATATTTCCTTTCCATAGCTCCTGTCAGTCACATCCTCTCCTCTCCCTTCCCTGGGCACTGCCCTGGCACCATCTCCCCCTGCCCACCCAGACTGAGCCACCAGAGCCACCTCCTGCCCTGGGACATCCAAGGGTGTCCCAGCCATGTTTTCTGCAGGGCTCCAAGCAGGGATTCTCAGGCTCTGCCCTTGCAATGCAACCTCAGCAGCATCAATCTTTGGTGCTTTTTCATTTATTCTATCCCTGCAGTAAATATATAAATAAATAAAATACTGCTGAATACAAAGAAAATACACCCAGTCACTTCCTTCATCTCCTCTTGGCTAATCCCTTTGGGAATTGATTCTCCCAGAAAAACACCCACACAGACCTCTCCACTCAGAAATGGCCCTGCTGAAAGCCCTCCCTTGCTTGGCAAGCAGGACCTGTATTCCAGCCCCGAGATCTCCAGCTCAGCACCTCTCCAGGCAGAGAGCACTTGGAGGATTTGCTCCCCAGCTCCAAAGGGAAAAGAAAAAAGCAGGAGGATCCCGAGTTCAGCATCAGCACTGCAGGCACAAAACCCAGCCAAGTGCCAGTGTGGGGGCAAGAGGGGTGGGCAGCTGGCACAGCAACAGGACTGGACACTCACCTACTGAGCTGTTCCCAAAAAATCCAACCCTTCCTGGCTCTAGGGCCTGTCTGAGACTCATTTTCTGCCTGCTCAGAGGGCACTGATGCTCCCCACAGCTCTGTGGCAGTGCCAGGTGCCCACAGGAGGCAGGAGCTGCTGGAATTGGTGCTCCCGAGATGGGGGTGGGGGAAAAGCACCTTCCCCCTTGTTTCAGCATCAGTTTTGTTCCCTCCTCCTCCTCTGAGCTGGCTCTGCTGTGGCCAAGAAGTGCCAAGACCTACCTGGGAGCGCAGCCACGGGACACTGGAGGTCAGAGCTCTTCTCCCTCCTGACACACCTGGGTGCTCCTGCTGCTTCTCCTCCCTTTATAAACCCACCCAGGCACTGCAGTCACTCACCTGTGACCCTGCCCAGCTGCCTGGCCTGCATGGAAACAGCTTTCCCAGGCAGGGAATGTTGTTATCTGCACCGGAGTTTTCTGAGTTTCTCGTTTCCAGGCAGATCCCCTCTGCTCCCTCCCAAGGTTCTTCAGCTGTTCCTGGTGGTCCCACAGCTGAGGAAGATCAGCTGCTGCCTCAGTTTCTCCAATTTGGAGAAATTCCTCTCTCCTGGCTTGTGTTTCTAGACACTGAGACAAGGATTTTAGGATGTGAATATCCCAGCACTACAATGACACCTGTGTCAATTATCTTTCTACTGTAATTGCAAAACCCAATAATATCAAAATTGCCACTTTGAATCTTCAAGTGGCTCCTTCTCCCATCCTCACTGAGCCTGGCACAGTGATCCCCCTCGGGAACACAAATCCTGCACTGTCATCCTTCTCCAGACAAACGAGGTGCTGAGAGAGGGAGGGAATTGTGCAAGAACTCATCCGAGCTCTGCCGGGACCATCAGCCAGGAGCTGATGCCAGAGGGTTTGGGATCAGGCCAGGCACATCCTGGTGCTGCTCCTGAGGGAGTCTGGGAGCAGCCAGGCGAGGAGCAGGAGGGAAAAACGAGCTGGGAATCCATGGAAGCCATGAAATCCTCCTGCATCCACGGGGGCTCCATGGGCTGGCAGAGCGGGGAGCAGCAGCATTCCTGCCTGCCTGGGGAGGGATATCGGGAACAGCGATTGCCCAGCCCGGGAATGGCATTTGTCACTTGGGAATGGCGTTTGTCACCTGGGAATGCCGTTTGTCACCTGGGAATGCCGTTTGTCACCTGGGAATGGCGTTTGTCACTAGGACACCACGGGCACACCAGGTGTCAGCAGGGACCTGCTGCTGTCACAGCTGTCAATAACGCTCGATTTGGGACAAAGCCCTCCTGAAAAACCTCGTGTCCAACACTCAGGTGCTTCCCGGATCCCTGGGCATCCTCCCCAGCTTATCAACCCCTGGGCAGTGGAAAGCTCTCAGAGACTCCAGAGCAGCTTTGCTCCCTGGAAACCTCCCTGGGAATGTGGCTGGGGGTGGTGGGAAGGATGTCACCCACACAGTGTGAGGTTTTTCCCTCCCTTCCCTAAACAGTTTGCACAAACCCCATCCAATTCCCATTTTAATCAACTTTTCCAGTCCTTTTCTTCACATGGTTATGATGGATGCAGCTGACGAGTCAGCAGATGGTGCTGGGAAGTGACAAATTAGTTACCAAGAAAGGTCACTTTTCCCAAGCACTAAACTTCCCCGTGTCTTGTCCCACTGTCCCTCCAAGACGTGTCTGGCTGGCAGCTTTCCATCCATCTGGGATGGAGCCTTCTGCCTGGGGAAGGACAACCTTCCAAATCAAACAGAGGGATGAAAATTAATCATATCTGTATTAGCTGCATGCAGCCTGCCAGCTTCACCTCTTAATTATGCAAGAGTGCTCTGACAGGAAGGAATTGTGGAGCTGAAAATAAAGGATCTGACTCCAGGTCTGGAAGTGCCAGGGCAGGTGGGAGCAAGAGGCATCTCCTGGCTCTGGCTTGGCCTAGTCCATAAATGCAGCTTTTGGCACATCCTGGCTGCAAAACAAGGATAAATGAAAATTAAAAAAAAACAAATCCCAGCTGGAGGTCTCCCTGCCAGCTCTGTAGTTCCAAAATTCCATCCTGCTGCATCCCTGGCACAGTTTGCAACCTGCAGTCCCCAAAACTCCCCTTTGGGCTGCGGTGCCAAGTGGCAGCAGAGGTTAGAGGCTCAACAGAAACATGATGTGCAGGATGGGTTTGAGTGCAGTTCTGCTTGTTCTGAAAGTTAAACGTTTGGCATAACTGGGAGCTGTTTTCCCAGGAAACTGGCAGTGGAATGCAGTCCACTGGGCCTGGCAGCAGGGCAGTGCCAAGGAACAAGGGGCAGAACGAGCTGCCCATGCCAGCAGCACACCCAGCCCTCTCTGGAAACCAGCCCTGAGGTGACCTGCACACCCCAAAACTGGGGAAATTCTGCCTGTTGCCTCAGTTTTCCATGAAAGAATAAAAGAGAGGGAAAATGATTTTCTGGACAGAGCCTGGGTGGATTTGGCTTCTCTACAAGTGCTGGAGGGGACAGGCACTGACCAAACATCC
The DNA here is from genome assembly GCA_003676055.1 of Chloebia gouldiae. Taxonomy (NCBI): domain Eukaryota; kingdom Metazoa; phylum Chordata; class Aves; order Passeriformes; family Passeridae; genus Chloebia; species Chloebia gouldiae. The sequence continues at coordinate 1,974,127 of QUSF01000065.1, read as the reverse complement.
TATCCCATAACAATCCTCTGTCACTGGATTCTGGCTTTCACTCTGTCACTGAAAAAAAAACCCAATCAGTTTCAAAAATCCCTTTTTTAAATAATATAAATGTCTGGGCTTATAGAAACTTTCTCTACTCTCACATAAGGAAAGAAATAAACAGGAGAAAAATGTTTCCTTGCCTCATTTCTCTACAATTTTTGGTCACTCCTTTGCCACCCTCTCCCCGATCTGGAAGGAGTGAAGAGAGAAAGGAGAGGAGGTGAGAAATCACGATGGGATGCAGCTCAGCTGTTCCCATCTTGATTTTCAAATCCAAGCCACCCGGTTTTCACTTGAGGGATCAGGAATATTTTTAGGAATGGTACAAAATGCAGCTGCACACCCAGGGAGAGGATGTGGCTGGTTTGTCCCATGGGGCTGGGTGGTGTCCCTGGGCACCCCACTGTCCTTTTGGGATGCTGGGGTGGGGGAAAAGGAAGGGGGAAAAAGGGAAAGAAGAGCAGGGAAAAGAAGCAGAAGGAAGAAGAGGAGGAAAAGAAAGAAAGGAGGGAAAGAGGGACAGGAAAAACAATTGTGGGGAAAGAAGAAGAGAGAAAAAAAGAAGAGAGGGAAAGAAGACCAGGGGAAATAACTGGGGGGGAGAATAAAAGGAGGGAAAGAAATAAGAAGAGGGACAGAAGGGGTCCAGCATCGTTGTACTCAGCAGTGCCAGCTGCCAGCAGATTTCCCAAGACTGGATGATGCCAGATTCCCAGGATTTATTGGTGCTCTCACTGGAGTCTCCCCGTTCATCCCAGCACCTCTCAGCAATCAGTGGCCATTTATCTGCCACAGAGCAGAAGGGTTGTGGCTCTCAAGGCACCAATTCATCCAGGGAGGAACAAGGAGGCAGAGCTGGATGGCTTCAGGGTGAAAAAGAGACTCACACGTGGCAGGTCAATGAGCTCCCAGACAGGGAATCCCAGGAGAGACTGGGGAGAAGGAACAGCAGCACATCCATCCCAGCTGCGATATGGGAAAAGCAGAATGGAAAATTGTGACAGCAGCAGAAAGATCTGCAAAGCCTCGGGGCCTGTGCAGGCAGGCCTGATCCCAGCACAGGACTCACTTCTGATAAATGCCCGTTTAATCCGTGGATATTTTGCTCAGGCGCGGAATAGCAACCTCAGCGAAAGCCTCTCAACCACAAAGGCTTTAGAGGGCTAAACAGTAAAGATTGGGAATTAAGGAGAATAAATATTAATTAAAGGGGTGGGAAAATGCATCATTTCTGCAGACAACCCTGCCCGTGCTCCCCTGTGTGGGGCTGTTGGGTTTTGGCTCTCTGGAGCGGGAGCTGCACGAGCTCGGAGGGATCGTGCTGGGATGGAGCTGCAGCACGAGCCACACAGAGCCTGGAGAGAGCCCACATCCCACGGGAGAGGGAAAAGAGAGCAGGGACTGCCCAAAAAAAAGGGCCAATATGGGATTCAACGTGCAGCAAACCTGTGCTGGTGTCAGTGGCTGCGGGTCAAGCCTAGAGCGGCGCAGTGGGAGCGAGCGCTGTTACATAAAGGGATGGGGAGCAGCCCAGCCTGGATGGAGGAAATGAATCCAATTACAGGATGAAGGGCACAGGGAGAGGATGGACACATTTGGTCTGGAGCAAATCCCTAAAAAGCTTTATAGCGGGGATGGCAAGAGGAACGAATCATAGTGTGGGACACGGCCACCACTGAGAGGAGTTGGGGCCTTGGAATGGGGCAGGAGGCAGGAATGGGGCTCTGCACCTGGCTGAGGGAGAAACACTGCCAGGATGTGGTTCTGCTGGGAGCTGGGACACCAGTTTGGCTGCTCCTGGGGATGCTGGAGCGAGGAGCCAGCCCAGCCAGGCAGCAGGGAACAGCCCTGCTGGAAAGAGGAAACAAGCAGGCAACCCCCAAATTTCCTCTGTGCTGATTCCCATAACCATATAAAGATTATAACCCAGCTGCCCGTGTCACAGCAGGCTCCAGACTTCCACTGAGAAAACTAAGGGCTTGTATTAGAAAGAGGAAAAAAGAAAAAAAAAAATTGACCCAGTTATGACAAAACGAAGCAGCACGATCACGGCATCGCTGTGGAAGCCCATGAGCAGCCACAACAAGGCCCTCGGGAGTAACAGGATTCCACTTCAAATGAGATTTACAAATTTAAAATAAAAGAGCTGGATTATTTCTGTGTGCCTGAACCCCCTTTCCTGGCTGCTCAGCCAGCCTCAAGTGGACACTGCAGGGTGGGGAGGGGTGCATGCACATGCATCCCTTGGGAATTTGGGAAAAGCCTTTCCTTTGCCTCTCTGGCTTTGCAGTCAAGCACCTGCCCCATGTCAGGCAAAGGAGGAGAGCTGGACACAGATCCTTGGTAACTCCTGTCCAGAGAGCCCAGAAACCAGACCAAAATCCAGACTGGTTCCAGTTTGCCAGGCTGGAAGTTCAGATTAGCATTTTTGCCATCACCCCTGGCAGAGCACAACTCGCTCTGAGCGCAGCCGTGGCAGCACTGCTGGAGCTGCTGGGATCTGCCAGGATCTGCCAGGATCTACCAGAGCTGCCGGGATCTGCCAAATCTGCTGGGATCTGTTGGGATCTGCCAGAGCTACCAGGATCTGCTGGGATCTGCCAAGATCTGCTGGAGCTGCCAGGATCTACCAGAGCTGCTGGGGTCTGCCAGGATCTTTTGGGATCTGCTGGAGCTGCCGGGATCTGCAGGCTGTGCTGGCTGCTCCTCGCTGCAGGCCAGGGGAATGTCTTGCACACCTGCCCACTCTGCCACAGCCCCGGGTTGTCACCGAGGGAGAAGTGTTGACAGCACCACACGGAGCAGAGCAGGTTCACAGCTGAGCTGGGATTGCTCAGCTCCTTGGCAGGGAAATGACAGAGCCCAAAGAGTTCCTGTCTCTCCAAGGAAATCCTACAGTGCTTGGGGAGACATTACCTGGGAAGAAAAGGCTGGGAGCTGACAGAGTGCAGATACCAGGAGAAGAGGTTGGCATTGGGGAGCTCTCACCACATCCTGCTTTACGGCTTGGGGGAAGAGCCTGAGCAGGATGGAGATGGAGAACCTGCATGGGAAATGGGAGCTGGGGTCTCTCCTGCTCAAATTTTATGCTTGAAAGACAAAAGACAGCCTGCTGTGCACTCTTATTTTTTGGGACAAAAGCAAGGTCACCTCCTCATCCACACCCAGCCCCTGTCCTGAGTGGGTGCCCAGGGCACGGCCACAGAGCCACAGAGCCACCAGCCATGGCCAGGTAATCCCTGCTGGGTGAGGGCCAGCCCAGCAAACCCAATTGTAAATACATCAGTGTCCTCCTTCTCCCTGCCACACGTTTAAATCTATTTGATCCACTCTAATGGATTGATCTACAAGTTTGTGCACACACATCCTGCTTTGGACGGGCGGCTGGCAGCGCCTCGCCCATCACGGCCTGTCAGCTCCACTCAGCCTCACCTCCAGCGCAGAGCGAATCCAATTACAGGATAAAGGGTTTTCTTCCCCTCCATATGGTCTCTATAACGCTGTGGCTTTATCTTGCCTTAACCCCTTTCCTGGCGAGGGAGCCCGGCCTAAGCGGCTCAGCGCCGCGGCCCTGGGTGGCTGCTATGATATGGGAAACGGGGTCTTGCCAGGGCACCCAGAGGCACTTCCTCCCTCTTTTCCTGCCCACTGGGGAGGAATGAGCCCCCACGGGAGGGAGATTCAGGGCAGCACTGGTTAGAAAACCAGCCAGAAGCACAGGAGTGAGCTCAGCCGTGCAGTCAGAGCCGTGCTCACAGCCGGGGTTCACGGGGCTGTGCATCAGCCCAGCACCAGGAGCTCAGCGCAGATGTTCCCTTCATGACTGATTTGTTGTGCTTTTGCATTTCCCTCCACCTTGCTCTGCCAGGTGTTCCCTGGGCACCCCTGGGCAAGCGGCTCCTGTGCCCAGCAGGGCTGGGGATGGGCACCACAAAGGGAGAGCCCAGCTCCGCCGTGTGAGCTCTGCCTGTCGCTGATCCCTGTGAACCAGGCGTGTCGGCTCTGTGCAAGCCGGTTCTTTGATTATAATTATCATCCCTTGCTTTACACAGGACATGAAAGCCCAGAGCAGCTCAGGGCCCGTCACGCCGCGCGCCAACAAACAACGAGCGAGAGACAATCCCAGTTCAAAGCAGGAAAACCTGCAAGGGGCACGAAAAGCCTTTTCTTGAGCACAAACACAGAGCAGCAAATCTCTCCTCCCGCATTAGGCAGGGCCTGGAATTTGCTGTTGCTGTAGAGTCAGCACCGAAAACAACTGGGAGCTCTCCTGGAGAGAGAGCAGCTCATAAACTTTCCCTGCTAAGAGACAGCAAATTAAAGCCATCTCTGTGACAGGGCTGCAACAGGAGCTGAGGTTGCATTCAGGACACGTCCTGGAGGGACCAGCCACCCTCAGCGGTGTCATTTCCCTGCTCTGGGTTTACTCGAGGCCTTGGCCATTGCTCCGGCTGTGCTCTAAATCCACCGGCCTCGGGGCAGTGACCCCAGGGGACACAGCTGGGAGGGGACAGCTCTCTCACAAAGCACAGGTGGCTCAGGCTTACCTGCTCCATGGGCAGCTCCCAAAAAAAGGGGAAGGGCCTGGTCCTGGTCGGCTGAAATCCTCTCAGTCCAGTTGTCCCTTTGAAAGGTGTCTGGGGACCACCCATCAAGCCAAATCTGCTCCACACTCAGCTGGCAGGGTGAGTGGAGAGGATCTGCTGAGCCAAGAAAGATCCCTCTCCCAAAAAGTGCAGCTGAGTGTTTCCCCAGGACCCAGACTCAGTGTCCCTCTTCCCCCCACGGCTTCCTTTGTACCACTCTTGACTTTAGAAGAGGGCAGGACACCCCAAAGGGGTGCCAGGAAGGGGTGGGAGGTGGCAATTAACTTTCCCATGGTGTCCACATGCAAAACCTTGGAGAAGCACCAGAGCTTTGGGATGCTGCTGGCACTGGCAGAAAGGCATAAATGTTTTTGAAGTGAAATATTGGAGCTGAAGACTTGCTTTCTCTTTTGAGGGTGGGTCACCACTGTGAAATATTGGAGCTGGAGAGAGTTGCTTTCTCCCATGAGAGCTGGGAGGTGCACACTTGGAATTGAGATGGATGCACAGCTCTTTTTGTGGATTAGAATTTCTGGGATCTCCTTTGATATTCAACACATTCTGCAACTATGTGCCCAGTTTTTGGGCACATCTGGAGCCTGACCATGGCCAGGAGAGGCAGGAAATTCCTCCAGGGAAAGCTCTGTGAGACGCAGGGCCATGGGACTCCTCCACTTTCCCCTCATCTCCTCAAGGAAGACCTGGAGTAGGAATTTGGTGCCTGATTCCAAGAGGCACATCCATCCTGTGGGGAACCCTCTTCCCGGGGCACCTGAGGCTGACCTGACCCACTTCCCTGCACCACGTCCTACTTCTGCTCCCACGGATCAGGGATTAGGACACCATCCATCCCAGCTCCCCCTTAGCCTTCCGCTCCCGGCCTCCAGCTCGGAGACGCTCCAGGCGTGCAGGAGACCTCCTTCATCCCATGGGACAGCGGTGACTTTTTCCATGGGCCGTGCCTTGAGGAGGAGGAGGAGGCCCAGCTTACCTCGTTATCCGATCAGCTCCCTTAACGCCCCACATCCCCAGGATTAATGGAAGAGCTTCCCTAAGGCGCCTTAGGCAGCTCCCCTGGAGAAGGAGCACCCATGACCCAGAAGGAAGAAATGGGGAAGAAGAACTTGGGTGAGATGGAGCATTGGTGCTGGCCCTGCTGGGAATGGTTTCCCAGGCTCGTGTGTGCTGGGATCCTGGGAAAAGCTCCCACATTCCATGCTGGGATCCTGGGAAAAGCTCCCTTCCATCCCTCTGGCTCTCCCAGGCTGCGCTGGTCTCTCCACACTCTCTGCAGGGAGCTCAGGACATCTTTGCTGTCCTTTGCCCCATGGCACAACCAGGGGTGGGATCAGGGTCACACAGCCAAGAGCCCTGCCCCAAAATGCTGCATTTACCAAAAAATTACCAACTGCATTACCTGTGGGATGGGAAGTGGCTTCCCCTCCTACCTTTGCCCAGCTCCAGGCCCTTGGCTGTGTCAGCAGAGCCTGGATTTGGGATGCAGACCCCAGCACTGAACCTGGCACCCGAAACAGAGCCCAGCCAACAGCTCAGACCCACAAAGCTCAGTCCAGTCTTCCCACAGTGACCTCCCCAAGGTCAGTGGGGCAGAGCTGGCCACTCCCCAGTCCTCAGGTGGTCTCACAGGGTCCTTCAGCCTCCCAGGGACACCTCAAACCTGTGACACACTGTGGACCCCAGAACAGCCCATTTTCACATCGGCCACTCCCAAACTCCCCACTGCTCCTCCCACCTTTGCCCCTCTTTCCAAGCTCTCCCCACCCCATCCCTTCCTGCCCCCAACACCTTAAACAACATTAAACACTTAATGGCAATTAATACGCTTTAATGCAGGTTTTGGGGCCAACTGGCTGCTTAGAGGGTGCTTAAACCATCAACCCCTCTCAATCCCGTTGGCCTTGTCATACAAAGTTAGCCGAGCCCCTCATCAGCCTCCCCCCTCCCTCGAGGAGGCCGGAGGGTATAAAACCACCCCAGGCGCGGCACCGCCAGCCCCCGGCGCGGCACAGGGCAGGGCACCACCTCCATCCCCTCCACTTCTGCTGCTCCTTGCAATTCATTCACTTTTTGGGTTGGAGGGGAACCCTCTCACTGCGCGCTTTCCACGTTGGGAGGGGGTGGGGCTTCCCTTTTTTAATTAATCAGGGTCAGAACGCGATTCATTGCAGAAAACCCCTCCGGCAGAGCAGTTCCCGTGGCGAGGGCAGGATGAACGGGACGGAGGGGATCAATTTTTACGTGCCAATGTCCAACAAGACGGGGGTGGTGCGGAGCCCCTTCGAGTACCCGCAGTACTACCTGGCCGAGCCCTGGAAATACCGCCTCGTGTGCTGCTACATCTTCTTCCTCATCTCCACCGGCTTCCCCATCAACTTCCTCACCCTTCTGGTCACCTTCAAGCACAAGAAGCTCCGGCAGCCCCTCAACTACATCCTGGTCAACCTGGCGGTGGCTGACCTGTGCATGGCCTGCTTTGGTTTCACCGTCACCTTCTACACCGCCTGGAATGGCTACTTCGTGTTCGGCCCCATCGGCTGCGCCGTGGAGGGATTCTTTGCCACGCTGGGAGGTAAGGGATGGGGCTTGGGGCTTCCTTCTCCAGGGCTTTGGGAGTCTGGTTCCTTCTCTTCATGGCACTGTTAAGATATGCAGCATCGTTCCCCTTCATGTGGCGCTCGCCCTGCGCTTGAAATGGGGGAGGAAAAGAGTGCGTGTTTGACCTTGATAGCAAGAAGCCTCCCTGGCATGGTGGCAAGGAAATGGAGTTTGGGAAGGGATCCTTGTTTGCAGGGTCCAGCCTGGGGTCACCTGGCCCTGTTGGTCACTGGGGGTGTGATGCCAAGGTGGTTACCAGAGACCTGCCAGGGATGACCACAGCGTGTTCCCGAACCAGCACCAAGCAGCTCAGACCAAGCACAGGCTTGGACTTGATCACCTTAGAGGTCTTTTTCCAACCTTCACGATTCCATGATTGTTCCTTTGCCCAAATGCCCTTTTTGGGGAAATGGAGGGTTTAGAAGGGGAAGAGAAATCCCTCAGGAAGGGAATCCCACGGAAGAGCTAGAGGCATGGAGAGATGAGAGGGCTCAGAGCTTACCCAGGGGCAAAAGGAAGGTGAGGAGGATCCAGGGTGGTTCTCAGGTTCCACAGGGATGGCTCAGCTCTGTCCCAGCTTCACTAGATTTGGGCGCCCTTGGGATTTTCCTTGAGGCATTTCTCAGGGACACACACAAGTGCTGCCAACACTTTGCCCTGTGGAAAAACAGGGAGAATTCACTCGGCAGCCAAAGCCCACGCAGCCAGCCCTGCCCACGCCACACCTCGTGATGGATCTGACAGCCACCAGTCCTTCTTGGAGAGACCCAGAGCCACCACAGAGACTTTGCTTTCCTTCCCCTAAACAATGCCATTTCCCACAGTGAATCTGCTCTGAAAATACACATTTTAAAAATAGAGATATTCTGCCAAAGGCACAGCTGAATGTCCTGATCCAAGCCAAGGAGCAAGGAAAGGCTTGGGTTTGGAGTCAGAAGATCCTAAAGTCTGCTCCATCCCTGCTCAGCGAGCCTTGGGCAGCATTAGTTTGCCTTCCCAATGTTTGTAGCTCTCAGAGGAGGAGGAGGAGGCTCCTGTTCCCAGGGAAGGAAGTTGGCTGGGAAGCAGCGGCTGTTCAAGCAGCAGGTCCCCAGCGAATCCCAGCACAGGGTGTCGTTATCAGCAGCTTATCACAGCTGGGGGCATTAGCAGGCTTACAGCACCGACTAAACGCTCCCAAATCCCCTGAAGTTTAATTATCCCTCATAAATACATGTGCACATTTCCCACCCACACAGTCCCCCCTCCCTGCACCTCCCCCCCGATCCAGCGCCAGAAGAAGGCTGGTGAAATGCACATTTAAAGGAATCAACAGGTTTGGAGGCATCTGGCAGCATTGCCAGGAATTGTGTTTCCCCATGCCCAGGTGGGATTCACTCCCTTGATTCTTAATTTATTAAAACCCCTCCGCCCCCAGCATCCCCTCAGCTCCCAGAGCTTCTGCACGTTACGGGTGGAGGATTCCCCATTTTCTAGCAGGATGCTGCTTATCCCACGCTGATCCCCAGCTCCCTCTGCTCTCCTCTGGAAGCACCAAGGGAATGTGGAGCCCAGAGGGGCACTGACCACTCCGTGGGCTGTCCCTCTCCTCCCCGCAGGCCAGGTCGCCCTGTGGTCCCTGGTTGTCCTGGCCATCGAGCGCTACATTGTCATCTGCAAGCCCATGGGCAACTTCCGCTTCTCCGCCAGCCACGCCATGATGGGCATCGCTTTCACCTGGGTCATGGCCATTTCCTGCGCCGCCCCGCCGCTCTTCGGCTGGTCCAGGTGAGCCCGAGGATCCCCAGCAGCTCCCGGATCCCTCCATCCATGCAGGGAGAGCAGGTGGCTCCCACAGGGAAGTGCTTGGCCTTGGAGGAGGGAAATGAATGTCCTGTTCCTGTGGGAGGGAGGGAGTGTCACAGCAAGCTCGAGTGCGCCCCAACCACGCGTGCCACCCTCCCAGCATCCCCCATCCTCAGGGAATTCCATCCCTGTTGCCCCCAAGGAGGGTCCCGGAGCAGATTCCCACCTCTCTCCCTGCCAGGTACATCCCGGAGGGGATGCAGTGCTCCTGCGGGCCCGACTACTACACCCACAACCCCGACTTCCACAACGAGTCCTACGTGCTCTACATGTTCGTCATCCACTTCATCATCCCCGTGGTCATCATCTTCTTCTCCTACGGGCGCCTCGTTTGCAAAGTCCGGGAGGTAACGGCCGGAGGGGACTCCCGGGGACAGGGGGGTGGCTCGGGCGGGACGGGGGACGTGGGGTGGGGGTGGAGGGCTGCCCCTCACCAGCCTCTGTGTGCACAGGCAGCTGCCCAGCAGCAGGAGTCGGCCACGACCCAGAAGGCGGAGAAGGAGGTGACGCGGATGGTGATCCTCATGGTGCTGGGCTTCATGCTGGCCTGGACGCCCTACGCCGTGGTGGCGTTCTGGATCTTCACCAACAAGGGCGCCGACTTCACGGCCACGCTGATGGCAGTGCCTGCCTTCTTCTCCAAGAGCTCCTCCCTCTACAACCCCATCATCTACGTGCTCATGAACAAACAGGTGAGACGCCCCCGGGGCTGGGCAGCACTTCTGGGGGCTCCACGGGCACGTTGCTCCTTCCCAGAAGGGATCTCAGTCCATGCAGGGACTCCTGGTCCTGTAGCACGTCCCTGCTGGCCCCCCAGTGCCACCATTGTCATTTCTCTCCCTTCCCCAGTTCCGTAACTGCATGATCACCACAATCTGCTGCGGCAAGAACCCCTTTGGGGATGAAGACACCTCCTCCACCGTATCCCAGAGCAAGACCGAGGTCTCCTCCGTCTCCTCCAGCCAAGTATCACCCGCATAGAGCACGGACAGTTTGAACTGGGGTGACCTTTCGAGCTCGGGGACCCCCACAGCCATTCCCTCATGCCCTGGCCCCCTCCCCTGCAGGGGAATTTAGCTGTGCCCGTCCTGCCGTAGCTGTGCAGACCCCACCCCACACATCCACGGGGACCCACACGTGGCACTCTGAGCTCTGCCACTCCGAGCCCAGGGAGCCCAGGGCTGTGCCCCAGCTCCCAGGAGCTCGTCACCCCTGGGGGACTGTCCCTACCTGTCCTCATCGAGTTCGAACAGCAGTGGTTGGTGGGGACCCCAAACCTTTTCCTGCCTGAATCCCATTCCCCGCCAGCATCGCCCTTCCCTGCGCTCCCGGCAGAGTCACAGGAGCATCCAGACCTCATTTGCAAAAATCTAAATAATCTGGCACAGCCCCAGGAGCAGAACCCCGTGGCTGGGGTGGCCCCACCTGCCCCTTAGCAGGGCCTGAGCCCGGGGCTCTCTGGAGCCACGCTCCCGCCAGGATTCCCACCAGGAATCGATTCTTGCAGTCTTTATAAATCAACATAACAAACGCAGCCACGAGCGGGCTCCGCTTCCAGCCCGGCTCCCTCTATCCCCAAGACAACACTGTAGATACATTTTTTTGTCTTGGAACCTGTAAATATTTGCTCATGTCCTTTGAAATCTTTATCTCTCTCAGCCCTTCCCTTTCTCCTCCTCTTCCCCACTCTAAAGCAGAGAAATTCCCCTTCCACCTCTGCTCTGGCTGGACAGGCACGGCCAACCTTGGAGGGTGGGGCCGGGACCCGAGCGCTTTCCTGTACATATTTTATAAATAAATAATCTCATGCCAGCACAAGGATGTCTGCAGTCAAGGAGTAGGGATTTTAAAAAACTAAGAAATAAACAGAAGCAGCACAGAGAAAAACCCAGATGCTCAGTCCTTGTCCTTTCTCTTGGGCTGTGGGGACAAGATGCTGGTGGCCAGCTGGGGGAACACGATGCTGCTCTTGGAGACACAAGCCTGCAGCTGTCCCAAAAGCCATGGGAAGGGGGATCTGTGGGTGACAACATCCCCACGAGGTGACAGCCCCATTAGCTGGAGCACTGAAGGTGTTTAGAGGCAAAAAGAGACACACAGGGCACAGCCCTCGGTGCCAAACCAGGGACTTTTGTACTTTAATATTTAAGATTTCGCCATGTAGCCTTAAATAAAGCTTCAGCTGAGAGCTTCTTGCAGAGTTCAAGTTTCCCTTCCTGCGGGGCCCTTCCAGGCAGTGTCGTGACAGAATTGGTAGAATCAGGGAAAAATTGGCAGAATTGGCAGAATCAGGGGAAAGTTGTTCCCTGTGTCAGTGAATTCATTCAGGAGTGGCTGGAGAGCGATCCCGGTGCCATCGCTGCCAGAACCTCACCCTCCTCCCCTCCCTGCTCAGCTCACACCTCCCCTCTCTGGTGTTTTTCCTCCTTTTTGGGTCCAAAGCCACCAAAACCAGCGAGAAGTTCCAGGCTCATCCCTGGCGTGGGTAGGCAGGGATAGGAAGCACTTTTTGCCCCAAAACAGCAGGCCTGGGAGGGGAAGGATGCAGCCCCAGCCCGGCTCTCCAGGCACCCGCCTGTCTCTGCAGCCACCCAAATTTGGGGCTCCTGGCCAGGATTGCCCTGGAGCAGCTCCCACTCCACTCCTGCTGTGCTGGGTGGTTCATGCCAATCTGCCCATCCCAGGAGCCTTTTTTCCTTCCCTACAAAGCCCCGAGCTGAGCCCATATCCAAGCTCAGAACTGATTTCTTCAAACCATGGGGGCAGGGGAGGAGGAGGCGCCACACAACCAAAGCCCAAACCTCACCCATCCCAACAGACCCAACCCTTCCATGGCAGAAAGCATCTCCTTCAAAAGTTCCTCTTGAAAAATCACCCAGGAGTTCTTTCCTTCCACTTTTCCATAAATACATGGATTTATCCAGGCACTGCATTTGCAACCAGCAGGGACCATCCTGGCATCACCCACTCAGAGCAGGCACCACCAGCTGCTCCAGCGCCGCTGGCCTGGCACTGCTGCCACCTAAATTCAGATGCAAACTGAGGAAAGCAGCCAGACTCATCCAGGGAATGGAGACAGCTGGAATCTCGAGCCCAAAGGGCATTTCAGTGTCTGACTCCCATCCTGCTGCAGCTGGGACTGTTCCTCCTCATCCCAGCACTGCTGTCAGCTGGTTTAGGAAAACTGCAGTAATTGGCTCAATTCATTTTAAATCAGTTCTCATTTGTGCAAGCAGCACTCAGGGAGAAGCAGCTCGGAGTTAATAACGTCCTGATTTGGAGCATCCACAGGGATGAGGGGGAAATCTCAGTGAGGTGGGCTTGGTCTTTGCCCCACAGCCCTGGGCACAGGCAGAACCCCCAAAAAAGGGACAAAGCAGGGTCCTGGCCCAGTGCTGTTCCCCACAACACTCATCCTGCCCAGGGCTGATCTCTCCAGGCTGGAATGGCACTGCCTGGATTTCTCCCAGGACATTTTTATCCCATCAGTGTAGAAGAAGCAGCTCCATGCCAGAGGGTCTGGCTCTGCTCATTTGTCTCTGCCAAAGGAAAAACATCTCCTTGTCCAGCCACTCCAGCAGCTCTGGGAGCAAGAAGATTAAAACCCTCAAACACTCCCCCCCCTCCCTCTGTGCCATCACACATGGCACTGGGGAGGCCAAATCCCTCTCTGGGGTGCCCAGACCCTGATACCAGAGGGAAAAGCTGCTCCTTAAGGGAAAAACTGCTGGAATTAGAGCTTGGGAGAAGCCAGGATTGCCCCTGACAGTGCCAGGGGGACCCTGCACAGCCCCAGCAGCCCAGGGAAGCCCAGGCAGTGTTTGCCTCACACCCAGCAGCGTTCAGGTGTCCCCACATTTGTGTCACTTGCCAGCACGGCCACGTTTGTGTTTGTGTCACATCCCCAGCCCAAATCCATCACGGCTGCCTGTGTCACGTTAGCAGCAATAAAAGGATTCAAACAGCAATTCCTTACTTTTATGAACAAATGGCCCTGGCTGGATGATTCAGGCAGCATTCAATTCCCAGCCAGAAAGTGTCAGCAAAATCCCAGCCTCTCACATGTAGGTGGATAACTGCAAATGAAAGGAGGGAATTATTAGCACTTAATATTGGTGGGTTTGCACTCCTCAGTGCTCCTCTCCAGGAGATGCTAAACGCTCTGGTGCTCCAGCAGCTGGGAGGGCCCTGCCAAGGGGGGCTGCAGGGATTGGGGTGATGGACACCAGGATCGACCTCACCCCACTGCCAGGCCCCTGCTCCAGCCCAGCCCCACTAGAATCCCTTGTCTCCTCCAGCCTGTCCTTTCTACTGCCCTTTTCTCCTCCGATTCATCCTCTTCAGAGCTCCTTTTAGCCTCCAGACTTTCCCTTCCAGAGCCCTTTTCTCCTCCATTCCCATCCCATCCCATCCCGAGCCCCTTTTTTCCTCCATCCCATCCTCTCCAGTTCCCCTTTATTCCTCCAGCCCATCCCATTCTGAGCCCCCTTTTCCCCTCCAGCTCATCCCATCCCAAGCCCCTTTTTCCTCCAGCCCATCCCCTCCAGAGCCCTTTTCTCCTCCCTGTACCCCTCTCCCATCTCCCCCTCCCCACCCAGGGAGCCTCAGGGACCCCAGGCCCGTGGTGACTCCAGAGGGATCCAGGGAGGCTTCCCAGGCCCCTGGGGCTGCTCCTGCCCGTGCAGAAGCGTGCTCCACACTCTCCATTTCTCCTTCACCCAGCCTGCCCGTATTTTTCTTGTTCATCAGACTGACAAATGGGCAGAAAACAGACTCCTGGTGATTTCCTGCACAGGCTGCCCACTCCTCCTCTCCCCTCGGCGATGACTGAGAGCTGAAAAAGCAGGAATAGCATATAAATTTCCTCCCTGCTTTAATAAATACCTCTATTACCTTGTGCTTTCCCCCGGCTCACTGTGCAGCTCCTGCTGCCCGCCAGGCAGACGTGATAAACCCAAATTCCCATTTCTGAGGGGAATCAGCAGCAGGTCTCAGGCAGGCTGGCAGCAGCATGGCAGAGGTGAACCTCCCACCTCGGGGGTCTGGCTGCAGCTTCACATCAGCCCATGGGGAGATAAATTAATCCTTTTATTACCAAAAGGAAGCTGGGGTTTGTCTGGTCCTTCTGTGGAGGGGTCCCACCATTCCCAGGGCTTGTCCCAGACACCTCTGTGCCCCTCGGGGTGAGCCTGGGGTTTCCTGAAGGGTGGGAATAGAGACAAACCCTGCTAAAATCTCGGCCAGAGGGAGCAGGGAGAGCAGAAGGTGGAGGGAAAGCTGTCCCAGCTGGGGTCTGTGCTGTGGGCAAAGCCCCGTGCTGGATTCCTCTTCCCTGGGTCTCCTGATCCAAATCCTTGCCTGGGGGGCTCTCAGGACAGCCAGCACGGGATGTGTCACTGTCCCTTGGCCAGGAGACCCCCGAGCAGTGCTGGACCAGCCCGAGCATCCCGGTGGGATGCAGACACCTCGCTCCATCCCCAGCCCACCCCGTCCGATGGACACCGGGCAAAAGCCAGCAGCTTTTTACACCCCCAGCGCTGCCAGGAGCCGCATGGGCACCGCTGTCCCCTGTGCCACCCCCAGCACAGCCCGAGCCAAGCGGGCAGCGCCGCTGTCCCCATCCCCCGGGCACGGCGCTGCGGCTGCTCCTCCCCCGGAGCTGGATTGATGGCTCTGCTTTGCAAAGCCGGGGGAAAAAACACCTTCAAAAGGAGCATTAGGAGGTGGCAGCCACCCAATTTCCCCCTTAGCCAGCGACTGCTGCGTCTCATCCTCTTCCTGGAGTCTATTTAACTTCTGCTTTTAACAAGCTCCTAAACAAGCAGCAGCAGCAAGTGGCAGCGCCCGGCTCCCTCCCTGCCAGCGGCATTTGGGGGCTCGGCTCGGGAATGGGAAATTCCTCCGAAGTCCCTTTGATTTATGGCTCTCGTTAATTCTCCAGGAGGGCCCCGAGCTGCCCCGAGCGCACCCGAACCTCCGAGAGATAAATAATTTACCAGCTGGTTAAATATTCTTTAAGGGCTGGAGAACATCGGTGGGAGAGAGGATTTGGGAGGGACACAAAACTACAAATTGAGCCCAAAAAGCGGGAGGGGATGGCCTGGAGCAGGGAAGGGAAGGACAGGGATGTCCCAGGAAGGGAAGGAAGGAGCAGGACATGCCAGCCCTGCTGCAGTGGGATCAGCACAGCCAGGGGGTTTGGGGGGAATATCCCGTCCAGATGTGCCCTGCCAGCTGTGCTGTGCCCCTCCAAAGGAAAGGATGACCCCGGGAGCAGGGAGGGAGGGGAGGAAGGTGCCAGCAGGGAGGTGGCCCGGCCTCGCAGGGCTCGGGCACACTCTGGTGTCCGAGGATGCTGCCGCTGCCCCAAACCTGCTGCCCTCGGGGGCCGAGCTGCGGGGACAGAGGTTCTGGCAGCAAAGCTCGATGAAATGTGGTGCCAAGCGGATGTTTCCACCTCCTTCCCTCCTCCTCCCCAGGGATCAGGGCGGCATTCCCAGCGAGGAATCCCCGGGCTGATGCTGGAAGGAGAACTCGGGGCAAGAGCAGAAGTTGGAGAGGAGGGTCCGGGTGCTCCTGCTGCGAGCTCCCAGCACCTTTCAGCCTCGCCTCGGGATATTTTGGGCTCCCCAGAGCCCTCCCCCGGCCCCGCAGCCCCGCAGATCCGGCGGAGGTAGAGGGCAGCAGAGCCTGCTCCTTGCGGCAGCCGGGATGTGACAGGTCCCGGCTGCTGGAAGCGTGGAGAGAAGAAATGAACCCAAAAAAAAAGGAGTTTTTTTCCTAATTCCCACCCCAAGAACCAGCAGGGAAGTGAGGAAGGGGTCTCATTCTGCCCCTGCCCTGAGCTCTGAGGAGTCCTGGGGCTCCTGAATCCTGGAGGTCCCGAGCAGGGGCAGCTCCCAGCACCGGGCAGTGGGGGCTGGATAGATCCATGCCATGGGCACAGGGAGGGACCAGGGGCCACTGGCATGTGGCCAGAGCAGGACTGTGATGCATTTTTTTTTTTTAATTTTTTTTTTTTTTTTGAGGGCAGCAGCCACCGCCTCCTTTTCCATTTTTTTTTCCATGTTTTTCCTCCTTTTCCCAGTTCTCCTCCTCCTCCCGCTCTGGGGCTGCTGCCTCCCGCCTGCGGTGCAGATGGCCCAGCATATGGGCAGCCTCCCCTCGTGCTCGCACCTTGTAAGCAGATTCTGTCAGGTTTAAAGAGGAAAAGCTTAATTAAGCAGTTGTGTGTGTACAATTATGTCCTTAATTATCTCCGCGTTTCACTCTTTGTTGCTCCCTGATCGCGAGAAGTTTGGGAACAACCGCAGCCGTCCAGCGGGAGCTTTTTCCTTCCCTGTTTTCCCTTTTCTCTCTCCTCCTGCCTCATTTTAGGGATTTTCTGGCTGAAGGGAGCTGCAGGACGAGCCCCCCGGGCCCCTGGGATTCAGGGACCCCAGCTCGGTTCCCGAAGCAGAGCAGGTTGCCAGCGGCGCTGCCCACACAAAGTGTGAGTTCAGCTGCTCAAAAGCTGCTCCAGCCCAATTTATCACCTCCCACATTTGTGCTCCAGCAGCCCCAGCGCCCCAGCCCTGCCCCAACACCCTCGGGAATAAACAGATCCCGTGAGAGCATCAGCAGGGTGAGGTTTCATTTCTCCCATGCCCCAGCAATGCCAGCCAAGGGGCCCATACCTAATTAATTCCTCTAATTACTCCATTCCCCCCCATTTCCCAGCTTGGGCAGAAGGCCTGACACATCTCCAGGGACATCCCGGGGTACTCCAGTCCCCTCCTCACTCCCAGTCAGGGTCTGGAGCCGCCTGCAGAGATCAGGGACAAGAGGTGGCACAACCAACCAGCTAATTTGTGGTGGTGCTTTTATTTTATGCTCAGAGCACTAAACAGCCATAAACATCCCGAGCTGGATGGTGGAGCTGGGGGTGGTTTTATTGTTTGTAAGTCCTTGAAGTTTTGCCACGAACCTTTTATTAAAAATAACCCCAAACTCTCGTTTCTCTAATGGAGTGTCTTTCAAAAGCCATATGCTTGCATTTGTACTCAGGTATGTTTATATCACCGCCAGTTAATTTTTATTTACCTTCTAGTGGAACTCATCTTCCTCCTTAACTCCCAGGCCTGTATTTGCTTTCAAATCAGAATTGGACCCAACAATCAGCCGTATATTTAAGGTGCCATTAAATCCTCAGCTCTGCTCTCACAGCTTCCAAACCGAAGCACAGCAGTGACTTCTCCCTCCTTTTCCAGGCATCCCAGCAGGGAAAATGAATCTTCATCCAGCTGAGAGGTGTCAAGTGCCGGGAAAGAGCCCGGGGAGAGCAGCGAGAGTGACGGGGGCTGCAAGGGGAGGGGGTCGGGGGAGATTGGAGGGAAGGAGGAGAGGAACAATCCGTCCCCTGGGGTCAGGGATGGAGAGATTTAGGCTGGCTGGGAAGGGGAGTTCTGTGGAGGGTTCAGCAGTGGAGGGGGCAGACAGGGGAGCTTCAGGAGCAGGCACAGCTCCACCTCATCGCATCCCTCCCCCTCCTGTCCCCTGCTCGCTCCCGTTCCCAGGAAAACTTTGTGTCCTGGGGAGTTCACCAGCCCCTTCCCCCCCAGCCTGGGGGAGCGGGAGGGGCTGGGGACTGCCTGGCGCTCCCTAGTCCCGAGTTTCCACAAAAACCTGCCCGTCCGGAGGGGCAGCAGGGAGCTCCTCCTCTCCGCTGTCCGTCTGTCTGTCCGGCCCTGAGCTGGCCCCGGGGCAGAGCACAACGTGTCCAAGTGGGGCTGGGGCAGCTCCTCCCTGCAGTTCCCTGCCCTGCTCCCCAATTCCCCTCTCTGCTCCCCAGTTCCCTGCCCTGCTCCCCATTTCCCCTCTCCACTCCCCAATTCCCCTCTCCAATTCCCCAATTCCCCTCTTCACTCCCCAATTCCCTCCTCCACTCCCCAGTTCCCTATTCTGCTCCCCAATTGCCCTCTCAATTCCCCAATTCCCTCTCCAATTCCCCAATTCCCTCTCCCACTCCCCAATTCCCCTCTCCACTCCCCAATTCCCCTCTCCACTCCCCAATTCCCTGCCCCACTCCCCAAATTCCCGCTCCGCTGCCCCGTTCCTGCCCGCGGGGCGCACCCGGCGTGCGGGCAGCCCGAGCCGGGGCCGGCGGGGAGCCGAGCTCCGATGTGGGCGCGGGGCAGCCGGGGCCAGGAGCGGCTCTTTAACACCCTGGAGGGAGGCTCTGCTGCCGGGGGAGGGCTCTGGTGCCGGAGGAACCGAGGGCTGCGGGAAAACACCAGAGCCCGGAGCCTTTGGAGATGCCTCACCCCAGCCCGGCGCTGCTTTTGGGGCGCAGTGGGGAAAGGATTTGGCAGCATCAGCATCGGGATCAACACAGCCAAGTTCCCGCGGCTTCTGCGCAGCCCCAGCATCCCCATCAAGGCAGTTTGGGATGTGGGACCTGGCTGGAACACGGGGAAGAGAAATCCCCTGAACGCCAAACCCACATCCCCGAGGGTGCCGAGGATGCCGGTTCAGGGAGCCCAGGGCTCTCCTGGCCCCGCTGTCTCTCGGTTATTCCCACTTCCCGCGCTGTCCAGCAGGAATTTTACACGCTGCAGGAATTTTACACCCTGCAGGAATTACACCCCGCAGGAATTACACCAGGCAGCGAAAGCAAACACAATATTTTAAAGCCCTTCCCAGCCTAACCATCCCCAGCGCTATTAATAACACTTGTAAGGAGTTGTTCTTGAATAGATATGATTTTTATCTTGACAGCGTCTCCTTAAATCATTTTTATCCCCACGAAGTTTGCGAGGAGCAGATTTTCTGAGGGCCATTTATCTCGGCAAATATCCCCGCCCCTGTTTATTGCTCACTCCCTCTTTAGTTACGGTCTGGGCTGTTCCCCACCCTCACCTCAGCTCCCAAATCCTTGTGTCCCTTCCCTCCATCCCCCCTCCACGTGTGTTTTACCGGTGGCAGCAAAATGAACTCAAATCCTCAAATCTCTGTGGCTGAGGAGCTGTTGAGAGGTGGGCAGAGGGTGTGAGCTCGCTGCCAAACATCCCCCTGTCCTCCTTCCCCCCTGCGTGTTCAGCCACAATTCCAGCTGGTCAAAAGGCACAGAACTCCCCGAATTATTTGAATTTTCGGCTTTTCTCGGCACAAAAGCGGCGGCAGCCCCCTGGTTGTGGCAGATGGACAAAGGCACGGGAAGAGCCCGAGGCGGTGGGGCCATTCCGGCTGTCACATCCATCACTTGCTTGGGAATAAAGAGAGTTTTTTTTTAAAGAGAAAACTGCGGGGAAAGGAGCAGATTCTCTGATCCAGCTTGGGAAACACCGATTCTGCTGGCAGATGGCCCGAGCTGCTCCTCCTGGGGGGATGAACCCGTGCCGGGGCTGCTGAACTCACCCCAAAGCAGATGAACTCACCCCAAAGGGGCTGAATTTACCCCAAAGGGGCTGAACTCACCCCAAAGGGGCTGAATTTACCCCAAAGGGGCTGAACTCACCCCAGAGGGGCTGAGCTCACCCCAAAGGGGCTGAACTTACCCCAAAGGGGCTGAATTTACCCCAAAGGGGCTGAGCTCAGTCTGGGAATGCTGAACTCACCCCAAAGGTCTTGAACTCACCCCAGCAATGCTGAGCTCACCCCAAACATGCTGAACTCACCCCAAACGTGCTGAGCTCACTCTGGGAATGCTGAACTCACTCCAAAGGTGCTGAGCTCACCCCAAAGGTGCTGAACTCACCCCAAAGGTGTTGAGCTCACCCCAAAACTCACCCCAAAGGTGCTGAGCTCACCCCAAAGGTGCTGAGCTCACCCTGAAAATGCCAAACTTGCCCCCTGCCCTGGCTGGCACAGGGACCCCTGAGGTGGGTGGAGGTGCCTGTTGGAGCAGGGTTTGGGCTGCAGGAGGTGCAGGGACAGCACCAGGACACCCCTGGGTTTAAATTCCTGAGGGCAGAGCACCCCTGAGCCTGGAGGGTCCCACCCAGCCCCTTCCCCTGCCCCGCGGAGCTGGGCAGGGCAGAGCAGGAGGTGGAGCAGCACAAATCCCACTCGGAGAGAGGGAGGAGGAGGGAGGAAGGCGCAGCTAGAGCCAGGAGTAATAAAACATTCCAGAACTCGATTAAGAAATGACAGGCAGGGCTGGCAGAGCGGGCTGGGCACACGGTCCCACTGCAGCTGGGCCCGGAGCTGGCTGTTCCTGGGGGACTGGGGGGGTTTATGGCATGTGGCACTTGGCCATCCCACTCTGCAGATCAACCTGTGCACCACTGGAGCCCAAAATCCCACTCCTGTCGTCCCCAAAAGCTTCCCAAGCCTTGTAAGGGAGCACCTGTCAGAAGGCCCCTGTTAAGGGCTCTGCTGGGGAATGCTGGAGCTGCTTCATGGTGTTATGTCTGTTTTGGGTCATTCGTGCCTATGGACAGCTGGGGACACTCACAATGGGCAGGAGGGGGGACAAAAAACACCCCCAAAGTGCTGGCAGAGGTGCTGGCTGCAGCCCTGTCCCACACACAGCTCAGTGCATGGGGAGGGGACAGTCCTGCCTCTGCCCCAGCCCCAGGCACTGCTGTCCCCTGCCAGGACTGGGGACACTCCAGGAGCAGGACAGAGCTCACCCCTGTGTTTTGGGGATCACAGGGGCATGACACAGCTCACCCCCCCTGTTTTGGGGAGCAGGAGCAGCACAGAGGGGCTGTGACAACAGCTCCAAGGTGGAGAGAATTTCCCAGCTCTCGGATACAAGGAAGAACCAGAATCATTTGTCATCTTTAAAGATACGCAGAGTTGGCGAGAGAATGAATTCTTCTTCATAACCCAGTTCCCAGGATATTTTTACTGTGCATCATAAATTATAATACCTTTTTATTTTTGCTTTATGGCCTGTCCCCCGCCAATTCTGGTGATCTACATCCTCATCCCCCCCAGTGCTTTAGGAACAATCCCTGCCTGTCTCTCTCCTCCTCCCACCAGCGTCTCTTTTTCCCCTCGTCCACCCACGGAGGCGGGGCTGGGGAGCTCTGGGTGTCACCAGGAGTGGACAGTGACACCTCTGAGCTGCTGCAGAGCCTCGGGCATGGCCACAGCTCCGACCCAGAGCCCTGGCTGTCTCGAGACACTGGCAGGGGGCAAGAAGTCAAAAACACCCATGGCTTCGATTTTAGCCCGTGGAAAAAAACTGCCAACTCTGTATGAGGAATTACAAGCCACAAGGATTTGAGTGGTGTGATATTTGAATTAACACAGGGTGAAAATGTAGAATTTTGGGGTTTTTAGGCTAGGATTCAGGGGGTCAAGATGGAGGGATGTGGGCATGTCCTGGCCTTCTTCTCCTTCTCCTTGCCCTCCATGTCTTGATGTGATGGTGACACTTTTCTGTTGGTTGAAGGCACACACACACTGTCCAACATAAATGACAGATATTGGCACATTATTGTACACATGGCACAGGTAGTTTTTGGTGTAAAATGCAGCTCTGAGGACAGACAGAATGCCATGGCCGAGCTGCTGGACAGAGCTCAGCAAGGCAGAGAAGGAATATTCTAGATAAAGTAAAATAAACACCCTTGAGAAGCCGACCCTGCGCATTCAGACTCCTTTGGCCGCATGGGCTGGCAAACGAGGGTTTCCTGTTTCCAAACTGGGGTCCCAAACTGAGATGGGGGCACAGAAAAGAGCTCTGTGCAGGCCCCAGGGCGTTTCCAAGCAGTGGAGGCAGAGCAGGGCCCGTGGTGCCCGTGGGGACGCGCCGGCCCCGGGGCAGCCACGAGCCCTGCGAGGAAGGAGAGCGGGCTGGGAACAGGGCAGCAGTGACAAATGAGTTTAATTCCTGGGCAGACACCCATGGGAGGGGGTGATTAATGAGCCCAGCACCTCAGCCTGGCCTCAGGAGCTCGGGGAGATATTTTGGTGGCGGGCTGGGAGCTGAGAGCAGGCAGGAGGTGACAGCCACTCACAAAGTCCCTGTCCCGCCTGCCCACAGTGCCCCTCTGACCATCTCCTGCCTCTGGGCTGGGTTAAAATCCTTCCATCCTTTCTCCTGTCCTCTTCTCTCATCTCACCAAACATGCCTGGTGCTTCAGGGGGCTTCTTTGCCAGCGCTGGCCTCTGGCCCTCCCCTGTCTGCCTGCAGGAGCAGCGTGGAACTGGTTAAACTGGGAGCTGGGCTCCTCACCTGCTGCAGCCACTGGGAGCTTCCCAGAGGCAGAGATGCCACCAGGAGCAGGAGCAGCCTGGCTGGGACCTCTCCTCCCCTGCCCTCCTGGAGCTGCTGGTGCCTCCTGCTCTCCCCGGAGTGTTTCTGACTCCAGCCCTGGGCTGGGGCCAGCTGGCTCCTCCAGGAGCCAGGCGTGTGCCAGGAGCAGCCCCTGGTGCATTGGGCACAGCAGCTGCTGGTGCTGATTAAAAACAGAGAAACCCAGCAATTATCAGGCTGTGACAGCCCCTGCTGCTGCTGCTGCTGCTGGGGACAGGGCAGGGGAGAGGCTGGTCCATCCCGGGCTGGCTCCCCAATTCCCCCTTGGATCCCACAGGGATGGGGTGGAAAATGCCGTGTGCTCATCCCACAGCAGCTGTGGGCACGTTCCAAACGCAGCGTGTTGCCCTGATTTTTAAAAGTGTTTTTTCTTTTATAGTTCTTTTGAAAGTTTTAAAATGCATCGTTTATGATTGGGTTTTTGCAAATATTAAAATGAATATTATATGTGTATTATATGCAAATATTAAAATGAATATTGTATGTGTAATGTTAGAAAGTTATGCTGTATTAGTTCTCTTAAGTAGTGTGTTAAATGTAGTTCTAGGTTATAACACAATGTTAAAATAGAAACTCTGTGATGTAAGATATTTTTTACTAGCTCAAGAAAGGGATAAGGTAATCAAAAAACTCTTCACACAGAGATAGCAGCAACAGGAAACCTGAAGAGTTACAACTGCCTTATCAGCAAAGACAAACATTCTTCCACCTTCTCTCCATCTTTATGGAACCACCAGAATTAAGGGGAAGAAGTTAACAAAAACCAGAAAAGTTCTTAATTTCCTAGGAATTTATGCACCGTGTATGAGATATATAAATATACAACAAGCTATTGCTTTTAAGGGTTATTCCTTTGTTCACAAGGTGTGTTAGTGCCCAAAAACATCTGGACATCCATAATTCTTTGCTCTTTATTGTCTCGTAGTGTCCTAATCCTCATTGTCTAAATTTTTATTACTGTAATTGTAATGCTATTTTAATAACTATTTTAACACTAATAAACTTTTAAAAATTTTTTTAAAAACAAGTAATTGCTGTTTTTCACAGGCAGCAACCAGGCCGGGTTGGGAGAGTGAAGAAATTTCCTTGGAAAGGTGAGGAGGGAGGAAGGGGATGCTGGGGACAGGTAGAAGCCGGGCTGGCACTCGCAGAAAAAAAAAACCCACACCTTTATTCACCTGCCCACTCCGGCCCTGGGGGCACACCCAGGTGGCTGCAGGAGATTAATGACCTTGGCAAAATGTAATTACACCCCAGGCCCGCGCCGTTAATGACTGCGTATTCTCCCTGTCAATGCGCCTTAATTGAAAATGAGTAGGCGACCGGGCTTGGCAGTGGAGCCGGCTGCAAAGGCTCGTCGCTGTATTAATTGTAGTAATTAGCAGTCACTTTAGGCTGGAGTCAGCTATAAATAGGGGGTCCGTTGGTTTAGCTGGAGAGCGTGATTTAAAATGCAAATAAAAGCAGAGTAAATCACTACTCTCCCCCCCAGCCCCCCCCCCCCAAACCTGCGGGGCTGCTCCGGTGAGTTTGGCTTCCAAAGGGAAGCGATCCCGTTGTTTGCCAGCTCGGGATGGGCACAGCAGCCCCCTGGCACAGAGGTTTGTCCCATTCCCAAAAGCAGAGCCTTTGCTGGCGCTGCCAGCGTGATGGGCAGCCCCCAAATCATCCCCATCCCGCACTCAGGGTTTGGAATGTGCTGGATGAACCCCAAAATCCACACGGTGCAGGGCAGAGCACACAGCCGAGTGCTGCAGCTCTGTCCTGGAGCAGTGGGAATCCTGCAGGGACTTGTTTTGGGGAGGAAAAAGCCACTCAAAGGTGGTGAAGATGCAGGAAAAGGGATTGAAGGTCCTGCCAGGGTGGGGTCCATGGCTCCAGGCACGCTCTGGAGCTCTCAGCCCCTTCCTGACACGCTCCATTTATTTGATTATCACCAAAGGAAGGACAAGTGAGAGAGGAAGGAGGAATGATCTCTTATTAATGCAGAATCGCTAAATTACAGCCTGTACAAGCAGGGACAAAGTAACGGGCTAAAATAAAATCCTGGCTCTGAAAGATCCCCAAAGCAGAGCCATTAAAAATTAAAAAAACCAAACACAAGAAATGCCTTTTAACTGCTGGGCTCTTCTTGATTTAACAGGGACCATCCAACCCCCTGCCTGCTGCTGGGCCGTGGGCTTGTGGGGAGCTCCTGAGCGAGAAATAAAGGGAATTTGAAATTTTAGGGAATTAAAAACCTGATAAAATAATAAAGAAATGTGGGGATTTTAGCCTCTCGGCCTTCTGAGCTAGAGTCTGTGTCATCCCAAGGGTGGCAGATGTCACCTTGCCACACGGAGCAGCAGCACGAGGAGGCTGCTCAGGGAGGGGACAGTGACCTTCTCCATGTGCCCAAACCCTGGGGACCCCACGGGCTCCTTCCCCTCTCCCCGGGGCTCCAGGCTCTCCTTGCACCCCTTCAAACCACAGGTGACCCCTCCGTGTGCCCAGGGCTGTGCCACCCACCTTGGCTTCCAAGAGCCAAGCCCCAGAGCTGCCAGAGCAGCCTTGGAGGCCAGAGTTTAGCAGGATTTTCACTAAGTCCAGAGACAAAAAGCCACTCTGTGCTTTGCTCACAGACCCAGAGCAGGGATTTGCCTCCCAGCACTTCCCTCTGCTTCCAGGAGCATCACAGGCAAGGCCAGACCAAAGCTGAATATTTCTGTGCCCAATCCCAGCTGGAATTACCCTGTGGTGAAGGGGTGGGGTGGCCCCCATCAATAACGAGGGGTTTCTGCACAAAATTCCTCCCCAGGCTTGGAAGAGGAACTTCAAGGCCCATCAGGGGCAGGAATGCTCAAAGCAGGCGATGGCTCTGCTGCTGCAGGGGCCCTTCCCTGCAGGAATTAAAGATTCACAGGACTCAAAAATCCCTCAGGATCCAGACCTTCAAGGGATGTGGCTCCCCCCAACCCTCCCTGAGGGAGCCGTGGCTCCGGGAGCTTCACGAGCTGCCTCTCAGCACCTTGCTTATCATGAGAGGGACAGGGAAATTTAAAAAAAAAAATTTAATAAATAACATGAAAATAAATACAGAAGCAACTTTGGCATGGAAGGCAGAGCAGGCCTGATCTTTTGCTTGACTTGCTCTGGAAATTGCTTCTCCCCTGCCCGTTTATGCACATTAATTGAATGTCTGGCCCGGCTGCACGTCTGTTTAAGCCCTCAATCAATCCCCTCCTGGACCACTGTGAGATCAATAGGGTGCTAATTCAATAAAGGATATTTTCAGTTGGCTTTCAAACACCACGGATGGGATTTAATTCTTCCCTAATTTTTAAGAAGGGGCGGTGGCAGAAGGGACCCAGGCTCTCCGCTCCAGCAGCAGAATTCCAGAGGAGGCTGTGCTGAGCTCCTCGGCTGTCTGAGGGATGTGCTGGGCTCTGACACCAGCCCAGCCTCCTGGGTGCCCAGCCAGGCTGGGAGAACGAGCCCCCCGAGCCCCAAGGACAGCAGGGACCCTCCTCCTTTTGGTACCCCATGGACCCGGCCCTGCTTCCCACATCCCAGGCTCTGCTCTGAAACCTTTCCAGCTGCCTCATTTTCCTGCAGCTGCTCACTTCAGTGCAATGCAGGTGGGGCTGGAAGGCCACGGCCACCCCCTCTCCACTCCCCAAAATCCCCTGGTTTGTCCTGTCAGGAGTGAGGAGCAAGCACAGAGAGTGAGGGATTGCAGATGTTTCCTGCCCCGCTGCAATTGCTGCCAGCCACGGGCAGATTTTTAATTTCCAGGCTAGTGATAGGTGGGAAAGGACCCAGCTCAAGCTCCTGACACCCAAGACTCCCCCCCATGCTGCTGGGGGACAACAAATTCGTAGGATCCCAGAAGCACAAAATGGTTTGGGTGGGAAGGGATCCTAAAGATCAACTCATTCCACCTCCCTGCTGTGGGCAAGGAAAATTCCACAACTCCAGGGAGCCTCCCACAACTCCAACAACTCCGTCTGAGTTCCTCGGTGGAGAATGAAGCCATCAGAGCTGGAGCTGCGCTCCCAGCCTGGCATTCCTGGCACAAGAAACTCCTGCAGGTGATGCTGAGACCTCGAGGATGGAGCTGGGGACTCCTGGCAGTGCCTCGAGCTGGGCACCATCACCAGCTCATTGTTTTAACACACGGGTCTGGATAGCAAAGGGAAGTCCCTGATTATCACCTCTTGGGGCTGTTGAGTCCCTTGTCCCTCTCTGAGTAGCACAAATTTACTCACAGGTGTCAGATTTTCATTCCTGCTCTCCTTAATTGGCCCCACTGTTAATACCAGCTCCAAGCCTCTGCTTCTCTGAGGCTCCTGTTCCTCTCCTGCAGCAGCTGCCACCTCCTTCCCCTTCTCCTTCCCCTTCTCCTTCCCCTTCTCCTTCCCCTTCTCCTTCCCTTTCTCCTGTCCTAAACTCCCCAGAACTGGAGATCTCTGCAAGCTGAGACCCCCAGGACTGAACTGCCATCAAAAACAGCAAAGGCACCACAAGATCTTCCCCCCAAATCCTCCTGGAGCTTTGGGATGCACTGAGGGATGAGCTCCAGGCCTCTGGGGCTGTTCCTTCATTTCTAAAAGAATAAATATCCCCGCTGGACAAGGGGGTGTTCTCAAGAGCAAGGGACACAGGGGGCTAAATCAGGAATTAAGCCTGGAAAATCCTTGCCTGGGCTTTGTAAATGCCCCCAAGCCCTGAGTTTGGGGTGCAGCACCTCCTCCCCTGCCAGGGCACCAGCCCGGCCTGGCAGATGCTCTGAGCACAAACCCGCAGGCACATGGAGCCTCTCCAGTCCCAGGCTCCCAAAAAGACCTTCAGAGTGAGCAGCACTGTCAACAAATGTTTTTAAATTAAAAAAAAATAGCCCCAACCCAAACCCAAACCTGATGTGCTTCTAAATTGGAAAATAAATTAATCGCACAGGAGACAGAGGAGAGAATTATTAAAATCTACGTAGCCTTGCACGTTTTCCTCCCAAAATGAGGAGGTTGGATGCTCAGCTGGGGTAAATCTCCCCTAAGTGACACTCGTGTTAATGATCCTGCCCTGATTTACACCACGGGGGGAAATTTGTTCCCTCTCTGCACATCTGTCCTGCAAGAACCAATAAATAAAACTCAAGCAAAAAAAAATATTCATCCACCATTTATTCTGCTTAATTATTTAAACTTCAGATTCTGGAAATAATAAAGGAGTAATAAAGAAGAGATTTACCATCCAGCACAATTGCTGGGAGCACTCTGGGTAATTTCCTCCTTCACATTTTAATCTCTCCCTCTCTTTCACTTCCTTTTTGCCTCACCAGGATGAATCAATTTATTAAATTTGTTGCCAGATTGCTTTGCTCTGATGTGCTGGTGGTGATGAAGAGGAATGGGCTGCTCTGTCCCCCTGGTCACCCCCAGGTGTCCCCCCTGGGAGCACCTGGCCACGCAGTAAGGACTGATCAGAGCCAGGTGTGGCCTTGGAGGGTGATGGACTGGGAGAAGAATCCAGCCAAGAGGTCCCAGCTCCCAAAAATGAGCTGCAGAATTAAAAAAAAATTCCTGCAGAAACCTGGCTGAGCTTCCACAGCCTCGAAATTTGGAATGGGCAAAGCCAACTTCCTTTAAAGAGGATTTTCTTGATCCCTGCTGGGAGAAGAAATCACCTTCCTCACTGACCAAAAAACCAGCTGGGGATGGTTCCTGGATTTTTGGAGCTCTGAGCCTTGGTGATCGTGGACAGATCCATCGGGACCTCACCACCCAGACCAAAATTCCTGCTCAGGCCCTTCCAGCAGCTCTCTCTGTGTCATTCCTTGCCTTGGAAAGGGGAAAGGAGCCCTGGAATTCCTGCTCAGCCCCTTCCAGCAGCTCTGACTCCCTGGCTGCAGGTGCTGGGCCAGGTTGGAGCCCTGCTCTCTGTGCTGGGAGGAGGAAGAAGAGGAATCAGAGGCAAAGAGCTCCTTCCAAAGTGTAAATCCCAGCCAGGATCTCTTTTTGCAGTGCTGAAGGAATCAGCTCAAGCTCCACGTCCCGATTTTGGAGCCAGCTCCAAGGAACACCAGACAAACACAGCGCTCAAAAGAGCAGCAAGGCAGTCCCTGGGGACAGGCACCAGCTGTAAAAGTGAACAAAACCTGTTTGTGAAGATTAGAAACTGCAGATAAGAGCACAGACCCCAGTTCCCACAGAGCTCCATCACCAAGTCTGCAGCACTGAAGGTTGAACAAACAAAGCCACAGCCTGGCCAAGGGGTCAGGGAGCCCCATTCCCACCCCTTCCCCCCAAGCTCCCTGCAAAGTGGCCTTTCCTCTTCCCAAAGCCACAGAAATAAATTAAAATTTAAAAATATGGGGGAAATTATTCACCATGGAGATTCAGGGAGACAGCAATTAATTAATAAAAATAAGTATTGCTAATACTGGGTTTTCACACAGCCCTTTAAATTGCAAATTCCTCTCAAAGCATGCACTATTAATTAAATCATTTGCATCCACTGTGACCCTCAGATACAATTATTTATTCTGATAAATAATTTTGTATTTATCATGACAAATCTCTTATTTTTTTTTTTAATGCTGATAAATAATTGGTGGGGAAACGTAGGGCTGGCAACAAGGCCGAGCCTGCCTCCTGCACAGCCCTGTCTGCCTCAATCAGCCTCAGCCCCTGGGCCCCCCCAGCTGATTCCCAGCCTCTCTGAACACAAATTACAATTCTCCAGCCCACATCCTTGCAGGAAAATGTTGCATTTTTGGAGGAGCCAAGGCCCGGGGCGGTTTGAGGGCTGTGGCATGTCAGACCCAGGCCAGATGGATGCTTGGGCTCTGTCCTTCCATTGCCACCAGGGACCCCAGATCTGCAGCTGTCATCCCAAACCCTGCAGGATTTTCAGGGCTAGAGGAGAGTTATAAACACTCAGAGTACTAAAAGTGATTTCAGCATTTATTATAATAAAAAGAGAGGCCTAAAGCGAGGGGGCTGAGCAGGAGCTGGGTCTTCTGCACAGCGATGTCCCAGGTGGAGTGGCACAGATTCAGTGGGTCAGACTCCCCTTTTTATCCTGACTTTTGTCCCTTTGGATTGGTTTCTTTTTGGATCTTTCATGTGCATGAAGGTTTAAGGCATTTGATTGGCCCATTACAGTTCTGGTGTATTTATTACAACTATCCTTTTAACCCTGTTTTACCATAACCAAACAGTACAGGCTTAACAATTAGCAACTATTTTACAATATTTTCTAACCTATTTTTAATCAGAGAGCTCTGGACAGAACTGCTGGACAGATGGACAGGACAGGCTGGGGACAGGGTGGGGTCTGACACCCCTTGGGCTCCCTGGGCAATGATGAGGTTCTGAAGTGCCCAAAAAACCCAGGGCAGAGCCTGAGCTGGAGGAAAATGAAGCAGGAATTCCCTACAGGGACCAGTGCCAGCACCCCAGGGAAATTAATGCACAAACACCAGAGGTTTATGCCCAAAAAGGAGTCAGAGAAGTTCTGTAAATTTATTCAAATAAAGGGAGAGGCCGTGGGGCATTTCTCCTGGGTTCTCTCAGATTTTCAGGGGAAGCAACTTCCTTTTTATCCTCATTTTCTTCTCTCTTTCCCCATGGGCTACTTGACAGGTACAGACTTCCCAAAACTCTACTACCTAAGACCCCCTTCTAATATATTATCCCACCCTTTTTTTTTTCCCTTTTTACTTCCATCCACCCGTGGAATTCCTATGGAATTTATGGTTCTTCCCATTATTTAATTTTATTTACCAGCAGACCCACAGGTTGTTTGTAAAGACAAATCCCTTCGGAGAGGGGAATTCACCCCCGGGGCAGGGAGCAGCCCCTCTGGTGTGATGAACTTTTCCCTCTGGGAGCAGAGGAATTGCATCCCCCTAGGAAAACCCTTCCCTCTCCTGGCCCTGCTGCCCCGTTGTGGTTTTTTTAGCCTTTCCCGAGTTAAAATTTTGACTTTTCCACTGCTGGGCACGTTTGAAAGGATTTAAAGCGTGAGGCAACCCCCGGTGCCAGCCCAGAGAGGGACATGGGATGTGTTGAACCCGTGCTCGTTTTCCCCCAAAAATCCACCTCGGCATCCTCCCCCCACCCCCAAACCCATCCCTGGGTGGCCGCAGCGAAACTTTCGCTGCCAAAGCAGCTCTTTGGTGTGCAAATTAGAATTATTTCCATGCACAGAGAAGGGAGGGGGAGGCAGATTTGGATCCCAGCCCGGCTGAAAAATGACAGCGAGCTGCTCCAGCTGTTCCTCAGCCATTCCACTTGTCTGCTCTAAAGTGGTCCTTTAAATCCCGGGGGATTCCAGCACCTCTCCAGACCAGCCGGGAGCTGCGATTCCTGCCCGGGAGGGGATGAAGAGCAGGGATGGGAGTGTGAAAAATGCATAATAATGGCTCTACGCAGATTGTTACTATATGTATTATGTTATATTGATTAGTTGTGCTTTTGTAGTTAAAATGAAGATTCTAGTAGTTAAAATAAAGACTATATATGTGGGGGGGAAGGTTTTTTTTTTGTTGTTGGTTTTTTTTTTTAGAAATGAGATATTCCCTTTGAGGAACACCTAAATCTTCCAAAGGAGAGGAATTTATGGCTTCTTATCAGAAGAAATTAATTTCTTCAGGCCTTGCTCAGACTGGAAGACGAAGACGCCATGGGGAATAAAGGAAACAGTTGACATCCAACAGAGTTTCTTGTTTTAAATAGAATTTATGCATAACCATGAAGGAGTTATGAATATGCAACAAGTGTATTGTTTTAAGGGTGATTCCTTTGTTCACAAGGGATGCTTTTTGTGACTCTGTCCCAGAGCATCTGGGCATCCGTAATTCTTTGCTTTTTATTGTCTTGTAATTGTCCTAACTCTAAACTTCATTACTCTAATTGTATTACTATTTTTATAACCATTTTATTATTATTATTAAACTTTTAAAGTTTTAAAAACCGAGTGATTGGCGTTTTTCACAGGAGGAAGGATCAGCTTCTCCAGGGCATGGGAAAGCTGCAACAGCCAGGCAGAAGGACAGAGGGGACAGAGGGGACAGAACTCAGCACCTGCTCCCGTGACTCTGCTGCAGCCACCTGGAAGCAGCAACCGTGGGCTTGCAAAAAATCCATTTGCAGGACTTGCCAGCAGCTGCCATCACCTGCTCTGGAAATTAAAATCCAGCTCTGGTGGGGGCTGCTTTCCCTCAGCTCCTCACCTGCGACTCAACTCGCTGCGATCAGTTGGGTTTTTGGCACTCTGCACCTGGGGTTAAGGAATAAACAAAAAGCCAAACAGAACAAACAGAACCCAAAAAGAGAAAAGAAAAACCAAAACAGCCCCGCACCAAAGCGATTGATCCTGTCAGAAGCAGGGAAAAAGCACCCAGCAGAATCACAGAGCGAGAAGTTGCAAACCAGCAAGAGGTGACAAGTAATTATAGAACAGGGAAATGCAGAGGGAACTCATTTGGATGAGCAGCGACTGATTAACAGGCCCAACATTTATTTTCTTTATTTATGGCCTGGCATCACGGGAAATTGATACAGAGCAGCCCATATACAACGTGGCTGGTGACATGTTCAGCAAATGAAGAGGCTGGGAGGAAATCAAACTGAATTATCCCCGCCTTTGCTCAGCCCCCCCTGGCCTCTCCCATCCCTCAGAGGGAGGAGCAGGGCTGACACAGCACCGTGTGGCATCTCGGTGTCCCCACCAGGGCAGCAGGAGGGACAGCCAGGCCACATCCTCGTGGCCATCACCTCCTGCCTGGTGGCCGTGCAGCTCCATTGTCACCACATCAGCCCAGGTGATGCTTCCAGAGCTCCCTGTGCCAAACCCTCCTCCAAACCATCACCCACCACGTAATTAAGAGGTTAATTGGGGTGGGATTGAGCCCACCTGAACCCCCCCCCAGGCATCTCACAGAGGCCCTTAAATCCGCAGTGATCCCAATCCCTCTGCTCCCAGCTCCCTGAGGAGAATTAAACATCCAAATTAAGGAAGTGCAGCCCTTGCTCAGGGTGGGGCTGGGGCACCCACAGCAGAGCCCGGGGGTGCCAGGAGAGCCACCCCCTTGCCAGGATGAAGGCAGGACCAGGAAAGGCTCCCCGGGGCTGGGTAAAGGCTGTGCCCACATGCCCGTGGGTGGCTCTGCCAGGGATGAAAGGCAGATGAAAAGCTTTGATGGCAAACTCAGCAATTACAAACAAAAGGGACCTCGGAGGAGGAGGTGGCACCTTGGGCACCCCCAGGACATGGGGAGGGGAGAGGGCAGAGCCAAGAGATGCAGTGGGCAGGGCCCTGGTGCTGCGGGTTTTGCGCTGGAAAATGCAAAATTTTTGCACTGGCTTTTTATAGAAACTGGTCAACAGCAGCAGAAGTTCATTCCGAGCAGAATGAATGGGAGAAGCTTCCCAGGTGCTCAGAGCAGAGCATCTCCTCCTGGTTTGCCTTCACAAGTGCCAGCTCTCGTCAGGATCTTGCGTTTCGTGCTGGAGCCTGAACGGGGTTAGGACAAAAAGGAGCTGAAAGGAGAAAAGCTTTAAAATGGCTAAGAGCAGAACACTCGAGTCCATCCAAAGCAGGTTTAAAAAATTTATAATTCCCTTCCATGCACTGCGCCATGAACGCTCCTTTCTGCTGCAGTTTCCTGGTGTCCCCCAGGCTGGGCACTCTGCAGCTGCCCCAGTTCTGCCCAGGGGTGACAGGAGCCACTCCTTGTGCCCTCTGTGCCACCTCCACCCTGCTGCTCATTCCAGCTGGTCAGCACCACGGAGGGGTCTGGGATGCTCCAGCCCCCATGGCTGAGGGTCAGCAGGTGCCACCAAGGAGCCAAAAAGTGCCATTATGAGCCCCCGGTGTGAGCAGGGGCAGTAAAATCCCCCCTCTGCTCCCCCTGAGCTCAGCAGAGCCCCTTTAAGAGGGACACTGGGTTATGAAACGCTGGTGATTTAAATGCAAATGAGTGAAAGAACACAACTTCCTTTGTTAAAATGGAAATTGCACTTCAAGCCCCCCTTCCCACAGCATCGGGGTGTCCTGGGGTGCTGGCAGCAGCCACATCCTGAGCCCCCACCTCAGGTTTGGGGGGACAGGGTGCCATGGGCAGGCTGTGCCTGGGAAGTCATTTCCAGCCCTCTGTCTCCTGCACATTTGGCGTTGTGAGAGGTGTCACTCAGCTGTAGCTCCCTGACATCAGCTGTCCCCAAAGCGCCAGGCTGAAGGGAATCATTATTTTCCCATTCCCCAAGATCTCCTCACAAAATTTGTTCCTATAGGGATAGAAAAAGGAAAATTCAAAAAATAAATAAAGGCAGCCATGCCTTTCTGTTCCTCCCCAGGAGGGTGGGGAATTGGGATTTTTGGGACACTTGGGGCCCAAGGCAGAGGAGCAGGGATGCTTCCTCCCTTGCAGCATTGCCCAGCACCCCCATCCTGTGTGACTCTGCCCAACCTGCCCCGGGATCTGCCACTTTCCCAGCTCCTCCAGGAAGTCCTGGCTCTTGCCTTCAGCCACCAGCTGGCTCAAGCTGCTGGAAGATGATTAAGGATAGCAGAGACTGGAAAAGTCCCAAGTGGTTATCCTCTCCAGCAAGCCCATTGCCCCAGGAGAGCATTTAATTGCCTTTTGAAGGATCCCACAGCCTCTGCAGGAGCCTTCCTGACCACCCAACCGTCCTGGCATTTGGGGCCTGACTTGAACTTTGTTTTCCTTTCACTTCCTATTACTGTTGCCCTAATCCTCTCCTCCAGCCCTTTCCCGTCCTTCAGCCCGCATCTCCCGCTCTGTCCTTCCCCGCTGAGGCTCTCAAGCATCCCTGTTGTGATCCTCACCACGGGAAATGTCACTGTGAGACACGGCGGGGCTGAGACAGGCCTGAAACCAAACCCTGCCTGGAAACAGGAGCGAGTGCCAGCCAGGGCAGCCAGGGAGAGCCTGGCACGGCCAGGGAGAGCCCAGCATGGCTCACAGGGCACACACAGACCCCTCCTCGGCCTCCACCAGGGCAGGGACAGACCCCTCAGCCTGGGCTGGGGGCAGTCACCTTCTGGCTCTCACCTCTTCCACTCCCCAGGATTTGTAGGAAGGGGAATGGGGAGAGGAGGCAGGTGCTGGTCGCCCACCACTGACAGGAACCTGTGCTGGGATGCTGAACAAACCATGGGAGAAACCACAGCTTTCTTATTTTCAGCACTTCAGAGAAACACCCATTTGCTTGAGGCATCTAAAAGTTCATTTGTGACAAACCCAAACGACCCCACGAGGTCCCCCACACCTCTGAGCAACTCTGGAGGAAGTTTTGCCAAGCAAATCCGCCAGGAGCTGCCCAGGAGGTCGCAGTCTCCATCCTCCAGCACCATTCAGTCACCATTTGGAGTTTAACTGCCTCATGGTCAGGCATTGTGCCAGCGTCCTGAAGCATCACTTCATCCATCATTGTCTCCCGAGCTGTCTCTCCTGCCTCCCAGGCATCATTCCTGCCCCTCCCAAAAAGCCACCAAGCCACTGAGCAGGCTCCGAGCCAGCCCAAAGTTACAGCTCCCGAGGAATGAGCCGGACTTGCTGTTCCCTAATCGGGTCCCGTCTGCTGCTTGCCGAGCTGATGTATTTATTTTCATTACATTTAATGCAGGGACGTTCTCCTCCTCCCACCTTCCCTGCAGCCCGGCTGCTGAAGCAGCAGGCTGGGGAAAGGAGCCACCTTCCAGCTGATTTCTCATCCAGGTCCGTGTTCCTGTCCCATTTAATTAGCACAGAGAGAGAACTGGGCTGTGCAGCCGCAGAGCTGCCGCCTCCACGCAGGATCTGGGACGGGGAGCCTCTGCAAGTCCGGCCCATTCCCCCCTCTCCTGGCACCCAAACCCCCCCGTGCCACCCGTGCCCAGGTAGAGCAGAGATGCTCCAAGCGGGATTTGCTGTGGGTGATGAATTGTGCAGCTCTCCCCACCTGTCAAGGCTGCTCCCAGGTGGCAGCAGCTGAGTCACGAGTGAAAAATGCCTCCATCCTCCCCACTTCCCTGCACCCGGTGGGAAACAATCGCTAAATCACCTCCCTCCTGCTGCACCAATCACCCGGCCAGGCTGCGGGGACACGGAGGGGAGAGGTTTGACGCAGTTTGTCTAGGATAAAAACAATAAAAAAACTGGGATAACACAACTAAGAGCCAGCGAAACTCCGAGATCAACTTGACTCCCAGTGCCAGGCTTGCATTTTGGGGTTTGGTGGAGCTGGCAGAGATGCAGAGAAGGAGCAGTAGGAGCATTTTGGGGACGGCTGCTCCAGCAGGGCAGGATTTAGGGACCCAATATCATTTCCAGAGCTGCTGGAACAGCGCTGGGCAGGTGCCCTGAGCAGGGCCTGCAGCACTTTCACTGCTCAGTGCTGAGATGTGGAAAGGAGGGAAAGTTTAAGGGCCAGACAGAGCAAAACTCTTGTGTAACCAGTGCTGAATTATGCGGCAGGAGTTGCAGGGGAAATATCCTTGAAGGCTGAATTTCCCATCCTGAGGAGCCACTCCGTGTTTGGAGCACACTAATTATCCCTCAAACAAGGATGAGCTGTAATTGGAGGGGTTTATCACTCACACTTTGCAATGATGTCATTGAGTGGCAATAAATAAATCCCAGAGTAAAAGAAAGCAGCAGATTCCCCCCAGGAGCAGGGAAGGGACAGCATTTCTCAGGAGGGGGGTGTTGGGAGGGGACCAGACACATCCAGAGGGGGCCCTGGGACAGCTTTTCCCCAGCTTGAGCTGTGAAGGGATGTCAGGGACCCATCCTGATGCTCCCCAGACCCAGCAGAGCTGGCGAAGCAAAGCCTCACACCAGGGTTCTTTTCATCCTGGGAGTGTTTGGGAGGATGCCTGGATCAGTTGCAGGAAGCCTCTCCCGCTCAGCCCAGTGGTTTTGGGTCAGGCCATGGATTGGGGAAGAACAAAAGCCTGAATTTCTCACCCTGAGCTCCCCACACACCTCGGAGCCGTTTCTGCATTGACTTCCAGAGCCTTTAAATCCACATTTCCCACACTGAGACCAGGCTGGAGCTGAGCAATAACAGGGATGCCATAAACTCCATCTCTCCCAGCAGTGAAATCCTGTTCAATACATTCTTAATATTCAATTACTATTTATGGAACACGCAGCAAAGGATTATCCCATTAAACCAAAATTAAGTGCTTCATTCATTAATTAATACAACTTACTTTAAGTGCTGCCAGCATTTATCCCTGGAAACATATTGTTTAAAACCCAAACTCACAAATGAAGGGAAAGGAAGTTATTTGCTTGTTGCTTTTATGTTCTCAGAGATGAGTTATGGAGCCTGTGAACGAAGGAGGGGAATCTCCCAGGGAGCAGCAGAGGAGAAATCCTGGCTGGAAATGGTTTGTGTCCCCCTGGGTGAGGAGGCACTGGCTAAGGAGATCCATCCTCTATTTCCTCCATTTCAGCTGGAACAGAACAGGGAAAACTCTTCTTTTCCCAGCTCCACCAGGCAAACCCAACATCCAGCTCCAGCTCCTTGGGGACTCCAGGATGTCACCACCCCATGGATGTGGCAGCTCCCGCTGCTCTGCAGCATCACACCCGTGCTCAGACCCTCTGTAGCTGCTGCCACAGGACACTGGCTGGTTATTCCACCCCTAAATTCCTGGAGAGCCACATCCTGTTCCCACTCAACCTCCAGGAATTACCCAATTGGCCCATCAACCCTGCAGCACCGGCAGCAAGCGCCGGGAAAGAGCGTGTAATCGAAATTAAGTCGAGAGTCTCTTTCCAAAACAAATTCCTTCTTGAAAAAGCAAGCCCAGACTTCATTACAGCAACCCAATTATCCACGAGGCTGAGCTCTGGAGACAAAAGCTCCCCACGAGTGCTTCTCCATGCTCTGATCACGTCACAACCTCCCCTCCATGCAAATGGGAGGGTCAGGAGCAGCTGGAGCTTCCCCAAAAATGGAAATGGGAGGGTCAGGAACAGCTGGAACTTCCCCAAAACTGGAAATGGGAGGGTCAGGAACAGCTGGAACTTCCCCAAAACTGGAAATGGAAGCGTGGGGAGTGGCAGGAAAACAAATCACAGCAACAGAGGCAGAACTTCTCTGTGGCAGAGCCTGC
The DNA here is from genome assembly GCA_003676055.1 of Chloebia gouldiae. Lineage (NCBI taxonomy): Eukaryota > Metazoa > Chordata > Aves > Passeriformes > Passeridae > Chloebia > Chloebia gouldiae. The sequence goes on along the minus strand of QUSF01000065.1, from coordinate 1,936,684 downwards.
CCCGGGCTGGGTTTCCATGAGCTCCCTCCAGGGCCACTCTTTAGGGTGGAAAAGTGGAATTTGATCCCCAAAGTGCCCCATCTCTCAGGCAGGGGAACTAAACATGAGGTACAAGAGCTGTAAATTCATTTTTAAGCCTGGGGGTCTCTCTCTGTTGAAGGAACTCTGCAGGATTAATATTTCTGGAGTCATCTTTCACTCCAGATGATGTCTTTGGAAATCAAACAACTCTGCTGGCTCTGCTCGGGGCACCCCGAGCACCTTTCTACATTCCTCAACTGTCCTGCAGGATCCTCCCTGCCAACCCAAAATCCCAAAATCTCCACTTCTACGAGATGGAAACCGAGCAGTGACTTCCAGCCACCCCAGGTCCCACTCGGAGACCCTCCTGCTCCAGCCTCCAGGCTCTGTCTCTCTTTGGAAGCACCAAGGAACAGTTTTCCCCTCCTTTCCTTCCTGACTTCCAGCTGCCATTAGCTCTGTTTCCACCCCAGCAGCAGCTTTCCATGGGCTCCTAGGGAGGTCACAAAATTCCAGATCCATCAAATCGCCTGAGGAAAAAAAAACCAACCAAACAAACCCTGCAGAAAATCTTTCTGACTGTTATTTTCTAGACTGAGGAAAGAAAAAAAAAATAAAAAGAAGAATTTACAGGTAATTTCCTTGTCAAAAGTTCCTGTCTGTAAATACAATCAAGATAAGAGTGACATGGCAAATAGCTCCTTTTCTCTCCTGAATGAATTATTCAATCCGCCACTGATCCCCTCTAACTGCTCCAGGATTGCCTTCTGCTTCCCTGATTTATTTTACTTTATTTAGTTCTGTAGAGAAGCGCTGCCAATAATCGAAAGGAATTCAGGCAATTTCAGGTTCAACAAATCCCTCCCGCAGCCCCGACAGCTCAGCCCGACCCCGGCTCCCCCCGGCTCCTTCCCACTCTCCTCTGATCCAGGATTTCTTCTTCCTCAGGAGCAATCCCCGGAGTAATCCAGATTACCCTTCCCTTGGAATGGAGCTGAATTTGGGGATATTGGGTTGCAGAGACCCTACAGGGATAGGAGTGTCCCATAAATCTCCCTTCCCGTTCCCAAAGGATGGAGGAAATCCCATCCAGCAGCCGGGAATGGAGATAACCCCGCGGAGCTGCCAGCTCTGCCAGGGGAGATCAGAGCTGCCCCCGCGGGCGGATTCTCCTGCGTCTTGTTCCTTAATTGCTCCTCCTCATTAGGGAGTGGGAATTCACCTCTCCTCACACCTGCGGGGAAATTTTTTTCTTTTTTTAAGGACAGCCCCAAAATCCCTGCAAGACATCAATAAAGAGCGGCGCTGCAACCGGCGTGGAAAGCAAGGAAATGATATTACAGCTGGAAAAACCCCGCTCTGCAGCCACACCGAAGCTAATAAAAACACGACTCGAGAACAGAAGAGTTTCGGAGCCGCCAAGTAACATCCATAGGATGATTCAATTAGAGGGGATTAGCGCCAGTCTGGCTGCAGAGCCCAAAGTTCCTCCCAAGGTTTGGAAGCGAGGGGCAGGTGACAACTTCATAAACCCCCAGCCCGCGGTGTGGGGGCTGCAAAGAAGGCGAGAGGAGGAGCAGCAAAGCAGAAACCAGACAAATAAACCCCTCATTCGACTTATGAAACAAATCATGGGGATTTTTGCTCTTTCTGCCCAGAGCAGGTTTCAGCCAGGGCAGCGTTTCTTTAGGTTATCGATTAGCAATTAGAGAGGTGTTTTAGCTGCCTCTCTGCTGTGTCCGTTACTCCCTCCAGAATTTCAATTCCACAAGAGCTTTTTTCCACCCAGCAGTGGGGGCCAGGAAAGCAGCACTGCCTGACCCCCTGCCCTGAGGCTCACCAAAAAGCCTCGGGGAGGAGCGGGGAAGGCGGCACTCGGAAAAAGAAAAAATAGGAAAAGAGAATTAAAAATCTTGGTTCAATCCAGCAGAAAGCTCCCCCCTGTAGCTTTTGGGAAGGAAAGGATGCTCTCCAGCAGCTCTGTCCCTGAGGAGAGGGGGATTGCAGGGTGGTATTGGACACAGGGCCGGGGTATGGGGACCTGCTGGTGCCTCTGTTACTGTCACCCACAAAATGCCACCACAAGGTCCAAGAGCTGTCACCGGCACAGCCTGAAGGGAGGCTCTGTGGGAAGAAGGCAAAGGTGGATGGTGGCTTGGAACGCCCCGGAGGGTGTCCCTGCCCATGGCAGGATGGGTTTAAGGTCCTTTGCAACCCAAACCAGTTGAGGATTCAGTGATTCCAGCACTGGCCACAAGCCCCAGCACATTCAGCCCAGAATCGATGGAGGAAAACCGCCAGAGTCTCCCAGGAAAGAGAGGCCAGACCCTTTCTTCAACAGCAATTTCCAAACCTTTTTATTTGGTTCCTTGTAAAAAGGGGGAAATAAAAGGAGAAGAAATAACAAACTGATTTCAGATAATGTGCTGGGGCTCCGGGTGCATTGTAAATGTGTGCTCCAGCCAACCGGCAATTTGATGAATTTCACAGCCCGCTTTTGTGTCGCTGCGCGCCGAGCAACATCCTCCACTGAAATTGTGGCTGCCTTCATGTTCTCCTTAGCACATGGCATAATTGCCCCCCCTGCAATTTGTTGCCTGGAAAGGTTACCAGGAAAAAAAAGGAAAGGGAAAGGAGGACAACTTTGTTGGTGGGGGAGAAAAGCTGACGGCGTTTGAAACGCGATTTATTCCGCGGCAGGAAGGCACGGGGGCTTCCCATCCCTGGTGGGGATGGAGCTCCCACAGGGATGGGATCCCAGCAGCGTGGGCTGGACATCCCTGCTCCCGTGGGGCTGAAATGGCAGGAGGAGGAACGGCCAGAGCAGAGGAGGAAGCAGAGGGGAAGGGAAGGAGGAACAGGAGGAAATCCCGGCAGAAAGGCTGGAGCAGGGGTGGGGAGGGGGCGGCGCGGCGGCGGCAGCCAGTGTTTATTAATTTTCTGCTTGGCTGCGCTCGGTGCCACAGCTCCGAGATCATGGAGCCGCTCCACACTCTATTAAATAATTCAATCTGCGAAGAATCCAAGTGTGTAAGCGAACACTCTTATGCGTCTTAAAATTTAATTGTGGAGCTAAACAAGATGAAGTGCAAGGAAGACATAAAAGATATGAAAATAGATGCTGCAGCTTTTGTTTCTCTGGCTGCTCCAGCCCTGCCCAGGAACCTCTCCCCATTTTTCACACGCTGCCGCTAAAGAGTCTGAGCCTCCTTCATCTGCTCCCCCTCCCCTTTGCTATTTACAGCTGTGTTTGCAAGCAGCAGGCCTGCAAATCACTTAATATCCATTAGAGCAGCTCCATTCACCCTGCTGGCTCCTGCTCTGGCAGCCCTTCCCTTATAAATCCTCGTGTTCCAGGCTTTAGGGAAGCAGCTGGGAGCGCTTGCTCCGGCCGCCCCTCTGCCCGCTGGAGCCCACGGCCTCCCCCTGGCCAGGCTGGAGAGCTCTTCCTGCTCCTGCAGATCCTCTCCTCCCCTTTTGGAGGGAGAAATGCCTCTCCACGCCGAGATCCCATAAAGCAGCCCTGCTGGAGGGTGAATCTCAGCTACCTGCAAGCCAGGTGAGAGCCAGGCCCTTCCTGCACAGGCTGGGTGGAGGGATGAGAGCATCCCATGCCCTGTGCCACTGCCCAGAAAACCTGGGAAGCCTCAAACAAGGGATGAGGGGCTGAGATTTATTTGGAAAGAGGAGTGAATTTGTCTTTTGGGACTGGGGGGGGGGGGTGAAGGAGAGCCCATCACTCGCAGAGGATCAAAACCTGAAGGCCCAAACCCCAGCAGAAACCCTCGTGAGCTCATCCCCAAGCCAGCCTCACATCCAAGGTGCCAACAAACTGAGAGCAGCCCTGGAGGTTCAAAGCCCAGCTGTGAGCAGTAGAGACTTGCTGAGAACATCTGCAAGCGCACAGAACACCTGCTCCTGCCCCCAAAACCACACACCGGGCCCGGGGCTGGTCCCACAGCCCCAACAGCTGGTCCAGCACTGCTCCCACCTGCTGCCAGAGCAGATCCCGTGGGGCTGGATCCCAGGGAATGGCTCAGTTTGCAGCCACCGAGCTGCAAACACCCCAGGAGGGGGGTTTGGGGTGGGAGCACAGGGCTGAGTGTCTCTTCTGTGGCACAGCCCTGCTCAGAGCTGCAGCAGCGCCGTGCAAACCATCCCTGCAAAAACCACTCACACGGAGCTGCTGCATTTCCCTCTCCCTGCTGGAAGATCAATCACAGCCCTGGCTCGTGGCAGGAGCAGCCAGCTCAGCCACTCCTGCACCCAAATTTGTGGAATTTCAGCTTTGTTATTACACCCAGGCGTATTCATGTAATTTCTTCTTGCAAAGGGCAACAAGTGAGACCTCGGGCTGCTTTGTCTTCATTTGCTCTGCTGCTGAGCTTTTTGGGTTCTTCCAGGGGCTGATGGGATGGGAACTGCCACAAAACTCTGCAAAGCTCAACAGCTTGAACCTCATCAGTTCCCCAAAAGATGGGGGGGGGGTTTGCTGGGTGGGGGATGAGGAGCTGAGACAGCAAATCAGTATCAATAATAAAATACACCAGCTGTGCTGAAGAACCCAGCAGGCCGAACCACACTGGGAGAGGCTCCAACAGCACCGGTTCCACATGGATGTCCCCACTCCAAAAAAATTGAGGGGGTCTCACCCAGCCCCCCACACTCCCCCCTGCTACCCCCCCATGTCAGATCTGCTCCAACACTGACAGTGATTGACGGGGGGGCAGAGCAACAGGTGAATTAAACAGGCACAGCCGCCGCCAGGAGTGGTGCTAAATGTCAGAAAAGATCAACCCTGGCGCTCGCAGCGTGGCTCCGCTCCCGCCCAGAGAGGTGATGGAGTGGAAAAGCAGCCTGCAGAGAGGGGGGGCAGCTCTGGAGGGTGCTGAGCACGGCTCCGAGCCTCGCCAGGAGCCGCAGGGTGGGAGCCTTCAGTTCGGATCCATCAGCTTGCAGGTCTGAGCCACCCCACGGAGCAGGGGTCGTGTCCTCCCCCTGGACAGGACCTGCACAGGCACCTCTCAGCTCTGCTTTTGCAGGTGCTGTGTGTCCTCCCTTCCCTGCCATGTGAGCATCAGGCTGGAAGCAGCTCAGGATAGCAATGCAGGTGTGAGACCTGCCCCTAATCCCAGCCCTAATCCTAATTTTCATCCTAACCCACTGGCTGTTTCAGATGCAATCCAAGATATCCCAGTCCAACCAGACTCCCAGGACCTGCCTGCCTTGCACAGTGCCAGGAGCCAGGTAAAAACTTCCTGCACTCCACAAGGGAAGCGCCTCTTCCCATCTCCCTCGCCTTCCCCACGTGGCACATTCCTCCAGGACAACCCGGGAGAAAACAGTATCTGTATTCCAAGGACACCAGCCCTAAAATAATGTTATTTTGCAGTAGTGCCACTTTAAATCTCGAGCAGTTGGAAAACCAATTTGCACTTAGAAACATCCAATTTGTTTGCAGGTGTTTTCCTCTTAAGTGGCACCGGCTAATCGGGGCTGGCGGGGGAGCCACGTTCTGGGGCACCAGCTGAGCCAGGGCCAGTGTGGGACATTCCAGGAGTGTCCTGGGGCTGGAGGACTGGGAAATTCATTTGTCACATTAAAGGAGTGTGGACAGAAAGGGGCTGAGCTGAACATCCTCCAGCACGTGGTGGTGTGGAGGGGAGACCCTGGTTCCGTGGACGTGGTGAGGGTGGAGGACACGGGGGACAGAGAGGGATGTGGGGACAGAGAGGGTGCAGGGAATGGAGAGGGATGAGTGGCAATTTTGGCTCTTTGCCCACCTGAGAGCCAGGAGGTAAGAAAGAGGGGAAAGGGGCCAAGGGTCCTGTCCTGCTGCAGGAAAGCTGCTGCCAGCTGCTGCCGTGGCACGGAGCTGCCAAGGCTTGGTCTGCCCACAAGATTTCCTCTTCCCAGCAAGAAGGGAGAGTGACTAACCCCAAACCCAAGCCATACATCAACTTAATCGACGTCCCCGACACCCGACGCCCCCGTCCCTCACCTCGCAGCCGATGCCTGGAGGTGTGAGCCTATCGATCCCCCGGATGCCCGTGTGATTGGAGTCTACAATCCAGTGCCTGCCAAGCCCAGCCGAGCCCAAACCTCTCAAATCATGTTGACACGTTTAGGAGGTGCCAGGCGCTTCATCCTCCCCGTTCCAATATGTAATTATGTCCTTGTCACCGTGATGTAGGGGCTTGGCAGGGCAATAAAAGGCCGGGGGCCCCGCGGCCGAGCGCGGCCGCTCCGCGCCGCCGGCCAGAGCGGCTGCTGCCAATTGCGTGCTGTAGTTAGAGAGCAGGAAATAGAGCTCAATAAAGCGGCGTGTGCAGCACGGCTGAAAGCTTGTCTGGGAAAACAGGTGGGGGAGATGTCAGGGGCTGCTGCCACCGCGGGCCCTCGCGGGGTTGGAGCGTCTTTCGCTTCCTCATCTTCCTGCCGGGGAAGGGAGGGAGCAGGCGAGGGATGGAAATGTAGGATCGAACCCTGCTCCTGTCATTTCTCTGCTTCAGACTGTTGCCCTGATTTTTAGAAGTGTTAAGTTTTCTTTTATAGTTCTTGTAAAAGTCTTAAAGTTCTCATAAAAGTTCTTCGGCCTTCTGATCTGTTTACATGTTTCTACTGGAGTTCTCACGCACTGTTCATGTAAATAATAATTGTTTTGCATTCTTCTTTATAGGAGAATTGATAAACTGTTAATTTGACCAGTGTGACTGGAAAAGTAGTACTTCCATCCTCCAACCCACAGTCACCTCCAGAATTCTACAAATATCAGCTGCTCAAATGAAACACTCTTTTTTTTAGGCTTTAAACTTCCCAAGCCTTTGTGTACTTACTTCGTGTCCAATAGCAACATCAGACACCACCAGCCTGTTCCCACCAGAGACAGCCAAACCCTCCCTCTGCTTGTGGCACCCTGGAAGCTGCTGGCAAACCGGTGCTTCCCAGCCTTTCTGTCTCCCCTGAGGGCTCCAGAGCAGCCCAGGCACGGGTGGGCACAGCACGGTGCCCTCTCCTGCTGGCACAGCCTGTCCTGCTGGAAGGGCATCCGTGGCTTTTAGCATGGCCCAGCCACATCTTCAGCAGCCTCACGCCGGGCTGCAGCAGCAGCCGTGGCAAATTCCCTCTCTGATTCCCAAATCCCTCCCCAGCCCTCGAAGGCTGCTCGGGAAGTTCCAGCAGTCCTGCTGGGAGCAGAGTGCTGGGAGGCAGCAGAGCTTCTCCCCTGGCTGATGTTCCCCCAAAGAGCACAAACAGTTCCCAGCAGCTCGATTCCTCCCCTCAGGGCTCGGCAAGCATAATTTTTCTCCACTAATATATCTTTTGCTTGATGAGCTGTCGATGGCAGGAGGATTTAATCTCCCATACCCTCGCTCTCTCCCAAATCCACTAAGGTGAAGGCACTTCATTACAGAACCACTCAGCTGTCCGTTCCTATCGATCACACCTTGGCATGGGTGACCTTGGATCGATGAGCTGCCGATTATTTAGTGCCTGTTTGCCCACACCAAATGCCAGCAGGGCCAGTACCAGCACTTGCACCCAGCTCTTGACAGGAGCCTGGCACTGCTCAGGAGCTCACAGGCAGGAGCAGGGACACACAAACAACTCAGACACCAGGATTTGCCATCTGGGAACAATTTGTCCCTTCTTCAAGTGGATTCAGGCCTTGGGTTTGATGTTTCCCACGTCCTGATGCCAGAGTTCATCCTGGGCAGCATTGCTCTGCTGCAGGGCACTCCCCGAGCAATGCCCCATCACAGCTTTGCCTTCAGGAACCCAAGATTCCCATCAGGAAAAGGGCAGAGAGAGCCAGGACAGACAGTGATGAGAGGTCAGCCCTGGGGGGGACAGAGTCCCTCACTTCACTCCCAGACCCAAACCTCCCCCTCCAACTCTCCGGTGATTCATCTGCCTCCACCACGTCCCCTCCAACCAGCCTCTGCCTTACTTTTTAATCAAATCCTTTGCTTCCCTTCCCTTCAGGAGCCAGAGCCATTTTTCTATTAGATCCTGATTGATCAGGCCCTCGCCAGCCGCTGTCAGCACCGTCCTGGTGCTTCATTTCCCATCCCCACCCAGCGGGCCGTGGGCTGAGCCCCTCGCTCGGCACACAAACATAAATGCACACAATTACGGAGAGAAGGCAGGGGGAAATTGGATCCCACTTTTGATTTGCTGCCCCCAGCGCCACAGCCCGCATCAAAGGGAGGAAGAAGCCAGAGTTAACCCCGGAACACGGGGGCAGAGGAGGAGGAGGAGGATGAGGAGGTGAGTCTGAAATGCTGCTCAGCGCCGGGAGAAAAAGACTCCATTCTTGTGCTGTGCAAAAAAAAAGCAGGAGGAGAGTCTCCAGGGCTGCTCGTTCCTCGTGCTAATGAGTTGTTTTCCACTGTAAGGAACCAGGAGAACAAGCCCAGAGCCTGCTAAACAAGGACTGTGGCTACGCCAGGTCAGAGATCAGCCACCCCCCGAAGAGAGCGCTGACAAGATGGTAAAAACACGGAATTAAACCTCTTTTCCCTCCACCCTGCTCATTGCTTGGCAAATTGAACGACTCCAACGCGTGCACAAGAGGCTGCAAAAGGCTCGGTGGTGCTTTGTGTGGCCTGGGCACCCCTGGGATCGCTGTGGGCTGGGAAGTGGCTTTGGGGAGTTGTGCCACGGGACACAGCCAGGACAGCAGCCTGAGCACTGCAAAACCCCCACGCAGGTGAAGAGAGAGGCCGGACAAGTCCATCCTCGGTGTCTCTTGAGTCTCGTTCCCTCTCCCAGCACAAGCCAGGGACAGCGGGCTCAGCCCATGCCGCCCTTTCCCGGATCCCTGCTGGCACGGAGCTGCCTTATCTGCGCTGGCACAGCAGCGCGGGGCTGCCCTGCCATCAGCCACCGGCGGATTACAGGGGTTTATCTGTTTATTAGGGGACAAAAGGCGCTCGGCAGAAGGGTTCTGAGACAGTGCGAGCGGCTGATAAGAGCCTGCCCGGCTCCTCGGACACCTCAGCCGTGTCTGGCACATCGCGGGTGCAGAACGGGCACGGGGCTCTGGGCACGGGGGGCACTCGGGGAAATCCGCCCGGAGGAGCGGGGATGTGGGAGCGGCTCCCGGGAAGCCCCTCCAGCGCTGGCAGCGGCACCGGGCTCCCAAACCCGGGCTGGGGTTTGCTCCTGCCTGAGCCCTGGGTGCCACTCCGAGGTACGAACCCCTCACGGTCCCCAGGGGGGTGGCAGTGGCAAAAAAAGAGCAAAAACCGCAGGGTGGGTGAAGCACCAAGGCAACATCTGCGGGAGCACCAGTGGAAAATCCCCAGGAGGTTTTTCATTTTCCTTCCAACGTTTCACCCAACACCATCGCTTCTCCTCCTTTCCTTTTTATTTTTTTTTCTCCTCCTATTCATTTTAATTAACAGTATAATGGAACTCAATTCTTTCGCAATCTATTCTGGCAAGAAACAACTCTCCCCGGACTCCAAATGACCTGACTAATAGGGTTAGAGGCTGTAAAAAAGTGCAAGGCAAAATTTTTAGCTTCCTCATCCTAATTATCTCCTCTGAGCACCACGACAGCGCTGTGACACAGCGGCACCGAGGCTGTGAGGGGGACACGCTCTGCCTGGGCACGCTCCCTGCATTTCAAAGCTTCAATAAAAAACCGATTTTTTCCCTCAGCCTCCCATAACACACAGCCCAAGGCGACCAGTGGGAACTGGGGAGGGATGAGGAGCAAGGGGCCGGCGAACTGGGCGAGCTGGTGTTGGCCACAGTGAGGGTGAGGTGGGAACGTGGATAAATAGGCTGGCAGTTAACGCTATTTAGAGACAGACACACACAGCAGGTAAATAATGATAATGATCTGCTAACGAGCTCGCATCTGCACAGCACCTTGCCTCCAACTGAATCCCGAAATGCTTTACAGAAAATAAAATGATCCCAGCAGGGTCCTGCAGCCCTTTCCTGGTTTGCTGCCAGCACTGAAGGGGGTGTGGGGAACGCTGGCATCTCCCGGTGCTCAGCCGTGCCCAGCTCCGGGCCAGGACAGCCTCAGGACAATCCCACATCGCACTCCAGGACCTGTTTGGAAAAGCCCTTCCTTCGTGGCATCCTCGGATTTTTCCCAGCGGTTACCTCTCAGCTCTGGGAACATCATTTAAGAGCTCTTAAACTGATTATTTGAGGATGTGACCTAAAAATGAAAGTTTTGATCCAACCCTCGGTTTCCTCACGAGCTCGGAGCAGGAGCATTCAACAAACGTGGTTTGGGGCAACCTCCAAATCCTGATCTACCTGCAGGTTAATCACCACAATAACCTGGAGTTGTTATGAGCTCTCTGCAGGCTGGAATGGGTGTGATTCCCCAGGCTGTGGGGGAATCTCGCCTCCAAACCCTTCGGAGTAAAAGGTGAGTATTCAGGGCTCAGTTCCAGTCCAGGCCCGCTCTAATTTCCAACTCTATTTGTTCTATCGAGTGGTTATCAAGTTAAAAATGCAAGGACTATGGATTTCTTTCCAGCTTAAACATCTGAAAACAAATGTGCTAATGAGCAATCTGACCACTATAAAAATGATTACTGACAGCACTTCAAGGACCCGACTTTACTGCCTTCAAAAGCACCAAGAGCAGCAGAATGCACCCAGCAGTCCCAGGGCCATCCATCCAGCCTTGGCCAGCGGGAGGTTCCAGATGAATGCTTTGGGGAGAATAAAACAGCCAGGGAGGAAGAAAAGAGCCAGGGATCAAATAATCTCTTGCCAAAGCTGCTCCAAGCCTCCTACAAGTGATTCGTGCTTAAGAGGCCGGAGGATGAGATTTCCAGATGCTCCGAATCTCTTCCACCGGTGCAGCTCAGGCTCCAGGTGGGAAGGGACCCTCCTGGGCTTTTCCCGGTGGAAATTTCCAGGTCCAGCCTCACCGAGGGCTTTTTCCTGCGGGATGTTTCCTCCTATGTCCACCGAAGGGAGAGAGGGAAGGAGGAAAAAAGAGAAATTACCGGGCTTCAGCTTCGAGGTATTGGACAAAACCGTGCCCTTCCTCAGGGCCTGGTGACTGATGGTGCAGTTGGAGCTGCCCATCTGTTAGGATATAATCCTCACTGAAGGAACAAAGAGGGGCATTAAAAACCAAACCCTGCTCCATTTAAACACAGATTGGAGATTTATGGGCGTTTCACCGGCCCCTTGTTCCTCTGGTGATTGCCCATTCCTGGCGCTCTTTGTTTTCTCAAATAACCGCCCATTCTCTCCGCGCCATCGCTTTAGAGGCAGGAAAAGGAACAGGTGCCAAAGACAAAGTTATTTAAAGTGTCGTTCTAGCACGCCCTGGAACGGACAGGAGGGACGGAGCCAGCGTGAGGCCCCGATGCCAGCACAGATGGGATCCTCTCCCATGCCCTGGCACGGCCGCTCCTGTGCTGGCACAAGCGGGGCTGGCTCGGGGCACGGGGAAGCGCTGCCCTGGGGGATGCCATCCCATCCCACCCCATCCCACCCCATCCCATCCATCCCATCCATCCCATCCATCCCATCCATCTCCCCTCGGGCTGATGAGTCTCCCATGCCGGCAGCTGGGTCAGAACAGGCAGCTGGAGGCAGAGACACGGCTCAGGGTCACGTCCCGGCTCTGCTGTCCCTCATCCTGCTCTTACCCTCCTTGTCCCTCCAGATTGGAGCGTCTTTCACACCTACAGAGAGCTCACGGCCTCCCCAACATGGACAGCTCCAGTCTGAGGGAGTCTCCTCCCTGCAGTGGAATTGGTAACACAAATAAAAAAGAGAATAAAGGGCAAGAACGTTCCCTTGGGTGGTTTCCTCCCCATCCCCAGAGCCACCAGCCTCAGGCAGAGCTCAGGGTCTTGCTGCAGGTCTGCCCTGTGCAGCAGCCAGGAGCAGACAGAATTCCCAGCCCCAGGGAAGCAGCAGCACACGGCAGCCCGGCCTGATTCCGAGGGCACGCCAGGATACAGAGAACACACTCCTGCTTCCAGATGAATTGGAAGTTAACCACAAATCGCTAAAAGCATGTCAGGGGATGAAAGAGGCTCCGCTGCTGACTGACTGGTGCTCAGGAGCAGCCCAGCTTTGGGTGGTTTTGCCGAAGCCACCGTGGGCATCCTTGCCATGGCAGTTCAAGCCGGGTTTGCTTTAAGCCCTGGTGCTTTAAGCCCGGCTGCTCCAGCCCTGCTGAGAGCCCAGGGCTGATCCTCGGGGAGGAGGGAAAACAACTGCTTCCGTCTCATAAAACATGGGTTTATTAGCTAGGAAAGTCAAATGGCTTCGCAGGAGCATGAACACCAGGGAAAGCTGCCCACGTTGGCCAGATGTGAACCAGCAGACACAGAAGGAGACACAGAAGCACCTCCCAGGCAGATGCGGCTCATCCTCGGAGATGAAGCTCTGCAGAACATCGTTCTGCTCATCCCAGCAGCTCCTTTTCATTTAAATCACAGTCTCCATCCCAGAGGGGTGCTCAGGCTGAGTCCAGACGTCTGAGAAACAAATCCCAGGCGGCCCAGAGCAGCCACGACATCTCCTCTCTTCCTCCTGACGCTCCTGAGCAGCACCGACATCCCCAGCTCACCCCGGGGGGACCCTGTCCCCTTCCCCCGGCCGGCCCGGCAGGCTCCCATCGATCGGGGATGAATCAGGGGCTCGGATCGCCGCTTTTCACAAGTGCTGCTCGCAGATCACGCAAACACATCCTCCCAGCAGAACACTTCAGAGAGCCTTCGCAAGCAATTAACGTCGCCGGGCTCCCGCCGGGGAGCGGGGGACGTTAAAGGGAACAAGATCTGCAGCCGCACAAACTCCCGTTCGTTTGTTGACACCGGCAGATCGGTGTTTTCTCCTTGCTCCCACTTCCCAGGGAGGTCTCCTGCAGAAGGAGCTGTGTTTGCTCCATCCACAGAGTCCTTCTCCAGGGGCTCTTTCCACACTCCAGTTTTGCCAAAGTGGGGCTGGTCTTTGATTCCCAGTCCTGCCTGTCACCTCCAGGTCATCCTCACAGCTTCTGTCCATCCCTGGAGAATAGGAAGGACAGTCCCCATCCCTGGCACTCAGGAAATCCGGCTGAAATCCTGAAATCCACTCAGGAAACTGCTCCTGGAACTCAGCGAGACACCGGCTCCCACTGACCCCACAGGGATCAAACACCCTCAACTCCCCTCTTGGCTTTAGGATTTCATAAAGAACCGGGCAATTTGTCCAAGAAATTGATAAGGAAGAGTTGAGCTTTCAGTTGAACCGGTGCCTCAAGGCCTCAGGCCATCCTTTCTTCCCCTAAATCTGCTGGTTTGTGCCCTTCTTCCATTCCTGGAGAGGTGACCAGCAGGGAACTGCTGCCCAGCAGGCACGGGGTGATCCTGCCAGTGCAAACACCGATAATTACAGCGTATTTACATCCCACAGCTTGCACGGAGCTGAATGAACTCATTTAAGTCAGCAACAGCGGGTCAAGCCAACAGTAACTTGTCTCCATCAGCCCTACGGCAGGGCCAGGGGAGCTGCGGGAGGGAGAAACCCTTTTATCCTAATTAAAGCATAACCTGGCAGTGCTCAGCTCCCACCTTTCCAACACCTTCCACCAAAGTGCTTAATCACAGGCAAATGAGTTTCTGTAATTACAGCAGGAAGGGATTTATCTCGGGCAGAGGTGGAGTAGCACAACCTGCAGAGAAAGGCGGTGTCAGCAAAGAGGCTGCAGGGGGATCTCCCAGGCCCTAAATCCCTCCCTGATCCATTCCACAGCCAGCAAACATCAGTTTCTCTGTGCTCAGGCTCCAGAAATCAGCTCTGTGTGCTCCCTGGCACTAAACAACTTCTCCAGGAGGGAGCAGGAGCATCCCTGGGAAGGGAGGGATCCATGGCAGGTGGGCACTCACCTGCTCCATGCTCAGGGAATTTTGTTCCTGGCTGAGAAATCAAAACCCAAATCTGTTTTTCCCTCTCAAGACAAATGAAGATGTTTTTCCAAGCTGGAATGGGGTTTGACCACTGGACTGATTTTTTTCCTGCAGCACTGCTCTGTCACAGCCTGAGAGAGCAGGAGGAGTGATGAGGGCACTGAAAAGGGGCTCCTGCAGCAGCTCCCCCTCCTCTGACCCATCCTCTGCTCTTGCAAACAGCTGGAAAGAGGAATTCCTCGGCTTCACCAGGGTCTCATCCCAGCAACTGAGTTTAAGTCAATATTTATTCACTGTATATGGCAACTTCTGTCAGGGACTCGGGAAAACAAACACTGCTCAGTGCCTGGGAAAGGCAGGGTTTGGCTTAGCACCATCTCCAGCGGCTTCCTGGGGAAAACTGGAGCTGGAGCTGCTCTTGGAAAGCTCTGGAGCACTTGCCACTGTCCCCAGCAGCCTGGGGACCTGCCTGAAGTCACCGAGATCAGCACAATGTGTGCTTTTCTGCTCAGGACTGGCAATTTAAGCGAGCAGAAGGGGCTGCAGCCCCGGCTGGCCTGATCGATGCTTCACACATGCAAATAGGCACCACCGCCTCTCTCTGAAAGCTCAGCAGGATTTTTCCATCTCCACGGCCTCTCCAAGGAAAACGCAGGGAATTCATTCACGACAGGCCATCACCGAGTCCATTTCCCAGTGCCTGGCTGCACGTCCCTCAAAATCAAGAGGAAAAAACATTTCCCTCAAGCTCTGGGTTTGGAACTAAGTGCATGCAAAGCACTCAGAGCAAAGCAAGGAAGGAGCTGAACGCTCCCAGTGATGCCTGTCCAAGGCTGCTTTGGGCCGTCCAGCTGCTCCCAAAGCCCTGCCTGGCAATTTTTTGGGAGCTGCAGATCACACCTCACTTCCAGAGCACATTTCCACAGCAGCACCCTGGCCTTTCCCAGCTCCTTCCCCTTCTTTGGCCAGAGATTCTTCCCTTCCCACAGGATTTCCACCTCTCCTGGCAGGTTTGCCTGAAGGGCTGAGCAGGGTCTGGGCTGCACCCCCGGGGATCCCTGTCCGTGGCAATCCATGGGCTCGATGGGAAGCAGCTCTAGCCTTTGGATTAAACTGGCAGGAATATTAACAAAAAAAAACCAAACAAAACAAACAAACAAAAAAAAACCAAACAAAAAAAACCAAACACACACACACACAAAACAAAAACAGAAATAAACAAAACACACACAAAAAAACTTTTAAAAAACCAAAGAAGACCAAAACTACAACAATAATAACAAAAATCAGACGCTTCTGTTACACTCAGAAGCAGCAGGTTCATGCACTTTTGGAAGCACTTCTGAAAGGCAGATTGGATCAATGCAGAGATGGAAAGCATGGGCAGCACACAGGCAGCAGTCCCTTGTTTTATTCCACACAGATTCACATTAAAGAAAAAAAAAATAAAAAGAAAAAAATCGCCTAAACAACAAAAAAAATTACACTCAGAAAAGCAGAGCAGGAACAATGATTTCTTGATTTCCCATATTTTATTTTCCCCACCAGCGACTTCCAGATCAAACCCACTCACTTTCCAAGCTCCAGCGAGGGCTCTTTGACCCCCAGCTCCAGCTCAGCTCCTTGACTTCACAGCCCGACCCCAACACGAGCCTCCCACCCCAGAGCTGCGATGGCTCCGTGCCCTGACTGGGCAGGGGAGCTTTGTTCCCTCCTCGGGGACTGCAGCGAAAAACACCAACCAAAACCCAGCCAGGCTCATTTTTCTGGCCTGGGATAATGCCCCAGGCTGCCCGTTCTAGGAGTCTGTCCTGGGGACTCCGGCAGCGACCCCGCACTCGATGCTTTCTCCTCCTCATTCACCCCTCGGCGCTCAGAGCTGGCACCAGTGCGGGACTCGGCGCGTTAATTAAAGGTTAATGAACGTGCTCAGAGCACAGACATCAGTGCCCTCTACTGGGACCAGTCAGAAGGTCTGTGGGGGAACACTGGTCACCCTGCGTGGGTGGAGGTGCCCTGGAGCGGGGGAAGCCCCGCTGAGTTCGGGAGAGCTGCGTACCTGCTCGGCTGAGTGCTCCTCGCACTGGCCCTTCCATCCCATCCCCATCCTTGTCCTCATCCTCATCCCCATTCCAGTCCCCGTCCCAGTCCCAGTCCCAGTCCCAGTCCCAGTCCCAGTCCCCATTCCATTCCCATCCCATTTCCATTCCCATCCCCATCCCCGTGCCCGTCCCCGTGCCCGTGCCCGGCTGTGCCGGCCCCCGGGGGGCTCCCCCAGCCCCAGCACTCGGTGTGGCAGCCCCCGGGGCGGCAATGTCCCCGCGGGAGCCCCGGCAGCACCGGGATGAGCTGTCCCCGTCCCCAGCCGGCTCCAGCCGCGCCTTCCCCCGGCCGGGCACCTCCAGCCTCGGAGCTGAATCGGCTCTGACAGAGCTCGGGAAAAGCAAACCCCCGGGGGAAGGGAAGGAAGGGGGAAGGTGGGCTTTACAATTTAGAAAACCACTCTCAGTTTGACTGCATTAGCTTTGCCTTAGGCTCCAAAACACGACGAGAGCCAAGCAGCGAGGGGGGGAAAGAGGGATTGGGGGGAGAGTGGGGATGGCAACGAAGGAGAAAGCTGTAATTGCAATTGCTGGAATTCACTTTTAATGCTGGCTGCTGAATACAGTAAACACACTCTCAAGTCCAGGGAATAAGCATTGATTTTTTTTTTGCAAGTGTTCCAGTGAAAAGCTTCAAATCAATCCTGTTCTGTCAGACACTTTTTTGCCTCTTGGCCTCTAATTATTCACTCTCCACATCCACCCTTCCCAGATCTCACCTTCACCAGGCACACCTGATGCTGAAGGAGCACTGTTTGATCCAGAATTCCACCTTGCTCAGCCCTGGGGCCAGGGAGGAATTCACAACCCCAGCACAGGAAGGACTTTGCCTTGCAAAGCTCTCTTGGGAACAAGGGACAGCCAGAATGAAGAGGAGAGTGGGATGCATGGAGGTGTGGGGATATTTCTTCCTTGTCACAGCTCTGTAACATCATGGGTGATGTTTTGAAGGCTCAAGCTGAAGCTCTGGGCTGCACATGGAAGCCACAGGAACCTTTTGGTTGTTGTACTAAACCTTCAGCACCTGCTGCAGAAACACCAAGGAGTCAGTCAGTCCCAGTGGGAGCCTCCTCTCCCACCCACCTCCCAGACATCCCTCCAGTTCTCCAGCAGCCACAGGAAAAGGTACCTTCCCAAAGTTTCATTTTCCAGCTATGGCTGAGCCAAGGCAAAAAGCTGGATTTTCATCCCCAGCGTTTGCAGGTTGCTGGAGATGTTTGGTCCCTGCCAGGTTTCCCAGAGGCAGGAGCTAAGGGGGATGGGCTCTGTGTGAGATCCCAGAGTCCCACCAGCTGCTCAGTCCCTGCTGGAAAGCTTCAAAGCAAGGCAAAAAATGTCACCGAGGCAGGGGACAGTGCCAGACTGCAGCCTGAGCGTGGCACCGGCTTTGATTGTCCCCCAGTGAGTGATGAGGGAAGTTTAGTCAGGGTTTTGATGCTTCCCAGGACTCTACCCCCTGGATGGCAGCATTCCATTCATCTGCTCCATGTGCAGAGGGAGGAATATTGGCCAGAATACAGCAGGTCCCATTGTGACACAGAGAGGGAACACAGTCACCTATAAACTCAGGGTTTACTCAACGATCTTGGAGGTTCTTTTCAACCTCATTGGTTTTGTGACAATAAGGCAAAGCTGATTCTTTGTCAAGTTTTAATTCCAGGTGAGGCTTAAACAACTTCTCTGCTCATGTGGCAGAGGGAAGGTCCAGCTGCCCATGCTCATGACTGAATCCCACATTGTGGAAGCACGGGGGACAGGGCTGTGCCAGGGAAATGCCACCCACAAGAGGACAGAGCTGTCCCGGTCAAACACATCCTGCCAGCAAGGCAGAGCTGACATTTCCTAGGACAAAACTTTCTCCAAAGCAGACACAGATGGAAGCAGACACTCACATCCCACAGCTCCTGCCACATGTGTTCTCCCTTTTCCTCCCTGTTTCCCCCACATGGATCAAGACCTCCTGGCACAGAGGATTTTCTCTCATTCCCAACACCCAGCACAAGGAAGAGTTACCACTGCAGTGACATGACCTTCAGCTGCTCACAGCCCAGACATTTCCTTCTGACAGCTCCCACATTCAACCTCAAATTATATGTAGTGTATATGACTGTTAAGAATAATCACAGTATTTGCAGTGGTGTGTTAGGCACCAAATTATGTATAGGCAAAGCGATTAGAGAGCAGAACAAAGTGGTTGTTCATGCAGCTAATGGCCAAAGTACCACTATTTTCCATCAAGACAATTTGCAGCCAGCGTAGCATCTTCTCACTCCCCAGCCAGGAGCAGCTTTGCATGAAATCTTCAAAAACAACTCTTGTTATCACAAGTCTCAACAGCAGAGCTCAGAGGGGGTTGTAACAGCCTTGATAGTCTTTAATTCTTCTCACCCCACCTCCTTTCCCTCCTGTCCCCAGTGCCTTCCTCTGGGACATGTGGCTGAGCGTTGCTGCAGCCAAGTTGTGTATGCAGCACTTAATGGCATTAAAACTTCTGCTGACTCCCATCTTCAGATAAAAACCTGCTCTTTAGGTTTGTTTACTAAAAATCAAAATCAATAACCATCTCAGCTCGCTGTCCTACAAGCCTTTAGTCTCAGCCAAGCATCCAGAGCCCTGGGGATGCCAGAATATGCTCAAACTGTACACTAAATCCGTGCCTTCCACTGTCACCAAAGTCTTTCCATGGGTAAAACTTCCTGGTCCAAGCCTGCCCTGAAGTCCTCCCTTCTTTTTTCCATGGGTCTTGTCCAAAAAGCCAAGCACCTGCTTTATAAAGTCTAGAAGGAACTCTCCTCTGCCAGGCCCTTGGAAATAAGAGATCCAGCACACTCCAGTCAGACCAAGAGGGAGATTGTTTTAATGGCAGATTGCCCCATGGGGAAGGAAGGAAACACCAGAACTTCTAGGGAGAAGAGGAATCTCAGGCTGGGGCTGATCTGAACCTCAGACTAAGGGTGGGGAAAGTGCAGAAGTTGCAGGGGAGGAAGCAAGGAGGCTTTGGGAGCAGGAGAACAGGAATGCTGGTGCCCTTGATAGCTCCGGCTCCAAGGTTGATGGAGCTGCCAGGAGGTACAGCATGTTCTCTCCTATTGATCTATCAATGTCTGCTCTCCAGAGGAGGGATTACTCACTTCTGATAACACAGCAAGGTTGCCTCTGATGAAAATCAATGGCTCTGACTACCCAGCCTTCATTTAATTACATCACGCTGTAAATCCGGCGGGAGCAGAGCAGGGACATTCTCCACCACCACCACCTCTGCTCCGTGCTCCTCTCCCCAGCTTTGCATGAGTATCTTCCTGGGATTATCAAGAGAAATGGCCTTGATGAGTGGAGTTTTGCTCTCTGTTCTGCAGCCAAGGAAAGGACACGGGGACTTCTCCATCACCTTGGCCCACAGCTGGCAAAGCTGGCCAGGAGGAGAAGGACACCAGAGATGTGCAGGCACATTCCTGGCAAGTAGCTTTGTGGGAAGGAGGATTGGATTAAGACTGAGTGTGAGATCAGGCAGCTTTTTACAAGCTAAATAAGCAACAAGCAGTTTGAGAGAGATTTCTTCCCCTGTTTACAAGGCCAACCAAGGCCAGGTTAATTAATCTCTCTTTCCAGCTGCCCTTCTCACTAGGGCTTGTTCTTCTCTTTGAGCAAAACACCCGAGACAGCTGCTCAGATCTCTCACATTGCAGGGTGATGAAAACAAAGGCACACAAGAAAATTGCTTTAGAGCTTAGCCTCTCACAGAAAACAAGCGTGCCCGTGCTGTAATTAGGACTAGGCATGCAAAAAAAGAACCAGATCTTTGACCGGTGCTTAACCAGGGATAGTAAATAAAAATAACAACAATCCCTTCCCACACACACAGAGCACACACAGAGGCACTAAACCAGGCAGGCTTATTTTCCTGGAGCTCACAAAAGAGGGTGGTTCAGTCTCTTGATCCTGCACAAAGGCAGATCCCAGGCAGAGGCTGTGGCTCTGTGCATGCTAAACCCAGCAGCGACGCCCTATCAAAACAAGGCATTCAAACACTCTCTGCTGCCCCTGGGGAGAGTTTAGACCCGGCACAGACACGCAGCCAGCAGTGCTTCATGAATCGCTCAGGGCTGTTCCGCCAAGGCTGCAGTACAGAACATCATCTGAAGCTGTGGCACAGCCCCTGCCACGCTCCCAGCCAGCAGCTGGACATGCCAGCACTGCCATTTGGAGCTGCCCTGCCTCCTCCTCTTCCTCTTCCCCCTCCCCCAGACATGGTTTAAGGCATTTAGTGGCAGAGATAAATTCTTCCGTGTTTATTTTAATGAAAAGGTCCCAGACAATGTTTTCTTTCCGTCACCATTAACAGCACAATTAGAGCTGTGAGGCCTCAGCCAGCCCTCCCCACACAAACACCGTCCTGTCCATCCCCAGCTCATCCCAGCTCCTTTCCCAGCACTCATGCAGCAAACAGAAGGCAAAGGCACAGCAGGCACCTGCAGCAGACACTTCCACAGCCCTGCAGCCAGCCACGAGCTAAACCCAGGAGCTACGGTGCTTTAACACAGCTGGAAAACATCTGTGTGTGGGTGTCCAGTCTGGGGAGGGCTGAAACTCCCCCAGTTTATTGGGGTTTGGGTGATGGGGTTGATGGGCAGCAGGATCTATCTGGCTGTCCAGAAATCTCAGTCAGCACCAGGCTCTGCCCTGTCCTAGGAAAACATTTCTGATCTCACCAGCCCCACAGACAGCGGCCACAAAAGGCCAAAGAAACAGGTCAGAAAGGGCAAGAGCCCTCCTGGCTCAGCTGCCTGGCTGTGGGAGAGCCTGAAGGTCCAGCAGGGCAGGCTGAGCTTCCCTCACAAGAGATGTCTCCCTTCCTCCTCTGTCGAGGTCTCCTCTCCAAGCACGTCCTCTCTGCCAGCCGGGCAGGGCTCTGCAGCCAGGCCTGGAGCAGGAGTGGGTGCCAAAGGCTCGAGCCACCAGGCTGAGAGCCCTGCCAGAGCCTGGCACGTCCCTGGGAGCTGGGGACGCGGGGAAGGAGCAGTCGCCATGTGTGCTCGCTGCTCCTCAGCATCCAGACGTCATCTCCAGCCCACTTGCTCAGGCTGATGCGTTCCAGGGAGGAATAAGACACCCTTAGGAACAGCTCTTCCTCCTCAGCAAGGCTGTCCTGAAGGATTGCCAAAAAGATGCTTTTCTCTGGGTTTTTGTGAGGGCTCTGCAGGCAAAAGGATAGCTGCAGCTCCAGGGAAAGGGGCCTACAAACACAGGGGCCAAAGGCTGCCTGGTCAGGAGTTGTCAGCAGATTTCACTTGGAGGGATTGTGGCAGGGATTCTCTGGAGAGAGCTCTCTAAGGAAGGGGAGGAAAGGAGGAACCACCTTTAATTTCTAGATTATTTTATTTCTTAGCCCTTTGCTATCAATTGCTTTGAGATATGGCCATGGATATCAGCAGACAACATGCACTCCTTATCCCTGGCTGTGGAACAACTGAAACAGGGAAACTGCTCCTGCCCCAGTGACCTCGGAGATCAAATCCCCTTTCTCTGCTGTCAACAGAAAGACTGGGCTAAGTTACCACCAGCACATTCCCAAGATTCTTTCCTCAAATGTGGCTCAAATAGGCTAATGCATTAGGAGATTGCTGGGGTGGAAAGGGCAGGGGAGATGGACAGAATGCAATCACCAGGGCCTCATTTCTCCTGGAAGCTCTATTAATGGACAAGGAGCCTTTTGGCACACAGATAAACCCCAGGCAGAGAGTAGCAGTGAGGAAGACAGAAGGAAAATGCCTGCAGGGATTGATGCTTTCTGTTCCACTGGCACCTTGTCCCACGCCTTCCCTGCATCAGCATTCACACAGCCCCCTGTGAGGGGACAGTTCCCTGTCACACACAGCAGCAGCTGACCGCTAATTAATCCCAGTGCCAGCAGTGCCCGACCTTTCCCCCTCCTCCCACGTTAATTTATTTAATTTATTGCTGTATGATTGCCAGACCCATGAGTTAACTTCTCTCCAAGCAACTGCAAAGGGGAAAGATCTGGAAGTTATCCCAGGGCTGTGTAAGACAGGAAATCATTTCCCACATCGGGTCCTGAGGCTCGCTTTGATCATGTAAACACACACAGATCAATTGGCTGCAGGATGGATGCCAGAGGTGGGAGACAGGTATTCCAGGGAGCCACAGCCACGGCTGCTGGAGCAGCTCTGGGAAGAACATCCCTTATCCTGGCTGACTTTGATGGAGAGATGCCAGCTGGCATCAGGGAAGATTTATCCCTTGTCACACAGCTCCTCTGCAGAGCTCAAGAGCAGCGCTGGGAACACTCAGGCCCAGGAGCAAAGTCTCGTTAAGTGGATGGATTCAGCAGAGCTGGGCCCGTTCTCAGCTTCAGGAGCCTCTGGGCTGGCATGGCGTGGCCCAGAACGTGGCACAGCTCAGTCTGACTGCATTTAGTTCAGAGCTGCGACGCCGTTTCCTTCCTCTGAGCTCTTCCAGCCGAGCTCGTTAAGCCTCATCACAAACTGTAAACCTCAACCCCGAGTTCCAGCACTGCCCCGAGCTCGCCAGCCAAGCGTTGGGAGATCTCTGCATGACTCCAGCAAATCATTTAATCCCTGAACCTCGTTTCCTCTAAGGGATCATTCCTGCTCTGTTTCCCAATCCCCAGGATAAAGACCAACCCCAGATTTAGTGGCTGGCACTGGTGGTCCCCAGCCACGCAGATGGGGCCCAGCCTTGGTGCCTTAGGATTTTAGCTTTTATCTTTTTCATATATGTGTAATCCTGCAATTCTTTAGTGTGTAACTCTAAACTCCATACACAGTGTGAGCTGCTGCTTTTCTGTTTTCACAAAACAATTCCTCCCCAGGCCTGGGAATCAAGGACACCTCAACTGCCTCAGGCCCTGAGAGATGGAAACAAAAGGGAGTTGGGGAGGAGCAAACTTGGGGTAAATTATTTCATTACTGGAAGCTGTAATTGGAGGATCAGCCCCCAATATGCAAATGGCCCAAACTTATAAAAGTGGGAAAACTAGTGACCCATGGTCCATTATTTTAGGTATAGCCACTGGGGGGCTTTGTCTGCCCGAAATGTACCTGAATAATGATAATGATAATAATGATAATAATAAAATAAAATAAAATAAAATAAAATAAAATAAAATAAAATAAAATAAAATAAAATAAAATAAAATAAAATAAAATAAATTAATAATATAATAAATATAATAAAGACGAATATAATAAAATGTAATAAAAATTAAAATAAAATAATAAAATATAATAAATATAATGTAATATAGAATATATAATGCAATATAATAATTTAATAATATCATAAATATAATAAATGTATAATATAATAAAAAATAGGATAATAAAAAGTAATTAAAATTAAAAATAAAAATATAATAAATATAATGTAATAGAATATATAATGTAATATAATAATAAATTAATAATAATATAATACATATAAGAAATAATAATATAATAAAAAGTAATAAAAATAGAATGACATAACTATAATAAATATAACCACTTTTAATTTTCTTTATTTTATCTGGTGTCTGTTTTTAGGGAGCCAGCTGCTGTCGCTGCTCCCCAGCAGGCGAGGATGAATTCCCCAGCGCCGTCCCTGGGCTGCGGCTGCCGAGGGCTGCCAGGAGCACACGTGCAGCGGCGGCACGCGGAGCTGACCCCGAGCTTATCTCCTTCCCCTGCCTTATTACACCCTGGGAGCTTCATATCAGGGAAAAAGGAACACCAGGAACCCGTCTGGAGCAGGGCCTGCCAGAGCAGGGAGCGCCAATAAACACAGGCCCCGCTTTGTCAGGGGCTCTTTATCTCGCCAGGGCTCCGTGCACGCAGGGCAGGAGCCTGCAGGTATCTCGGCAGGCTCTGTGCTGGCAGATTTGCAGCAGGAGGAGGGTTCTGCTCCCAGGAGGAAAGGCAGGTGTGCATCAGCACCTGAGCGGGGTCAGCAGCCGCTCCGCCAGCAGGGGAACAGGAGGATTTGGGGGGGATGTTACATCCTCAGCTTTCGGGGACGTGTGGGAATAACAGGAGATTCTCCTGACCCTGGCTTTCCTCTTTTAGCTAAACTCAGCTCAAATTTCTCCTTTCTTCCCCTGGCATGGATCAATCCATGGAAATGAGCTCCAAGACGGGCACATTGTTGGAATATGCTTAGAGATGCAGGGTAAGCAAATCAAGGCATCCTGGAGCTCTAGGCAAGCTCCCTGCAGAGAAAACAACAAGGTGGTGTAAAACAGATTTTTCCTTTTATTTTGGACCCCCTCAGGCTGAGGTAAGGGCAGGTGGGCACCGTGCTGGGGGCACTGCCCCACGCTGGCATCACCACCATGGCCTCAACCTGCAGGTGAGCTCTCCTGCCTTGTCAGCAGAGCATGCAGAGGGAGTGTTTCTAATTAAAAAAACCCTCAGAAAGCTGCTTCAGAAAGAAATAATATAAAGAAAAAAAAAATTAGGGGGAAAAAACCCAACCCTATCTCAATTGCAAAGTTCCTGCCTGAGCCTTTCATTTCCATTTTGCACCACAATAGGAAGAGAGCAAACAATGGCTGAGAGGAAGCAGCCCGATTGTGGGGAGGCAAAGTGCCACCACCACGCTTGTTTTTCATCAAAGGTGGGTGAAGTTGAGTAAAAAAAATAATATATATATAAATATATATATTATAAATTATAGAGAAATATATATTATAAATTATATCTAGGTATATATATGCTTAGATATTATTTATACATTTTATATATAATTATAAATATAAATTTTATATAATATAAATATATAGAAGAAATATATAATATATAAAAATATATATTACATATGTATTTCTATATATAAATTATATATATAAATATATATGTTATATATATAAATATATATGTAATATAAATAATATTTAAATATTTTCTCATTTCATTATCTCCCCCCACCAAAAAAAAACCCAGACCCTCAGGACAGCTCATTGCAGCTCCTTCCCGGCCCTGCTGCCCTCGCCCACAGCCTCAGACCTGCTCAGGCTTCTTCTCTCCCACCTTCCTCCCTAGACTGGGAGATTTGGGGAGGAAAGGGGCCCTGGAATGCAGGGCCACCATTCCTGGTGCCACCAAAGGGCCAGGCTGAGGAGAGGAGGAGAGGAGGAGGAGGAGAAGAAGAAAATTCCACCAAAGAGGAGGAGAAGGAAGAGAACTCCACCAGCATCACTTGCAGGAGGGCCAGGAGGCGTCAGGGCACCTGTGCAGGGTGACAGCTCCGGGTGACAGCGGTCCAGCGGTGCCACCACCGCTTCCAGCGTTCCCATGGCGACGCGCTGGGTACAGCCTGTGAACCACTCCATTCGCTTATTGATTGAGCCGCCGTCAAATTCAATCACAAGCGAAAATGGATTTTTTAATGCGACTATTAGCTGCTTTTGAAAGGCAAATTGAGTTCAGTTATACCGAGTCAGCCATCAAAAAACAATTTGCCGTCAGCCAGACGGGCCGGAGAGGAGCCCGGCCGGGAGCAGCAGGCGGATCGGGAGATCCGACACGGCAGCCGTGGGGAAATCCGGCTTTTCCTCCTCAAAAATGCCCTGGATGAGGAAGGTGAGGCGCGAGGCTGGGCTGTGAGGGGCTGGCACGGACACGGCAGCTTGTGGGATCCACGGCTGGAAAGCAGCAGGGGGTTCAAGGAGAAATTTTGGCGGGGTTCACCCCAAAATCCCAAGCAGGGCTTATGGGCAAGCACAATGGATGCTGTCCCCAAATTCTGGGGTGCACAAGGGGAGCCAAGAGAGAAGGACACACGAGGCACGGTGCTGTGGTGAAGCCCAGGCAGTGCCACCCCCTCCCTGTGCCACCCCACAGCCACCAGAACCCAACAAAGCTCATTTCCTTCCAGCCGCTGGAAAATAAGATTTTTCCCTCGCTGATTAGGGACGCAGATTCTCATTACTATGTTAAGTGAGGATCAATATCACAGCCAAGTCTGAAATCAGCCCTGTGTGGCGAGGTGCTGAGCTCACCAGTTTCCCCAGTTTGGGGTTGAGCAGCATCTCTGGGGGGCATTCACAGCATTGCTCTGGGATGGGGATGGAGGAAGGACAGGACAAAACAGATTTTTTAACTGAATTTGAAGTTCAGATAAAACTCTGCTAGATGTGGGAGGACTTGTCTGTACACACATATTTATAAATAAGACCCTCTATATGTTAAAAAATCCACATAAAAGTAAATGCATTTTCCCTCCCCCTAGAGCTCAGGGATTATAATGGAGCCTGTTAATTAAAAACCCATTGTTTTCAGCCCCCCTGAGAACCTCCAATAAATAATTAAAAATCCAGCTTCACTTTGGGGTGCCACCTTTCCTGATTCTCCTCTCAATCCTCTCAAACGAGCGAACTCACAGGCCTTATTAAACACTTGCAGGAGCAGTCCAGGAATTTCTATAGCAGCATAATCCAAAGATCTGCTTTCAAAGAGCCTCTGCTTCCTGCAAAGCTCCAGCCTTGGCTAATGAGAGCTTAACCACATGTTTGTGGTGGATGAAATAGTATCATTTTGCAATTATTATCATTCAAACATTATTTATTTAACCCGCAGCCACATTATATTGACTGCAGAATTGCTGTCATTTTTACTTTTGATGGCTCTCTCACTGAGCTGAGTGTGAGGAATTGTGTTCCGTGTTCCCAATGTGGGGGAGGCTTTCCCTGCTCCCTCAGCCTCTCCCCAGACAAGTCTCTGCCCCAGAGCTGGTGGGGTTTAGCACCAGAATCCCTAAAAAAATGGGCATTTCCCATCTTTTTCTTTGGTTCACCTTCCCTCACTTGTCATATTTGGGAAATTAATCCATCAAGCCCTGTACACCAGAGTTCCAGGTAAGGACAGAAGTGGATTTGGTGTCACCCTTGTATCCCCACAGCTCCTCTGAAAGCTCCTTTGTAAGAGCTGGAGAGGGAAGGCAGCAGCTGAGGAGCTCTGTGCATGCCAGAAAGTCCAAATGTGGGGATAACAGACAGCCTTGGGCTCAAAACCCTTCTCCAAGGAAGCAGCAGGATGAGCCCCAGCCAGCATCCCTGGGGTTTGCAGCAAAATAAACAGCAAGAGGTGCACGAAGATCTGAATGTCAGCAGGATAAAAAAAAACAAAACTGGCCCTGGTTCTTCTCTCACACGTCACTCTCCCGAAGCCTTGCAAGATGTATTCACACAACAGGAAATCCAACATTCCCCTTCGCCTTCTTCTTTCTTCCTCTCCTTTAATTTTCCCCAAATGTAAATGAGGAAGTCATCTCTCCTCCGGTGATGAAACATCTGCCTGCAGAAGCTTGCAGTGCAATGCAACATATTTTGATCACTGCTCCATCTAATTACAGAGAAGAGAAGAGAAAAATCACAAAGCAGGGTTTGGGACTTTTTTTTTTTTTCCCCAAAACACAAGGCATCTGAAAAACAATAGAAAAACAGCAGCACTGACAATCAGAGCAGAGGCAGCTTCCCCATCAGCCTTGAAAAACAGCTCTGGAATACAGAACCTGCCTGGGAGGAGAGGGATCTCAGATAGGGAAAGATTAATTGCTGGTGCCAAGGACACGTGGGAATGCAATTGGAATCTCGGTACCCTGAAAGCCAGAGGCTGCTCCAGGCAGGCCACAGCGATCTGGCTGCACATCCATCCCTTGGGGCTCAGCAGCTCCCTCACACCTACTGCAGAGCACAAGGGAAGGAGGGACAGGGGGAAGAGCCTCAAAGAGCAACTGACCGTCATCAAGGCCCACCAAACACAATCTTCAGGAGCTGAGATGCAGAGGGAGAAAGGCTGAAGCTCAAAAGTGGGATGCAGCAGCTCACCCAAGACAGGAAGAACAATTCTTCTCCAGGAGCAAGCCCAGGATCTGCCAGGGAAGCTCTGCAGACGCTCAGACACAGCTTCAACCTGGCACCAGCTTCAATCTTGGCCTGGGCTCCTGAAGTGACAACGGGAGAGGTCTCAAAGGCCCAGCAGGCAGCACCACCCACACCCTCAGCGTTCCAGAGGGGCTGATTGCTTCCCTTGTTCGTCTCAGAGAAAATTCACCGTGAAGCGCCGGTGGGGCCCAGCCTCCAGCCGCTCGAGGATGTTGTTCACCGCGGGGAAACGGAGCGTTCAGGAGTTCCAAATAAAACCCTAATCACAATCGTTGCTGTTTCCCTGTCTTGCTCTTCAAGCTCAAAGGGAGTCCATGGCTAAGCAGCAGCAAACAGCACCTCTAACAAGACCTTGCATGGCAAGGAACCAAGCCCAGCACCAGGGGAGCCTGTTCAGCAGCCTCACTGGAGGAACGCTGACAGGTTGTTTATAGCAGCTTACAGAAAAGCAGTGCAAAATAAACAGGAGGCTACCTGCCTTCCACCCCTCTCCCACCCGGATTTCCAAGGGAAAACTTGATTTCCTTTCTAAAGTGTTTCAAATTTTCAGAAGAGGAAAACAAAATGCTGCCTGTGATGAATGGGGGTTGGCAGCTGGTGGGGACAGGTACGGCACTTCAAGCCGTGGGAAACCAGCCCAAAACGTTCAGGCACCACAAGGAAACAAAAAAGCTGATGGGAAGGATGCCCACAGACAGGCAGGGGGGTCCCAAGCCCTGTTTTTCTTCACAGAGATTTGTCAGCAGCGTTCTGTTGGCAAACAGGCCCCCGTCCATCCTGGCTGCCAGCTCTGTTCCAAAACAAGGATTGTCCTCACCGTTTGTTATCCTGCCTGAGCAGGAAGACACACAAGTGAGCAGCAGGTGCCTGTCTGGAGCCAGCAGAGCACAATGGTTTAATCCAAGTCCATCTGCACGTGGAGGACAGGGAGGAAGAGCTGGAGCTCACAGAGCTCATCAGTACCACCAGGAAAACAAATGGATCCACTTCAAAATCACGCCTGCCGCGGACACCCCGAGCTGCTCCTGAAAGGTCACATCTCTCCTCATTGTGGGTTTAATCCAAGTCTTGGCTGTCAGGGAGAGAGAAAAACACAAGCCTGGGGCTCTCCAAGATGGAATTAGTCCTCAGAATTCTCCCCTGTGGGCACAGGCACGTGTGGATGTGTGTGTGAGGAGGGAGTGCGTTGTCACCTTGGCGGAGCGCCGTGTGCTACAGCTGGTGCTGACAAGGTCAGCAGCAAGAAGAAAACTCACCCTGGGCTAACGGGAGGCAGAGAGTTGGAGGATTAGTCACCATCCAGAGATCCACGTTTCCTGGGAATTAAACCAGCTGACAAGGGGTGGAGGACAGGAGAGATGCAGGACCGTGTGGGATTCCACGCTGGAATTCAGTCCCTGGCTCTGCCCCAAATCCACACAGCCTCTGCTTCCCTCTCTGCATGTCCTGATTCTCCTCCCGCGCCCCGGCTCCTCTCGGGGCTCCCGAAGCTCTCTGGGCTTTGCCAAGGGCAAGTTCTTGCAAGCAGAACAAAAATCCCCGAGTCCCCCCGGGGTCTAAGGGAGAAGTGGCCCTAACCCCAGCCAGGACAGACAGAGAGGGGCTCCTGCCCAGCTCTTTCTGCTGTCTCCCAGGACACAGGAGTGTTCCCAAGGGGATCTGTCGGTCTATTTGGAGCACCAATGTTTGCCTAAGCAAATAGCTTGGAAAGCTCCACAGATAGCAGGAGGGCTGCTTAATTGGGAAGAAGGCAGAGAACCACAGAGCAAAACACATGCAGGCAGCACCAAAGGCAGGGAAGAGCACGGCTGAGGGGATCTGCCCACCCTAAGGGCACTTTTGCCCTCCATCCATTGTTTCCTCGGTCCCAGCACCACTGTCAACAACACTTTCTGCATATGTAAATAGGCCCATACTCCCGCAATTACACGGCAATCAGAGGCAAATTACATTCTTGCTGTTTACTTTCAGTGTCCTTAATTAATCCGGTTATTAGACGATTAATGAAGCTTGTTTGGTGAAAAACTCATAGCATTTACGGCGCGAGCTCACGCGTGCAGCCGCCTGGCATCTCCAGCACGTGGGGCTGCGTCCAGCGCCTGTCCCCAAGGCCAGCAGAGCAGGGTGACACTGACACCGGCCCC
Organism: Chloebia gouldiae; assembly: GCA_003676055.1. Classification (NCBI taxonomy): domain Eukaryota; kingdom Metazoa; phylum Chordata; class Aves; order Passeriformes; family Passeridae; genus Chloebia; species Chloebia gouldiae. The sequence continues at coordinate 1,906,623 of QUSF01000065.1, read as the reverse complement.
GCAGGGCTCGGGGGATGCTCAGGGCTTGGCTTTTCCAGCTGTGCCTCCTCTCCGGGAGCTCAGTCCTGCAGCTCGAGCCAAGCAGCACTTGCCAGCTCCCTGTCTGGAGACACAGCCTCCGCCTCCCTGCTCCTCTCCAAAGGCAGCAGGACCCACACCGGCAGCTCCCACCGCTCTGGGAGCTGCTGGAGAAGGTTCCCAGGTCCGTGCAGCCGTCATCCCTCTCCTCAGCCGGCTCCCAAGGCACCCCGCCCTCCCCAAAGGTCACCCCAGCTCGTGTTTGGTTAAGCTGCCGATAATGAAGTGGCATGTTCATCTAATGATCAAATTGCTGCACCACGAGCATGAAAGGCTGAGGAGAACTAATTAAGAAGCTCATTTGCATACTCCAGCGTTTCCGGTGCACGTATGGGGTTCCCATAGCAACCGGTACAAAAGCTGGTGATGGTGTGTGGATTTTAGGGGCTTTTAAGTGCTCTTCCTTCCCTTTGTCATCCCCTGCAGATCACAAAGCCTCTGCGAGGAAGGCGCGGTGACAGCGGGCTGGGGAGGGACATTTCTGCACAGCAAGGGTGGGGGACAAACGAGCTGCGAGCGTGGCAGGGGCTGAGCCTGCTCCCAGTGCCACCAACTCAGGTGGCACCGCTCCGAGAGGGATTTGGGGGCTGAGGACACGAACAGAAATCCCTGGCCTGGTGCTGCTCTGTCCAAAACTTTCCTGAGTCACTTTGGCCTCAGCTCCCGAGGGAAGTTTTGCAGGGGACTGCACCAAATCCCGCAGCATCCCAGAGCCCTGAGGGGGGACTGGCTGCAGGGAGCTCGGGGTGATGTGGGGACTCTGTAGGATGGGACCCTTAAATGCCGCACCCCAGTGTGGGAAGGAGGAATCCAGGACTGGCCGGGGGAGGGTGACAGCTCAATCCCAGCAGGTTCCCGCAGTGCGGCGCAGTCCAGCCCCAGCTCCTTCCATCATGTCACTTTTCCTAAGCACCAAGATTTCTCTCCTGCTTTGTATTTCTGGCAAGAAACCTTTGCATTTAGATAAGGAATAAAGCCTGGAATCAGATCTGAACTCTGCAGCAGAGATCAACATTTTAATGAATTAAATATATTCCAAACTAAATGTAACCTCTTAGCGCTCACATTTTTGAGTGAGTCTAACTTAAAGAAAAAGCCAACAATCCAACTCATTCCAGCTCTCCCCGGCTGTGAACTGGCCACAGGCCAATCAATTATCTCGAATTTATTCGTTATTCAACTTCCCTCCAACAGCCAATTTCCAGGCTGTGAATTGCAGGTGAGCGGCTCCTGCGGCCGCGGCTGCGCTCTCCTTCCAGACCAGCTCGCAGGCACTGGTTTCACTGGTTTCACTGGTTTCACTGGTTTCACTGGGCTGCCCAGGAGCAGCGCCTGGCCCGGGGCCACCAGCGAGGCAGGACACTCGGGCTGGCACATTCAGCGTCACACAGCCGCGGGGGGACTGGAGGGACAGCGGCTGTTTGACATCCACAGCAGAGCTTAGAGATGCAAACGGAGCCTGAGCATCCCCCGAGGGCTGCGCAGCGCTGCCAGGCCCGGGGAGAGACTTTTAATTCCTCACTGTTAATTCCTGGCTGCGCAGGGAGGGCAGAGCTGCTCCAGCATCGCGCGTTCGGTAGATGCTGCAGATGCTGCAGATGCTGCAGATGCTGCAGATGCTGCAGATGCTGCAGCTGCATGGAGCCCTGCGTGCCCGCAGGTGTTTGCTGACCTGGGAAGGGCAGTTTTGGGAATGGGGAGGGCAGGGATGAGACCTCGGCTGTGCTGCCCCAGGCTCAGGCAGCCCCAGTTGCAGAGCCTGGAGTTTTGGGGGCAGGTGAGGGAGGAGAGCGATGCCAAGGAGCAGCAGAGGAAGCACAGCCGGGCCTCCCTGGAGCCCCAGAGCTCTCAGCCCTCCCCTTCAAACACCTCACCTCACTACTTCCCACTCCAACAGGAGCTTCTTCTCTGTCCCCAGCCTACCCAGCATCCTGGAGCGAGCTCCAAACCCATCAAGCTGGAAGAAGTCCCCTTGCCCATCCAAAGCTTTCTCCTCCCCTAACATTGTTTTCGTTTCCCCCTCCCCCCCCGTTTTTTATTCTCAATAAAAACATAATTACAGGCTTTTAAAAAAAGCAAATTATAGTGACATACTTTAATTATCTCCAAGCAATGGAGGACTAAATTACACAGTCAGGGAATCAGAGGTTACCTAAAAATAAAAGCAAGAAGCTTCATTAAATGCTAATTGCAGCTTTCACCACTGAAGTGAGATTTCAACACAGACCACCATTGACTCACTGGGCCCTACAAGAGAACACTGGGGCAGGGGAGAAACCCTTGGATACACAACTCATGCCTCCAGCCACAGGGATTGTTCCAAAGGGAGCTCCAAAGGCTCCACTGCTGCTGGACCTTCCCCAGCCACAGGGCTGGGTGCTGCCACCTCCCTGCAGGGCACCCACTGTCCCCTGGACCCATCTCAGAGGCACTGCCCACCTTCCCTGCAGCACTGGGGGGCTCCTCACAGCTCCTGCAGTGCTTTGGAGCAGAGAAACGAGCTCCAGGTTTTCCCAGAGCTGCTCCTGCACCATGGATGGAACCACAGCAGCTTTGCTGTCCCCTGCTCTGACCCCGAGTCCCACCTTGCTCTGAGCACCCCTCGGCTCTCCTGGGCTGAAAATGGGTCCCTGGGGCTCTCCTCGTGGCAGAGGAGCTGAATGGAGCCCTGCCCTCCTGTCCTGCCCAAACCAAGCTCTGCTCCAGCCCTGCCCTTCCCATCCCCTTCCTCCAAATTTCCTCCCCAAAGAGGAACAGGAGATCTCCGAGCCCGCAGGGGCTGATTTTCCCCAAGACACAGGAAGGGAGGCACGAGGTGGCAGGCAGGCTGGAAAATTCGCAGGGAAATTATCTTGTTTTTCCATTTCCCATCGAGTTGGCCTAATTATGCCACCGAAGTCTGTAATTTGCCTCTCACAGAAGAGAGTTAATGACTGGTTCCAGGCTGCTGCTGCTCCAGGCAGGGGCACAGCTCCCACTCCAGCCCCCAGCTGTGCCCTGGGACCCTGAAAGTCCCTGCTTGTCCCTGGAGAAAGGAGCTCAGGAGAAGAGCTGGCGATGGGCAGCAGCAGCCAAGGACAAGAGGAAGTTCCAGGAGGCACGAAGATACGAGCAGGGCATGGAGGGAGCTGGCACCAGCCCAGGATTTTTCCTCACCACTTCTCAAAGTCCCAGAAAAAGTGAAAAATCTGCAGGTCAAGCACTCAGGGAATTCAGGCAATTATCATTGTTTAAATTCAACAGCCCTTCACAGAAATAAGAGGAAAATCAGACAAGTGCTTTTAAAGCTCTAAGGGAGGCGAGGAGGAGAAACGATGGCAACGATTCCCAGATACCTCATTAAAAAAAAAAATACACAAAATACCAAAAACTAGGAATCTGATACCCAGGAATCCACTCTGCTCTTCTCCCCAGCCACAGGTAGAGCTACCCTCAAAAATGCTAAGCAAAGCAGAAAAGCAGAATCTGGATCCTCATAAGGTCCCTGCTGCAACATCCAGAGCAGAGCCTGGCTGGATCCCCATCCACCTCCGTGGCTCACAGGCTGCTCCCTTTTAATTAGCTCCCATCACCAAAGAGGTGGTTAGAATTAAACAGCACTGGAGCATGAGGTGCTGGATAAAACCCACCAGCTGTGCTGGGAGGTCGCTGCTTCCACCACTGGAGTGGGTGGGGAGGGACAGGGCTCCTCCAGCAGCTCAGGTTTGGGGTGACAAAAATGGGGCATTTCTGCAGGGCTTGGAACACCCCCTCACAGGCACGGCGAGGGGAGGCAGGTGGAGGCTGTAATTAAGTCAGAATCAGCCTTTCCAGTCATTAGCAGGCAGAATTCAGGGTGAAAAAGCTGCTCGTGACACCATGAGAGCAGAATCCCCGAGCCAGAAGCTGCACCAGAGACATCAGCTCGGGATTTCTCAGGGCCATCTGAACCAGGCAGGGCCTCACATCCCACCTGACAGTGATGGATGCGCTGGGAATGGAGCAGTTTCTTCTCCTGAGAAGCTCTTTTGACAAGTATGATCTTATCAAAGTTTCCAGCTTTTCATTATGCTGCTTTTTTTCCCCCTTTTTTAACTCCTGCCTTCAAGCCAGGCTCTGTCCTCTGTGCACAGGCATTTCCCTCTGGCACCAATTCCTGGCTGAGGCTGCCGTGGGGCTGAGGGCATCCAGGAGCCCCCCACACACCCCATGGGGAGAGCAGAGCTGTGATCAACACACAAACAGCTCTAGAAATGTGCAAAACGCAGGGGTGACACCACACAGGCTCAGAGAGGGGGAATTAGCAGCACTTTGGGGTTGGGGGAACAGGCACAAAGGGACAGGGAGCCATCCCAGGCCAGGTCACCACCAGCTCCAACATTTTATTGGGCTTTTTATTGAAACAAAGCTTGTCCAGAAGCTGGAGGCACCCAGCACCTCTCTGCTCCCTTTCCTCATTTCCCAAAAATAAGCCAGGTTTGGACCCTCCTCTCCTGGATCCAGCAGCCAACAAGCACAGCCAGCCCCAATCCAAGAGAGAAACACTTAGATTGCCTGAGCCAGAGACAGAAAGAGCAGCAGCCAATGCACCAAAGAGCCCCAAAAAGGCACAGCCCAGGCTCTGGGCACAGCCACATCCCTCACACCCATTTGTGCCATCCCAAGGACAGGCTGGAGCCTGGAGGAGTAGCCCTCCCCACAAGGCAGAGCTGCTTTTGTTTACTCTTTGTTAACCCAGGATCCTTTAGGTTGGAAAAGCTCTCTGAGATCCTCCAGTCTGCCCCTGAACCCAGCAATGCCACCATGTCCCCAGGTGCCACAGCTGCACACTTTTTGAACAGATCCCTCCAGGCATGGGGACTCCAGTGCTTCCCTGGCAGCCTGGAGGTGTGGGAAGCCCTGGGAAATCTCCTTCCCTCTGCTTCATCCCCTCAGCCCCTGCCCAGAGCTCAGGGAAGAGAAAACGAGGAGGAATCAGCCCTTTCCACCCCAAAGCTGCCCCAGTGCCCCGTGCCAGGGACGTGCCAAGCCCCCCTCTCCCTGTGCCCCTCTCACACAGTCTGCAGCTGCCTGGAATCTCCAGGAACGCCTGCAGAGGAAGGACAGCAAGCCCTGAGCTCTCCCAGAAGGTTTGGCCACCCAAAACCTTCCCTGGCACCTCCTGAAACCAAGTCACCAAGAGACAGCAAACGCCGAGTGCAAAACCAGGGTCTTTTATTAGAAATCTCCTCGTATAAAAATGATCATGCTCTACACAGTCATCGAATAATTCATAAACATCCAGGCACTGAACTTTGTTTTTTTGTGTGTTTTTGTTTTTTGACTGGTCAGTACATAAAGCAGACATATTTCAATCCATATGGTCATCACATACATTAAGGAACCACCTATAGAAATCAGCACTTTGAACACAGTCTAGGTTTTATTTTATTTTATTTTGCTGTCTGTTTTTTTAATGTAAATTTTAAGTATTTTTATTTATTTTTCCTTTTTGCAACATATAGAATTTGGTAGGATATGGGGTAGAGAGTGAAGAGGGACGGAGGAAGACAGGAACAAAAGAAAATGGAGGATTAAAAAAAAAAAAAAAAAAAGAGAAAACAGAAGGTTCTGCACAACCACAAACAATCTCACAAATTCCAGAAAAGGGAAAATGTTTGGGCTCTGATTTTTTTCCTCTTTTTTTCTTTTTTTTTTGCCAAAATACAGGAAAAAAAAACAAACCCAAAGACTTGCTGAAGTCCGTGCCCTCTTGCCCGTGCTCCGTGCCCGCGCTCCGCCGTCCCTCCGTGGGAGCCATGCATCGCCACCGTGGGCGCTGGAAGAGTTTTAGTGTTTCTTGATGGATTTTTTTGCTGCTGTTGATGGCATTTTCCCTCAGGATTCTGCCCTGGGGCGTGTCCCCCAGCTGCCACCTGCCTGTCCTGTGCTGCTGTCCCTGCAAGGAGCTGGGCTCCCTCCCTGCTCCTGGAGCTAAATGGCGTGGTTGCTGTAGCTGACGTAGGTCTGCTTGGTGGCCAGAGCTGGAAGGAGACACAGAGCTCACGTGGGTCATCAGCAGAGGCCACCTTCCCCTCCTGGCTCCTGTCCCATCCCCCTGACCCGGCCATCGTGCCAGGAGGTGCCAGCAGGGATGTGACAGGGTTTGCTCAGGGATCTGGGCACTGCTGGCATTTGGGGTCCTGCCCTGAGCCCCACAGCAGCTGTGGGTGCTCCTGAAGGACACTGCACCCCAAAGAGAGCCCCAGGATGTGCCATGAGCAGTGGGAATGTGGGCTCAGGCTCCCGTCCACTCCCCTCAGCAACCTCCCACACACAGACCCAGAGGTGCTGCACCTTCCCAAAGCTCAGCTTGTCCCAGCCAGCCCTGCCTGGGACAAATCGTGGGGTCCCAGGGGGTTTTGGGATCCCGGCTTGGTGTCCCACACCCCTGGCCACCATTCCACGGCAGCTGGGAGTGGAGCAGCAGGGCACAAAATCAACCACCCTGGCTGTCCCCTCATCCAGTGGGTGCCACGGGGACACAGCCCTGCTGCCACCCCCAGCTCCCCCTGCCCTCAGAGTCTCCAGGAGCAGAGGCAGCGATGGCTCCAAAGCCACCACACGTCCCAGGGTGGCACTGGGGGGCACAGCAAAAGCCACAGAGCAATGAAGCCTCCCACTCCCTGCCATGGGACAACGCTCTGCTGAGACCCCCATGAGGTCCCCAGGTGCCACAGGGCCAGCAGGCACAGGGACACCCAGCAGCCAAGGGCAGCTGCTGGCACAGGTGGCACAGCCTGGGACACCCTGAGCAGCACAAAGGTGTCCCCACAGGGAGGGGACACCAGCAGCTGGCAGCGCCTGGCTGGCAGCGGTGGAACCTTGCTGCAGGTTTCCAACTGGTGCTCCCAGATAACAATTAGATAGAGCAGAAGGAATTGGAGCTGACAGAGCTATTTGTTAGCTGCGATGTTTTCGTAGCTGATCTGCCCGTATCAAAGCCCTGTGAATTATTTATTCTGTTGTTTATTTAAGGATACGTGACCCGGCGGTGACAGAGTGAGAAATGTCCCCTCGGTGCTGCGCTGACGTCCCCCTGCGCCGCTGCCCTGCCCGTTCCCTCCTGGGCACCAGGGGAGCTGCCAGACCTGCTCACTGTGAGCCCCCAGCCCTGCCTGACTCCTGCTGCAGCCAGGGATGTGCAGCTGGAGCTCAGCTCTCCCCATTCCCCTGCAGGATCCCGCTGTGAGCCCCCCCGGGAGCCACCTCACCTTGCGTTTCCAGGTTCTCGCAGAGCTCCGACTTGGCCTCTCCGTTGGGGCGGAAGCCTCCCTTCTGAGAGAACTTGTTGGACATGGTGGCCGCTGTCACCACCGCCTTGAGGCTCCGCTTGCGCTTGGGGACGTTCTGCTCCGGGTGGAAGAGGATGATGTACACCTTGGGCATGTAGAGCATGCCCAGGGACACCGAGGCACTCAGACTCACCGAGATGGTGAGCGTCGTGGTCTGGATGTACATCTGCAAGACACAAGGCCACCAGCTGAGAGCCCCCGTGGGATCCAAAAGGGAAAGGAGGAACCGAGGGAAAGCTGAAAGGAGCGGGGAGGCGGCGCTGAGATGGTGGCAGTGCTGGGTGGTCAAGGTGGGCTTTGCTGCTCCTGGTGCTGGGCACAGCGAGGCCACCCGATGCCAGGGCACGCCCCACTGCCCTTCTCCCTTCAACAGGTAATTCCCATTCCCCAGCTGACTCCCGGGCTCTTGTCATGTGAGTCACATATTACACACCGACGCTGCCTTTTTGCAGTCAAAACTAATTTCACGCTCACTGTCCAGGACTAACAGTGACAGATGTTTTCCAAAATGAAAGCCCATTAATCTGACTGTAGAATAATCCATTTTTCTATGGAGAGCAGTTGGCAGGCTCCTCTCAAGCCAGGGCATCTGAAGCAGGTGGCAACTGGAAGCAGAGACCCCCTCCCCCTGCCCATCCCACCTCTCGGGGAGGCCAGGAGGACAAGTCCCTGCTCCATGGGCATCCCTGCTCTGCCAGCATCTGGCTCCCTCCTCTCCAGCATCCCCTTCTCCACCAGGCAGTTCTGAGGCTCTGGGGAGGAGCAGGGAGGGGGCTCTGGGTCTCCAGATGCCTTTGCACACACCTGTGTGCAGGTCACCCACAAAGCTTCAGAAGGAGCCTTAAAGCAATTCCTGAACTTCACCCGATTCCATGTGCAGGGGCTCCCCTGCAGGTGGTTCACAGGTGGGATTTCCCCCCAGGGAAGCCTGGGGGCTGCAGCAGCAGGCAGAGCAGGGGTCCCCATGTGCCCAGGGCACACATTTCACCTGAGGGTTTCTGAAGTGAAAAGGTGCTGGAGAGCACACACGAGGCAGAGGCTCTGCACAGCTCCTGAAAGTGAGAGCTGGTGGGACACAGCTGCTCCAGGAACCCCCCAGGACCCCCAGGTCCCACCTGAGACCCCACAAGGCCAACCAGCACCTGGCCCAGAGCCTTCCAACTCAGCCCCAGAGGGAAAATGCCACCAAGCTGGTTCTGAGTCAACTGAAAAACTTTGGTTTGTCCCCAGAATAAAACCTCCTGCTGTCACACGCGCCGGTTTGTTTGTTCCACCTTCTCTCTCTAGGCAGTTTTTGGAAATAAAAATGTCATTTCGTCAAGCAAAGTCAAAACACATCTCTGTGCCAGAATATGTGCACTTTTTTATGACTTCCTTTTTTTTTTTATCTACTCCAACTCTCCAAACTCTGCCACTAGTGTCCTGGACTGGTCAGGAATGAGGAAAACACTGAGACCCCAACACCCCAACTCCTCCTGTAGCACTTTTGGGGTCTCACAGGGCCACTGTGGCAACCTTCCCCCCACGATGTGTTTGCAGGAAGCGTTTTCCTGCCCGCTCCAGCCTCCGCAGCCTCGCCGCAGCAAACCCCTCACCAGCTCAGACAGGAATATTTTTAGCCTGGAGCCTCCACACAGCCGTGCAGCTCTGCTCAGTTAACCTTTTGGCACTGCAAAAAATGACCATTTCTCACAGTTTCACTTCCCACTCTCTTAATTGGCTCCCAGCCCAGGACCCCGCTTTGCCCCTCCGTTAACGGCACTGGAGCTTCCTCCGGGGCCCTGGGAGGTGTGAGCTCTGCTTATTGAGCAGCTTCCAGCTCCTGCTGCCTCGTGGGCTGCATCGAAGAGCACAGGCAGCCCTGGCTCAGGGCGATGACGCCGAGGGACAGCAGTAACCCAAAATCACCCCACAGCAGCGTCCAAACCCCTCGCTCTGCTCAGCTCTGCCCAGGGCTGAGCTGAGCTCAGTCCTGCCCGAGGGAGCAGCCCAGGCCTGAGGCACAGCCAAGGCTTGTGCCTGTCCCACAGAAAATCTCGGCATTAATGGGAAGCTGCCCCCACACTAAATCCACGCCTGGCCCCACTACAAGGGGTTTTGCACCGTGGTGGGTGCTGGGGAAAGGCAAAGCTGCTCAGCACTCCGAACACCACAGGACAGTCCCTCTCATTCCTTCCCTTCTCTCTTTTCCCTGGCTAAAAGCGAATGTGATAAACAGGGAAGCAGACAATGACTCCACTGTTCCGCTGCCACCTTATCAGCGCAGGAAATTGTCTCTTTCTTTAGATGCTCTGTTATTGCTATTTCTGTAATCCGCCGGGATCGGCGGGGATGAGAGGTTCTATTCAGAAAAGGCTTGGGGGACTTGTTACAATAATGTGCCACCTCCATGCAAAGTTGTGGGCACGAGGTAAAGCAAATAGAAGTAAAACTGGGGATTGTAATCCAACTCCTCCAGCCCACGAGGAAGCAGCCCTGCAGCCTCAGCTGGGCTCAGGGCAGGAGTGCCAGGGGGGTCACGGGTGTGGGTTTGCCCTGTGGCATCGTCAGAACTTCAGCCATGAGAGAGCAGCCCAGACAATACTGGTTTTCCTGTTTCCAAGGGTGCAGACACTCCACGGAGCCCAGGACGCCCTCAGTCCCAGCAGCAGTGGGGTGAAGGGGATGGGATCCCATGTGGGTGATGCCAATGCCAGTGCCCCCAGCTGTCCCCCCAAGGACACGCTCAGAGCCACACCCTCCATGCAGGCTGTGCAACAGCTCCTTTTCCACCTTTTTCTCCCCAAGAGTACAAACCAACAACTAAACCACTGAGGGAGCCCCAATCACCTGCTGCTCCCTCCAGCCTCACTTCAGCACATCCATCATCCTTCAGCTGTGGCCCAGGGACACTCAGAGCTCATTCCCACGGCCTGGAGACACTCAGAGCTCATTCCCACAACGGCAGAGCAGAACTCCAACCTGGAATCCCAAAGCCCCTCGAGGGCTGGCTCAGCAGGCTCGAGGCAGGGCCGGGCTGTGAGACAGAGCTCCGCGTCCGAGGGGAGTTGGGAACATCACTTTTTCCGCCTCTAATCAGCTTGTTAGCAGCCTAATAACAGAGCAGGCCTGTGCATTACAACCCCCAACGAGAGGCACAGCCTATTGTGGAGCTGCTGCCTGACAGGCAGCGTTCAGCAGCCCTAAATTATCCCGTGACAAGCTGCAGTGAAGAGGTGAGCAACCTTGCGCATAATCTACAATCATTATCATTTCCATCTTTATTACCCACAGTATGCCAAGCACATTAAGGAGGCTTTCAGGGAGCTTTTGTTTTGCAATAATTTCTTTAAAAACCTGCTTTCTTGTTAGTATCTCCCCTGCCATCTCATCAAAATGGAAATGCTGCAAAAGGCTCCATTTATTTCCTCTAATTCTCCTTCACACTTCCAGCCAGAGAAGGCCTGGTGGGACTTTCTGGTTGAGCCAAGGTCAGAAGTGGCTGGGCAGACTCAGCCTCCTCGAGGGATGGATGCTCTGAGAAGAGATGCTCCAGGACACAACAAACTCAGGTGTCCACAGCAAAAGTTCCCTCAGCAAACCTTTGCAACAGGTGTGTCCTAAAGCCACGGTGTCAGCAGCAGGGAGACACACTCGGGGGATCCAGAGAGGGATCCGGGTGCTGAGACACCCCAGGGATTTGCAGGGAACAGCAGCTCCAAGGTTTGTTCATCAGAGCAGCGCCGGGCTGGCAGGCGAGAGATGTTTGCGTTTGACAGAAACTCGATGATTCCTGTTTTGGCTGGCAGGCAAAGGGATTTGGGTCTCATTCATGAGATTTTTATTCTTTGTTCTTAATCCCTCGCACTTGAGCACGGAGCCTCATCCAGGCTGGCCTCAGTCCCATGGGAACTCAGGAATGGGAACAGGGGCCAGCTGGGCAGCACTGGGTCCCTTTCCATGCAGAAATTGTGCCCATGACAGCCAGGACCTGCCCCAGGGGCTCATCCTCCCCCAGCCCACACAGCAGCAGCCTGTGCCGCCCACTGCCCCCACCCACGAGGGGCAGTGGGGCCAACAGAGCACGGAAAACTTCCCACCCTAATTCCCAAGCTGACCAAGCTGCAGGGAAGGTCTCCTCTTGCTCAAGACACCACAACCTCTCCCAGCCCTGCAAACCGACACCAGCCAGACCTCTCCCGTCCTCCCTTACCTTTTCCGCCGACTGCGACGTCCCAAAAAATATCGGGATGAAGGCTAACCACACAATGCAAGTCGTGTACATGGTGAACCCAATGGGCTTGGCTTCGTTAAAGGTCTCCGGGACCCCGCGGGTCTTTATGGCGTACACAGTGCAGGTGACCATGAGGAGCATGCTGTACCCGAGCAAACAGATGAGGGACAGGTCCGAAATGTCACATTTGAGGATGCCCCGGGCAAAGTGGGGGTTTGTAGTCCGCTGGTCCTCGTAGTCAATGACAGAGTGGGACGGGTCCACGATGAACCAGATGCAGACGCCGACGAGCTGCAGGGAGATGAGGCTGAAGGTGATGACCAGCTGCGACGCGGGGCTGATGAAGCGCGGGGCGCTCACCGACTTCTTGCCCTGCTCGAAGATGCGGTAGATGCGGTTGGTCTTGGTGAGCAGCGCGGCGTAGCTGATGCTCATGCCCAGCCCCAGGAAGATGCGCCGCAGCGAGCAGGTGCTGAGGTCGGGCTCGGCGATCATCAGGAAGGTGGTGGCGTAGCAGAGGAAGATGCCCGTGAGCAGGACGTAGCTGAGCTCCCGCCCCGACGCCTTGACGATGGGCGTGTCGTTGTAGCGCACGAAGGTGATCACCACGAACAGGGTGGCGATGATGCCCACGATGGCGATGAACACGGGCACCACGGCCCAGGGCGAGCTCCACTCCAGCTTGATGATGGGGATGGGCGTGCAGCTGGTGTGGTTCTCGTTGGGCCGCTCGTTGAAGTGGCAGCGCTTGCAGTGGAACTCGTCCAGCTGGTACTGGTAGCCGTCGCAGCGCTCGCAGTGCCAGCAGCAGGGGATGCCCTTCACCAGCTTCTTCCTCTCGCCCGGCTTGCAGGGCAGGCTGCAGATGGAGCTGGGCTGCTGGCTCCCACCCCCCGGCCACAGCATGTTCTCCACCTGAGGGGCAGATGGCACCAGCCGTGCTGAGGGCACAGCGGGCACCTGCCGGGCACACCTGGGCACAGGGGATGCCCTGCCCTGCTTGGATCTGGACCCGTCAGCACATCCCATCCCAGCCCAACCTGGCATAGGTGAAGCTCTCCACTGGCCTTTTGGGAAGATTCAACAACAGGAACCCAAAATGAAGCCCCTCCTTCCCTGAGGAAACCCCATCTGCTCTGGTCTGGTTCCTGTCTCCTGTCCCATAGCCAGAGTCCCCAGGGTGTGGTCACACCTGCTGAAGCACCAGTGTGTACCTGGGGCACACCTTCCCCTCTGCCCCCACCACCTTTGGCTGCCTGGCTTTGCTCCCAGGGGCTCCCAAACTCTTCGTGGTGAGAAGAGAAACCTGCAGGGCCTTCCCCTTGGGCCACGCCCTTACCTTGAGGTGCAGGTGGTCTGTCCACTGCCCGATGACTTTGTACTCAGGGGTGGAGTTCCTGATCTGGTACTGGTAGATGTCGTAACGCCCCGGAGCATCTCCGTTCTCATTGAATGTCACAGGAGTCCCGGCGATGCCTGTGGGAAAGGGGGGGCTCAGCACCCACAGCACCCCCCCAGCAACCCCCACCCTGCTGATGGGCTCCAAGGGGGCTCTGCCTCGATGCTCCCCCCTCGCTGCATCTAAGAAAGGGGGGAAAGCAGCTTTAAAAGTTAAATCAAGTGAATTCTGGAGATAAAAACTAATGAAAGGGAGGAAGAGAAGAATCAAGAGAGAGGGGAAAATAAATAAAAGAGACACTGTGGAGGAGATCAGAGGGTGGAGATAAATAGAAATAATAAGGGGACCAGACAGAAAATGTTTATTAAGGAGAAAGGGCAGAGAAAAGGATGCGCTTCCAGAGATCTGAGACAGACAAGGGCAGAGCAGCGGGAGGCAGTGGGACCTCTGCCAGCTGGGAGGGAGGAGCTGGCAGGGGGAGAGGCTGGGCAGGACAGCAGGTGAGGGCAGGATGAGGGTGGGATTGCTGCCGGATTTAAGCTCCAAATGCTCTCGGGAGATGTGGAAGCTCAGACCTGCTGATCTGCTGCCCTCCCTGCACGCTGCATTCGCAGTGCAGCAGCTGCCAAATGGTACCACAAACAAACTGTGGGTGCTGCTGTGGGACAAACAGAGACCCCGGGACCCAGGGCTGCTCCTGCCAGCGCCCCAGGGCACAGCACACCTGAGAAGTTGACGTTGCGGATGTACTTGAGCAGCTCCACGCCGTCCACGGGGTCCATGCGGGGGCACAGCCCCACCTTGCCGGGGCACAGGTTCTTGTGCATGTTGTGCAGGGCGTGTCCCATGGCGTAGACGGCGTCGATGACGAACTGCACCTTCCCCTCCTGCTCGTACGAGGAGTCCTGGCCGATCCTCTCCCGGTCTGCAGGGACAGGGGAAGGGGGTTCCACCTCCTGTGCCCCAGCCATCCCCGCCAGGATGTGTCTGCTGCCCCCAAACCCTTGCCAACGAGCCCACCCTGGACAGGAGCAGCTGGAAATTCCAACCCCACTCCCAAACCCGCACAGCCAAGGAACATTCCCTGGGGAATACCCAGCCAACCTCCTCGTTGGGAGGTTCTGAAAATGTGGGTGCTGCACCCTGCTGTGCTTCCAAGAGCCCTCGGGATGTCACATCCCTGTGCCATAGGACAGCCCTGAACTCCCAACAGGATGCAGGCTGGGTTGTGACATCCCACCCTCAGCCCTGCATGTTTCATCCCTCCTTCATCTCCCAGGAGTTTCCACCAGCTCAGGCTTCACCAGCGGTGCCAAGGACTGCCCAGGAAGCATCCATCACTGCCTGCCTGTCCCCCATCTCAGTCCCAAAGGCTCCTGTCGCCCCCCTCCCCTTGTCACCCCCTGCCTTGCTGACCCCACAGCCTCCCCGGCTGGCAGGATCCTGCAAGGATCTGGCAATTACCAGTGACAGCTGCCTTCCTCCCGTCATAACCGCCCTTAATGGGCCCACAGACATGTTAATCACTTAGCAGAAGACACCGATTAACGCAGCACGCTGTTAATTACAGCTAAGAGAGCATCTCCCAAGGGGCACCACGGCTATGGAGAGCTCCGGCCTCTGCCCCTCCATGCCTGCCCTGAGGCATGGCCAGGCATCCTGCCAGGCCTCCAGTGGGAAGGAGGGATTGCCAGGGAGCCGAGGGCGCAAAAGCCACGCCAGGGTGCCCAAAATTAACTCCAGCTCCACCACGCAGGGACCCACCCTGATGCGAGGTGGCATTCACGGGGACTGCAGGGGACCAAGCACCAGGTGCTGACCCCTTCCTTCCCTGCTGTGGGATGAAGCTCCAGCCCCACGAGCCGTGCTGGAGGTCCCCGTGCCAGGACCTGTGCCACTGACATGACACTAAAGCGAGCTGATAACAAACTGACCGACAGGAAAAGATGATATCGGGGAGGTGAATTCATAGCCCATCCTTCAGAGTTATAAAAACGCTTTTGGAATGTGGAGATTACTCATGCAAAGCCCGGCAGGTGATCCCTCCTTCCACATTATTGACAGGAGCCATTAATCTTCTCCCTCAACTTCAGGCCCTTCCCCATATTCATCTCCGAAGGCGCAGACAGGCCACTCTGTCTTGTCAAGATAATTAACCATTAAAAGAAGAGCTGTAATAGACTGTCCAGGGAGCTGAGCCCATGGGGATGCCACAACCCTGCCACCATCCACAGCTGTGTCCTGCTCAGGGCACACACAGGGCCCGGGGCTGGTCCCTTACAGCTCCTCAGCTTCCCTCGGTCACCTCATCCCAAAATCCAACCCACCACTGCCTCTTCATCCCTGTGCCAAGGCTGAGCAGTGCAGATAAGGAGACATCCCTGGGGCTGTCCCTCTGTCTGTCAGCACCTTGCCCCCGGCCCCAGCTGCTTTTTTCCAGACGGGAATTAGGCCGGTGCACAAGGGGCAATGTGGAGCAGACAGCCGAGGCTTGTTCCCAACCTGGAGACAATAAATCTCTGCCAAGCTCCAATAGATGAGGGCCACGGAAGGGAGGTGACCTGCTGATTATAATAGCAGGGTCGTGCATCGTTCTACAGGGCTGGTAATTAATTTTCAAGAGCGTGACGAGGCTCGGCGGCCCCCTCGGAGGAGGGACACAGCTCTTCCCCAGCGGCGGATGAGACAGGATTAGAATCAATTCCCAGCACACCACTGGTCCTGCCTTTTGGCTGGAGTTAATCAAAATCACTCCCAGCACATCTCTGGGGAGCTGGGGATGGAAAATCTCCAAATCTTGTGGGTGCTGGCGGCAGCACCCAGCACCTCTTGCCGTGTTTTTGAGCCCATCCAGGAGCAGGGATGGTCCCTCCATGTGGGAGGCTTGTGGCAAACATGTGATGGGTGCCAGGGCTGGTCTCAGGGGTAGCACAGGCAGCTGCCATCAGGAGTTCCATCAGTCAGCCCTCACCTTCCTCCCAGCCCTCCCATCCAGGAGCTGTCTGGTTCAGAGTGGGATCCTTTGGTTTGGATTTTAGGGTAGAATAAACTAGCCAAGTTGGCATTTCTTGGCCACGTTGGGGTCTACCCAAACCTGAGTGAAACAGCCCCAAACTGGGAATTTCCATCAGCCCTGCAAGGCAGGAGCTCATGGATCTGTAGGGGCAGGTGATTTGCTTCAGCAGGCGTTAGTTCCCTGCTCTATCTGCCAAGCAATTACTCGGGAGATGGTTTATTTGCTGACAAATTCCAATGATTTACAGACAGCTCCTAGGACATTTGCCACATCGTAGTTTCAGTTGCTTCCACTGACACCTCGGCCCTGAAATATCACCTGTTTAAAAGCTGCATCACGGTGGAGATGAGGAGATCAGCACTCACAGGGCCTGCTCATGCATCTCCTGGTGCCGAGGGTTCTGTGATGCTCTGGAGAAGGATGAGGAGCTCTTGGCTACCCAAGGCCATGACCACAGGCCAGTTTTCTGGCATGCCCTTGCTGCTTCTTCAGCTCCCACCCACTCAGATCACCAGATGAACCCTTGGGGAATGCCTGCAAGGACGGGGATGTGGAAGCACCGTCTCGCTCATCCTCAGTGGTGAAAGCAGGGGGAAAACAAAACCTTCACCGTCCAACTTCGCAGGCACAGCCAGGCCCCTCTGTCTGACGGCACACGACGGCTTCCAAAGACATCCCTCCCAAGGGGACGAAGGGACACGCCAATGTCCCCAAGTCCTGCCACGGCGCAGCCCGCGAGCCACGGCGCCGTCATCTGTCTTCAGCCGGTGCCAGGCAGGCAGTAAATCTCTCCCATCTCTCAGTAAACATGTCACCTCCCCGAGCCTCCAACCATCACCTGACAGCAGCGCTGTCAGCAAGACAGATCCCCAGCTGCCTTGTTTACTGCACTGGTCCCTAAAGCCTCTTTTGGCTGGAAATGACTCAAAATGCACAGCGGGGCTTGGGGAAGGAGCTGGGAACCTGGAATCGGGATCCCCAGCAGGATCAGAAAAGCTCAACCACACCCCCCACGAGCTGCCCCCCACCCACAGCAGCCCCCCAAGCTCTTACTGGTGCATTTCTTGATGCTGCTGCCCTTCCTGAGCGCGTGCCGGCTCAGCTTGCAGTGGAAATTCTCCTCCCAGAACTCGGCAAACCAGATGTTCCTGCGGTTGTTGTCCAGCGTCCTGCTGGAGAAGTAGCGGTCGAAACCTGCCCGGGGAGAAAGTGGATGGAAGGGATAAATCCTGAGGATGCAGCACTCATTCCCAAATTCCCCAGGCAGAGGGGAAGGGAGCTGTTGTGAGCGATGGGGACACACCAGAGTGTGGTGGGATTGTGCCCAAAGTGTCACTTGTGCAGAGATGCGAGTGGCAAATCCACTCAGGGAAGATCCTCTGCAAAGCAGAGACTTTCTGAGACTTGGAGAGCAACGGGAAATGCCTTTCTAGGCACACTGGTGATAGAGGGCGAGCAGGGAAAACATGGCACGTGGAAAATAAGGAGGCGATTGGTGGGCAAGGTCTTTAAAGTCCCTTCCAACCCAAAGGATGGTGATTCCACAGTGGTGTCACAGCAAAAACCTGCAGTTCAGGAGGGCAGTCTCAGGGGACACGTGGAGCGCAGCCCATACCTCTGACCGAGACCCGCTTGGGCAGGATGGTGACAGAGCCCTCGGCCACCTCCTCCAGGTGCAGGACCGGGGCGATTTTGGAGCCCCAGCTGTCCGAGCCCATCCAGATGAAGTGCCCGGTCTGGTTCGCCCTCTTGGCCGCCTCCAGCACCCTTCTGTGGAAAGAAGCAGCAGAGGCTGGGCCACCAACTCCTTGTCTGGCCCCAGGGCAGCGGGGATGCTGGCACAGTGCTGGTGGCATCTCCTGCTCCAGGCACAAGTTTAGCACCAGGCACAGCCCGGTGTACATGGACACACAAAATCCAGCGGTGCCACTCAATTCCTGCACCCTCTGTCCTCCCAGCCTGGGCACACAGGCTGCTTCTCCCACTCCATCTGCATATTTGCTGACTGGTAATTGAATTTCCCCTTAATTACCCAACATTAAGAAAGAAAAAAAATAAAGAATCAGGTTATGCCACAGCAGGCAGGGAAAGGAGCAGCATGGAGAGTGCGTGCTCCAGCATGGCCAGCCCTGAGAGAGGAGCAGCCAGTGCTGCCAGCGCCCAGCATGGAGCTAAACTGGGCTCAGCTGGGCTCAACTGGGCAGCTGAGCAGCAGCTGGGAGCAGAGATGCCATCGGTCCTGCTGAGCATCCCTCCTGGTGCCAGACACTCAGACATGCCTGCGCACTCCGCCAGTGCCAGCCAGGCCAGAAAGTCGGTGGGAGGATGGGAGCAGAGCGTTCCTGGATCTGACCCCACAGGCTCTGTCTCTCGGGGCTCACTGTCCCCTCGGGGGCTCCTGTGGGTCCCCAGCCATGTGGGAGCAGGACCCATGGCAGCTCCATCTCCCCGTGCAGAGCCAAGGCAGGTTGTGACTCAGCCCCCGCGTCGGAGCGGATCATTTCAAGTCCAGATGGTGTTTGAAATGTGTAATAAGGAAAAAAAACCCCACAGAGATCCAGCAGAGTGCAGACGAGATGGGAAGAGGCAGGCGTGCAGTGGGAGCCGAGCAGGCTGCTCCGAGCTCACCCCAGGCTGCCCTGGGCTCATCCCTCCCCAGGACAGTCACAGCCCGTGTCACACTCTGTGACAGCAGCACCTCCAGCTGCCCCTGCTCCCTGTGTGGGGCAAGATCTCCCCATGGCAAGCCCAGGAAATTCTCATGGGATCAGTGATTGACACCCGAACTGAGCCAGGCAAGAATTCCAGCTACAACCTTCCCAGTCTGTCCTTCCCATCTTCCAGGCTGCACAATGCAGGATCAGGATCATGGAGAACCCCACTCCTGGGCTAAAGGAGGCTGCAGAACCCCCTGCCCAGAGCTGCAATCCCATCTGGATGCTTCCAGAGCCCTGGTAACAGGACCTGCCATTTATCCTTCAAGGTAAATCCCTTTTCCCTCTCACCCCCACCCGATGTCAGCTCCGCAGACATTTCTATTAAGGAAGGAAAAAAGGAACCGGGAGAGTTTGCACATCTGATGTAAACTGATTTAAACTTGCAGTTTACCCACATTTACATAATGTTTGCTGATTAATAAATTAGACACTTAGGAAATCAGGGGTAGCTCCATGTGAATCATTCTGCTCCATAAACAACGGAGCCACAGCCTCCGCCTCGCCTGCAGAGCAGCTCATCACCCTCGAGTGCGGCCACGTCCCCAGCCCTGCTGGGCACAGAGTGCTGGGAAGGTCCCCAAAACGCCCCTGAAAGGTCCCCTAGATCTGCTCCTCTGCCACGCTGGGGCTGCTCTGCAAAGCAGAGCCAGTGCCTGGGTCCTGCCCTGGCCAGCTGGGAGCAGCCCCTGCCTGGTGTGAAGCAGCAGCTCACGATATCCAGGGCTGCCAAAACCCACGGGAAGTGGGATTTCCCTCCGTGGGCTCTGTGTGGCTGTGGTTGGATGGCAGCCACTTGCCAGGTGGCCGCTCTGAGTGGGTCCCCAGTGCAGACATTCCCTGCCACGCCACACAGAGCATCCTCTCCCCACCGCAGACACATCCCAGTGCATCCCAGTGCATCCCTGCCCAGACCCCCCCTCCACACCTGATGTCGTCCTCGTTGGCAAAGATGATGACGGCGCGGGCGTGGGAGGTCTCCAGGAGCCGGCGGATGATCTTGTCAAACTCCCCCGGCTTGGGCTCCCTCGGGATCTTCACGGACTGGGCCACGCAGACCCCGCCTGTGGCAGAGAGAGCCCTGGCACTGAGGCACCCCACGAGTCCCTGTCCCCTGCGGGTGGCCCTTCTCACAGGGCTCCTCAGCCCAACAGGCCGAGCTGGGTCTCTCCAGCACTCCCACCGAGGGGCTGAGCACTTCACCATCTCCTCAGGCCAGACCTCCTGGCCACCACCCAGCCCCTGGGACAGCTCCCCCAGCCCTCCCCTTACCCCTCCTCTCCCAGGTCACTGCCTTCACCCCTCCTCCTCCCCCAGCTCAGCCCTTCTGCACCACATTCCCTCCCACCCTGCATCTCCACAGCTTCTCTCTGCCTCCCACCCGCTCCTCCTGTCACCTTCAACCACCACCACATCACACTCCAAATGTCCCCAGGACAGACACACAGTCCATCCCAGCAGCTCACTGAGGATTTTCCAGCCAGTTCCAAGCAGCAGCCCCTCCCCAGCCCTGGATTTGCAAAGGGTTCTGCACAAGGAATGGTCAAATTCCAGCAGAACCATCCCATGAAAGAGCAGACAAACCCTTCACTGCCGAGCAGCCAGGCCCTGCAGAGGGGCTTGTTCCCATCCCTATGGCACTGGCCAAGTTCCAGACCAGCTTTCCGAGGAGCTATTGCAAAAGCAGGTAATTAAAATTAAAAGAGACAATTGGAAGAGCCCCCACATTTTACTGCTGGGCTCCCAACCTCCAGCTCCAAAAAACCAGAGCCCTCCTGCTCCTGCTTTTCTGCAGATGCCAATAAAGAGAGAGATGGGAGAGAGAATTAAACATTGTGGGACCTTCTGGATGTAACTGATGGTCTCAATTTGCATAGTAAATGACATGGCTGATGCCTCCTGCCACTAACAGAGTGCAGCTTAAGCAAAGGTCAGCGTAATTACCACCCAGGGCTGGGAGAGACTCCCAGAGCACGGCCCTGGAGAGGAGCAGGACAGGACAGGCTCCAGGAGACTTCACTCCCTACTAGGGCTGCAGGAAAACTGGGAAAATTTGTCCCCTTGCAGCCAAAACCCAAGAGAAGAGCAATGTGCTGGGTGCTGAGCTGGCAGGGAGAGCTGCAGGGATGGGGCACAGCATCCCCACCCTGTACCCACTGGTCAGGGCTTTCCAGGGGTTTTCTGGAGGTTTTGTTTTCCTGTGGTAAGAAATTGGGCCAATTTGCTGCTTGTTTCCCATATGGGGAGCCAGATGGATGGAGAGGAGGGAGTTGGATAAACAGACAGATCAGCCAGGCGAGGCGGGCAGCAGCCGGCAGCGCCAGCAGCGCAGGAATGTCCCAGCCTGGGGACACTCACCCTGGCCACCACAGAGCCCCCAGCCAGGCCACGGTGTCACAGCACACTGCCAGGGGCCACCATGCAACTTAATTACAGTTTCCATGGCAATCAATGGAGAAAATCCAACAAAAGCAGCAGTTTGCAAACACTGAGAGCCTTCCAAAGAGCCCTGGCACTGCCAGGCGGGAGCTCACACACGCGAGTGGCAGCTGGGGGCTGGCACGGGCACACACCTGAGTGCCACCAGCCACTCGTGCTGGGGAACATCTCCCTGCTCAGGTGGCAGAGGAGATGGGCCCATAATAAACAAGTGGTTAAATCAGTGGCAGTTCAGAAATAACCATGATGTTACCCGGCTGCTTCGTTAAATCAAACTAACGAGGAACACAGCTCCTCCAGGTGACAGCCTGCAGGGCTAAGGAGTCCCTGCTTCCCACAGCAGATGCTGACAATGTTTTTATCTTCTTAATTAATGAAAACGTAATCACCAACAGCAAGAAGTCCAGGGTGTCAGGGGGGCAGTGGCTGTGTGGTTTGGGAAGGGGATTTGCCAAGTAATGCTCCCATTGTCTTTGAATTAAAATCCATTTAAAACACTCCTCTGAAGCCAGAAACCAAAGTGAGGAGGTGGCAGCGATGGTGAGGAGGTGACCACTCTCTACCCCAGCAGGATGGCACAGCACTGCTCCCTGACTTGGGACAAGGTGTGACTCTGGGAGAAGGCAGCAGGCGAGGCAGGGGGACCCCTCTCCTCTTCCTCCAGCTTGGGAAAGGACCAAAGAGGAGCAGGAATATTGGGGATGGGGGGAACAGGCCCACAGCTCCCACAGGCAGCTGCTGGAGGCAGTTTGTGGCCAGGCAGTCGGAGGATGCTCAGAGGAGATACCACGAGTTTCATCACTGGTGCCTCAAGACTCGGGGCACTTGCAGCAAAAAGCAGCCTGGAAAACCCAGCCTGAGCCCACATCCAACCTCCCCTTCCAACGCTGCCGGTGCCATCCTCAGGCACGCGGCCGAATCCCTCCGAGGTCTCGGTGGGATCTCGCCTCCCCCGGGATGTTGTCAAACACGGGTCAGGGTTTAATCTCCACCATTATGGCTCAGTGGGAGCGCAGCCACTCCGGCTTCCCCTCTTGATTGCCGGTGCTTAATTAGCTCCTGGCTCAGGGGGTTCTGCCAGCGCTCCCTGCAGAGCTTGCAGCAGGCAGGGACCAGCCTAAGGGGGGAAAGCAGGGACTGGCAAATGATCACAGAAGAAGCCATCAGGGACAGAGATCTGCCTCCCCTCCTGCACGTGGTGAGACCACAAGGCTGAGGTCAAAGCTCCTGCCTCAAGATTTGGGAGTGGCTTTTTGGGGGCAACCTCCTGGTGCAGCCACCGCGAGTAATGAACCCGGCTGGAACCAGAAAGAGACAGCCAGGGATGTCACATGGGGATGAGCAAACACATCACAAATATACATCAGGCTCCTAACTAAAAATATGGAAAACGTAGTGAAGGATGAAACCGTAGAGGGGAGGGAACAGCAGTAAAACTGATCCAGGTATGTGACTAAGGAGTCCTGCGCTGGGCTAGGAATATTCCCCTCTTCACAGACCCAAGGTGTGGCACACACCAGCTCCATCACACAAATATCCATGCCAGCCCTCATGTCCAAGAGCTTGGAGAGAGCAGAGACCTCAGCGACGCAGAGCCAGAGGGTCCTGGGTGGGTCTGTCCGACCACCAAAGTGATGCCACAGGTCAGGGGCATGGGGGAATGCTGGACAGAGGGGCTGGAGGTGAGGACACCAGGGACACCCCAGTGCTGGCCCTGCCATGCAGTGGAAATCCAGCTGACAGCCACTGCCAGTGCAGGATGCTCTAGGGGAGTAGGATGAATGTTGGGAGCAGAATGCACTTAAAACACTTTAAAATGGCTGAAGAAAACCCATCCTTTTGCCATGCTAAAACCCAAAAAGCAGCTCTCTAGTGAATAAGGACTCTGCAGCCACCAGTGCAGCCACCAGCAACCACCAGGGGCCAACAGCACCATCGCCAGAGCGACCGCAAACATGGATAAAGATAAAAAGATAAATGAATAAAGATGTAACAGCCACCCAGGTCAGCCTGTTGTGGTAGCCCAGGGCCAGCCCCAGCTGCAAGAATATCCCATCTCCAGGGCGAGTTTCCTCCCTGCACGGCTGTCGGAGGTCGCTTCGTGCCTCGAGCAGAACCATTTTCCACTGCGCTGCGAAGCTTCAGCGCGAGGCTCTGCTAAAAATTGAAACTGAAGGTCAAGTTGATAATGCATCAGAAAGCAAACAGCTTGAGTGCGAGCTGCTAACGACAGCAATGAGCATTATTGCCTGATGGAAATAAAACCCGACTCTGAAGGCTCAGGCTTGGCATGAGAAATGAAGCAGAGCGCTTGTAGGGAGGAGAGCGGGCGCTGCTCACCCTGAGCCGGGTGGGTGAGGAACCCCCGGGCAGAGCCAGCGTGGGGGGCTGGAGATGGGGCTGGGGTTGTTCCTCTGGCATAAACACCCCCACGGGAATCTCCATCACTTGACTAAGAGCCAGCCAGAGCCTGGCACAGGCCAGATCCTCACTCAGCTGGCAGCGCTGCCCGTCCCCTCTGACAGGCCCCTGCAGCAGGGACAAATCACAGGGTCCTTTAGGCTGCTGGAGAAATGCAACTGAGAGCCAGGAATATCCCAGAGATCCTTCACCCCTTCCCAATGGATATGTGCTTGTGTTTGGTGCCTGCAGAGCCCTTTGCACAGGGGAAGACAGAGAGGTGAAGTGGGCAGAGCCTGGCTCTTCCTCCAGCCTGGCATTGCCACCACAGATGGCACAGCTTGAAGGGGTTTGAATTCATAAAATAAAGGGAAAAAAAATAAAAGAAAAAGCATGGTTTTGGTCCAGCCTCACCATTATTCATGGCTCTACTTCCATTGGCAAATCAGTGTGGCTGACACCCCACATTGCTCCCAAGGGAGATGCTCCAGGGAGCAGCTCAGAGCCCACCTGAGGCCTCAGAGACAGCTCCCACAAATCTCCACGTTCCTGCAGCGTGTCAGGGCTGCAGCATCACCACTGCCACTACACAGGCTGCCCTCACACTGCAGGCACCGTGGAAATCTGCTTTTTGATAACTAAATTATCACTAATGCACATAATCGCCAGGTTATGTGGATACCCAAATTACAGGACTGCCACAGCCCTGGATTAACACGTGGCTGCTCTGGCTCTGTGTGCACTCCTTTACTCTGCAATTACGCTGTGGGATCGTTAACATCTGGTTAGAGGAGCTTGAGGTAACCACAGGTATCTCAAAGGAGAAGAGCTCACGCTGCAGCAGGACCACCAGTCACAACCACCACTCTTTACTGGTGCTTAGTAGAGGAGAGTGGGTTTGAATCGTGCCTGTGCAGACCCTCGGCTGCCCCACAGATCCCCACCACGGATGGGGCAGCAGAGCATCCCCCAGCCCCTCCCCAAACCTGCCAGAAGCTGTCACACACACCCAGCACAGCCCCTTTGCACCTGCAGCTCCACACATCCCCTGCAGCCGCCGCTCCGGAGCATCCCCACACGCTGCTCCTCGAGAAGGCACAGCCCCGTGAAAAATACCCCACTTTTCAAGGGAAAATCCTGAAGAGCAGCTCCCAAGTTGGATCCCCAGATGGGTTCCTCTGCATACTAAAAGCACAGCCAGCTCCAGTGCCAGGGATGGAATTAACGCTGCTCCTATTTATAGGGCTTTGATTAGGAGCTCGTCACCTCGAAGTTTTTATTCCCTTTATCCATTTATAAGGCCATAACGCAGTTTGACTGGCTCCGGATAGGCCGGTGTCCCACCGACTTTGCCAGAACCTAATGTGCCATTCAGACACACTTAAGCCTGTAATAAGCAGCAGCCTGTGCCCTGCAGGGGTTTAACTGACTCAAAAAACATCCTTTAGCTCCCGTCCCACCCCATGCTGGGGGGCTGAGGTGATGCCAGAGCCAGGAGGGACCCCAGTGCTGTGCCAGCCCCTCCCTGGGTCCTGGCACAGCTCCGAATTTGTGGTAGCAGCACCCACAGCAGCGATTCCCAGGGCTCCTCGCTCATCCTGGGGGTGATGTTCAGGTCCCCACAAGCTCCTGCGCTGCTCCCAAGGCTGCTAATCCCCTCTAAGCATCCCAGAGCTCCCGTCAGCAAAACGCTTTCTGCCTCCAGACAAATCCTCCCAAAGAGTTTTGCTGAGCACGGACTTTCCGCCTGTCCAAAGCCCATAGACAAATTAAAGCACCTGCCCTGGGGGATAATTCCACTAAAACTGGGTGCAGCTCGTGGTGGTGCCAACTTGACTTTCTGTTAAAAGCTGGGAGTATTTGTAAAAGTCTTGTCTTCTGGAAGGAGCCCAGCGCTGTGGCTCAGGTGCAGAGGGAGGGGTGAGAGCAGCTCAGTGGAGCTGGGGAGCAAGGAGTGGGATCTCGAGATGCTTCCCAAAAGCAGCCTGCCCCGCAGCGTGGAGGCAGCCCAGGACTGCTGGAAAACCTGCACCATTGTTTGGGCAGCCCCAAAACCCGCGCTGCACCGAGGCCACCCCCCAAAATACATCATCCACCCCAGCTCAGCCTAAGGAGTCCAACCAGACACTTCCCTCCATGCCATCCTTATCTCCTCCTCTCTCAGCTGCTCCCATCCCAGGAGAGATCCACTCACCATCCTCCCTGGACTTCTGGATGAAGGCCTCCACGCCGCTTTCACCGTAGCTGCCCTCGGAGGCCAAGGTGGAGACGTAATTCCACTTGAGGGCTTTGACAATGTCCACCATGGCCTGGGCCTGGTAGGTGTCCGAGGGGACCACGCGGGAGAAGAAGTCGTAGCGGCTGTTGTCGCTCAGGTCTGGCGCCGTGGAGGCATAGCTGATCTGGGGGATCTGGGATGCAGGAGGGAAAGGCGCAGAAGAATCAGGGGAAGGAGGTGATGATCTCCACCCCACAGCCACGCCCGTGATCCCAACGCCTTGCTTTGGAGCAGAGGGAGGTGGGAACTGAGGATGAGCATGGGGTAGGTGGAGCATGTGCCACCATCAGGTGCTCCAGGGGGCATCGGGGCTTGGGGACCACCTGCAGCTCAGGAACACCCAGCAGGACCCCAAAACGGGTTCTAGAAAATCCAGTGTGGGAGAAACCAAAGGAAAAAAAAACGTAATTCTGCCCTGGCCAGCACTGCCAGGGTCTCCCTTTGTTTTTTTGGCTTCTTCCCCAGGAAGGACAGATCCAACCCATCCTGCCCACCCAGCCCTAAAAAAACCCCTTAAATTAACCAGAGCCACCACACCTCTCCTGGCACACTGGAATGATTTAGCACCGCGGGACCAGGCAATGTTTAACACGCAGCACTTTCCATCTCCAAAACACACCACACATCCTCATTTATCTTCAAGATGGAAAAGGCTTATTAAATCATCAAGCCCAGGTTCTCCCCACCAGCTGTGGGAATCCGAGGTGCTGCAATAAGCCCCAGCCACCTTGCTGGGAGCCCAGCCGGGAGCTGCAGCCCACGGATGAGGTGTGCGCCAGGGCTGGGTGTCCCAACCCTCCTGGCCCCACTCCGTACTCCTCCAGTCCTGCATCTCCCAGTTCCTCCTTTGTTTCTCTGTGATTTCCCCTCTCCCACTCCTGCCTCTCTCTATTAAATGCGATTCTGGTGTTATAAACCCACGACTCCACCTGAATGCTAAAAGGCCCCTGGAAAGGAGCAGCCACCCTTCCACCTGCCTGCGAAATCGGAGATGAAAAAAGGGAGAGATGGAGCAGGGGTGGGAGAGGGAGAGGAAGGAATCTTTATCAAGGCACAAATAGGATTACTCCCTGTGACAATCTGCTTTGTGCTCCGTTCCGAGGGGCTCTGATCTGCTCGTTGGGGATCTCTGACTGGAGCCAGTGCGTGAGACTCCATTAAAATTCTGCTCAGCAGGTGAGGCGCTCGCCTGGCAATCGCTCATCCCTGGGGGAGCAGGGGGGCTGCTCCCAGCACAACCCCTCCCCTTCCCTGCAGGATGGACACGGGCTCGGGATGGGGGCAGTGCCCACAGCGTGCCCACGAGGGCACTGGCAGCAGCAGTGCCCACGTCAAAGGCGATCTGGGGGCAAGGATGCACCCCTGCCCTTCCAGAGGGTCCCTTCCCAATGATTTTTCCCCCTGCTGAGTGTTTTAGTTTCACCTCTTCCAGACATCCCAGCTATTCCCCATGCCACTGCCATCCCACCCAAGCTCCAACAGCCTGGGATTAACCCCTGGCCTGCCCATCCTGCTCCAGCCTCAGCTGGAAAACAAAGCCCAGAAAATACCTGTTGATCCAAAGGCTATGGACTGAAGCTGTATCTTAATAAACAAAAGGAAAGGGCTTTTTTCTCTCGCTCCTCTGCCTTGGATGAAAGTGAAAATAAAATACCGGTTCCCAAATGACCATTTCATAGATTTCTTCTGCCTTTTCCCCCCTCTGCCTTTTTGATAGCCCAACTCCTGGCACCAGCTATTTTCTCAGATAAAAGACAAAAGTCCTTTTAGATACATAAAAGCAAAATGTAGGCAGGGAATTCAATGTTCTTAGAAAGAAGGATGCAGTGGGAAGAAGGAGCTGGAAACATCTCTCAGCTGCAAATTTGCTGCACTGGTGGTCCCTTGTCTGGCTCATCTCCAGCCTGGGACAAACATTGTGTTGAGGAAATTAGTAGCACCAGCTCTCCTGCACCCCAAGAATTCCTTGTCCCACGAAGAGTAGAGGATAAAACCTCCTTCCTTCTCTTGTTTTGAATCAAAAACCATCACCCAGAAGCATCCTGAGCCCGGAGAAACATCCCTTGGGGTAAGAGGGACGGTGGGACGGTGGGGCTGGAGATGTCATTCTGCTTCTCCAGGGTCAATGGATTGGTGTGACTGACCTCCAATGCCCTGGGAAAGCTGCATTTGGTACCCTCCATCATCACCCACCATTAACACAGCTCAGGAGCTGCTGTGGTGTTTTCTCCACCAGCGGGAAACAGAATCCCCCCAGGCTGGAAAGAATTAGGCAAAGGTGGTGATTTCAGCACATCCCAGCTCAGGCTTAAACAATTGATACCAATATCAGCCTAAGCAGGCAGGAAGGAAGAACCAAAAACCAACCAAAACCACTGCAGAGCCAGAGCTGAGCACACTGGTCAGGAGCACCCCACAAGCAGAGGCTCCTGCACCAACCCCCCCATGCCAGAAACAGGGTCAGGAGCAGCTAATTCCCTCCCCATAATTATTAATTTCATGCATATCTTATGCAAAGCTCTGGTTTGCCGACAAGATGGAATTGATTTAATTAGAATTTCCATCATCGAGCCATTTGGATGGCAGCTTTTAATTAGGGAGAGCGTAAAGCACCGCAGGGGCTGGGGCAGGGAGGGGCTGAGCGGGGCTCAGTGCCAGGACAGAACCAGCTGCAGCCCCATCCTGGTGCCCATCCCCTGGGCACGGGGTCAGGCCCAGGATGCAGCCCTTGGCACCTCCCCGGAGAGGGAAACGGCAGAACTAAAATTCCGGGAAGCACAGCAGGCACAGGAGGATGCTGTTCCTGATCCCTGCCAGACCTGCCACCACCCGTACCACCCCTCCTCCACAAGCCGTGCCCAGGGACCCCTCAGGGCTGGGGGCAGCCCAGGGGAGCCAGGCAGCTGCAATTTGTTTCAGTAAGCCCAGTGAAGAGCAAGGAAATGAAGTGGCAGCAGCGGGCGATTAATCAGAGCGTCCCCGGCCGCTGCCACCTTCCTGCTCACTCAGTGAAGGTTGTTCACCTGCTAAGCGGGGAAGCGTGTCCTGAATCGCTCCAGCCCACTGCCCCCACAGCTTCAGGGCACCCTGACACGAGCCAGGGGGCTCAGCACCGCCAGGAGGGGCTCAGAGCCGGGGGCTGACCCGGCTCTGCGCCTGCCAGCCCCGGGCAGCGCAGCCTGGGGGAGCTGCAGGTGCCGAGTGCCCGGCTGCAGCGCCGTCCTCAGGTGAATTATTCATGCTGCTCAAGAGCCCTGCGCTGCAGAGAGCGCCTGCACCCGCTCCACGGAGAGGAAACAGCCACCTCCAAGTGCCTGGCACGTGTCAAACCCATCCTCTCTGGCTGCTCACCCCACGCTGGGCGCCTGGGCTCCACCTTGTCACAGCTCTTTCTGGACTGGAACGAAAAATGCACCTCAGATCCCTTTCAGGGGGTTGCATTTGCAGGAGAAGGGCTTGGTTTGCTTGACAGCATCACCACTGTGGTGGTTCAGGAGGCTGTGGGTAGAGCTGGGGCTGGAGAGGCAGCAGCAAGGGGTGGGAAGGAGCTGGAAGGTGCCAGAGCGCTCTGGCAGAGATGCCAGGGAGATGCTATCGCACGGATTTGGGGAAAGGATTTTCTGCAGGCAGAGCGACGAGGAGTGATGAAACCGGCTTGGACAGGGGATGCCGCATCTGCAAGTTGTTCCACTGATGTACAGCTTTAATTAGGAGGCGGCAGCTAACGAAGGACCCGTTATTTATTTATGTGGTGCAGGAGTGACAAAAGCCCTGGCAGGGAGGAGCAAGGCCGGCCTAGAGGGGAGGGCTGAGGGGTGTGCAGGCGATGGAGCAGGGACACAGGAGGGAGTGTGGGATGGAACAAGGGGACCACAGCAGGGAGAGCATCATTTCAAAACAGGAACAGCCACCTGCAGGGTGCTCATGGCCACAGGAGAGAAGGGGAAAGCTGGGGGGCTGCTCTGCTGGACTTGTGTGACCTCCTCACCTTGGTGGACTCTGATTCACTCTTTGCTGCTTGCTGGATATCCTGGAGGCCTCCCAAATGTGCTGGAGGCCTCCCCAAGAACCACCTGAGCACTCCAGAAACCAGAGCACTCAGGGGGAACTTGGAGCACCCTGCAGGGAGGGTCCCCTTTTCCAGCTCCCAGCACTTTCTGCCAACGTCCCCATGCTGGGGGAGCACTGAGGGGGACAGGAGGGACACAGCAACACGGGGCCAAGCAGGAGCAGAGCTCCAGCAAGTGCCATGCCCCAGGGAAGGGGCAGAGGCAGCTGCCTGTGCCCGAGGCAGCCAGCGCTTTGCTGAACCTCGGAGCAGAGTCACCCACGCTTAAAGGTCAGCAGCAGCGTGAAATGGAAGTCGCCTTATTCTCATTTTAAGCATGCCCCTGCCATAAAAGAAGTGTTTGAATAACAAAGAGCAGCAGCAGCACTCGGGTCATGGCGGGGGAAGAGCCTGCAGAGCCCCCAAACCCCCAGGAATGCTGCAGGAATTGGCTGTGCCCAGACATGACCCCAGGGCCGTGGGAATGGTGTCCCTGTGCTGGGACCACTGAGGAGGGCACCACCCCCACACTGGGACTCACTGCTGTCTAGGAAAGGCTGAGATTTTACTTATTCTCCTCTCCCAAGGGGTTTTGAGGTCTCCATCCTCTACCTGCTCATCCCCCCATTTGTATTTCTCCCTGCCCCACTGGGCTGGGATCAGCTCTGGATTAAAGTTCCTGGGGCTCAGGATGCACCAGCAGCAGCACCTGTGCCTGGCTGCTCAGCTGGGGCAGGGCTGAACCTGAGCTCAGTGACATCCTTCTGAACAGGTCACAGCTCTTTGCCCAAGGGCCAAAACTGGAGAAGAGTGGGGGAAAAAAAAAACCAAAATAACCTAGAAAGACTTCAGTTACCCCCGACTATTCTGACTGTCACTCTCCTGCCTCCTTCCCCACTGCCAGCCTCCCTCCTCCTCTCCAGAACAAGTATTCAATCTTTTTTGTCTTGGCAAATAGCTTTTAAGTTCCTCCCACTCCCTCTAATTTATATTATTTTAATTATTGAATAGCCCTCTCACTCGTCGCCTGGAACATTAACACGTTTTTTAAAAAAAAATGAGACCCAGAAAAATCAAACTCCATCAGCAATCTGGTTCTTCCGTCCTCGCTAACAGCTTCCAGCCCTCCCAGGAGGGGACCTGGCTCAGCACGCTGGGCTGGCAGAGGAGGGGAAACAGCACCAATCCTGCAGAACAGAGGGGTTTCAGGGTGCTGGGAGGAGGCCAAGATGGGATTGGGGCCCCCCTTGCCACTGAAGGTGTAGAATATTTACATTTCTCCCTCATTTCTGCAGAGGGACCCAGGGATGTGGTTGTGGATAAATAAATGTACAGTAAAGGGGAAAGGAATTATCAACTCCTTGGCATTCCTGCGGCTGGCACAGAGCAGGAGGAAGAGCCCTGCTCATCCCACCACAGCCTGAGCACCTCTGGGGTTGGTGGCACAGGACAAGCATCCCCAGCCTGGCTGATGTCACCTTGGACTGGAGCAGAGCAGCCCCAGCTGTCCCCTGCCATCAGCCATCGCTGCCTCCAGCCCTCTGGCTCAGGTGGGATTTACATTTTGGGGTATAACCCCTGAAGGAGCATCCCCCAGAACCAAACGCACCCTCAGCCCACCTCCCATCCAGCACCACGAATCCGGGGGAGATGAGACAAAAACCCTCCTGCTCCGAGTGTCGTCAGCGGAGAGGGATGGAGGAAGGGATCCCCGGGGACCTGGGGGAGGCAGGAGAAGCATTTTAACAGCACCAGCTCTGCCTCCCCCCAGCTGTGCAGGAAGAGGCACACAGGAGAAACACTGCCAGAGCACCGGCGGGGGTTTTGCCGAGGGGTTCTCCTCACCTGGCCAAGCCCTACCTTGAAGAGCCGCAGGATGTTGGCCACCATGATGGACACGGAGCTGCCCGAGGCGCCGATGACGCCGACCACCCGCTCCGGCTTGGTGATGATGGGGGGTCCCCCGCTGACGCAGCGCACCTCGGTGCTGTCCTTCTCGATGAGGGCCTGCACGAAGGTCAGCGACTGCTCCAGGGCGTGCGTGTCCCGCGAGCACGTGTCCAGGATGCGCGCGCCCAGCGTGATGTTGGGCAGCAGGTCGGGGTCGTTGTTGATGCGGTCCAGGGCGAAGAGCATGGCCTCCAGGCGATGGATGCCCTTCTCCTTCTTCAGCTCGCCGCAGGCTTTGCCCTCGGCGCCCCGGCCGTGCACGGGGAAGAGCCCCCCGAGCGTGATGTCGCCGTCGATGCGGATGGAGTTCATGTGCGGGTAGCCCTGGCCTTTGGGCTTGGCAGCACCCCCGGGCGCCCACCCCCAGCTCCAGGCACTCAGGAAGAGGCAGAAGGACAAACGCTCCATGCAGAAGTGAGCCCCGCTCATCGCCAAGGCCGTGCTGGGGCAGAGCTCGGGCCGGGAACGCGGCGCTCAGGGGGCCGGGCCGGGCCGGGCGGGCGGCATGGCTCCGGAGGGATCCCGCCGCGGCTCCGTCAGCGGCTCCCGGAGCTGCCGCCGGCCCCGGGGCAGCGGCGGGAGGTTGGGATGCAGGAGGGTGCCGAGGTCTGCATGGCTACGCCAGAGAGGAGAGACAGCAGCAGAGACGCGAGCCCACGCAAAGCTTCGGGTCCTTCCTCCGGGAACCTTGGAGGGACGGGGAAAAGGGGAGAGAGAAAATTAGGCAGGAGCAGGAAGAGGACATGGTGGAAATAAGTACTAAGGTTATTGCAAAAAATAGATTTGGGATTCACTGGGTCTTTGATTCATGGCAGGGGTTTGGGCTCAGCCCAAATTGCATCCAGGCAGAGGGGCTGGTCAGGGCCTCGGAGACACTGCCCACAGGTCAGTGACCAGCTCAGAGGGGGCCCTGAGACCCTGCCCCAACCTGTCCCTTCTTGAGGGAACTGAGAGGGTGGGACAAGTCCCAAGACAGTGTCGAAAGTGGGTAAACCCCACACACACCCCCAGCCTGGTCCCTGCCTATCCTAAAACACCCCTACTTTTTCCCAGCAGATTTTTCAGTCCCCTTCCACAAGCCCACATGTATGGAGCCCCACAAACCGAGGTCTGCATCCTCAGCCAAAACCCAGCGTTCCCTATCCGAGTCACAGCACAGAGCACTGCGCTCCTACCGCTCTCCCTTCAGGCCACTGATTCCTGAACCAGCAGCTGCTTCCATTATCGACGGCTTCCAGCAGCTGATATCGACAGCACCTGAGCTGCCCCCACCCCAGCAGCACAGCCCCTGCCTCAGTTTCCCCCCGAGGCAGGCTCGCCTTGCTGCCCATCCCCGCCGTGGTCTCCCAGCAGCCGCTGATGGATGCTGAGGGCAGTGCATGATTAATGCAGGCACCAAAAGCAGCGAGGAGCCGAGCAGGCAAACGCATTCCCCAGGCAGGACGAGCACACAGTGAGACCAAGGAAACAGCTTAAATTAATCTCAGCCCAAGCCCAGAGCCGGCACCCAAGCCCACGGCCGCTGGACAGAGTCTCACCAGCCCCAAGGGTGCTCCTGCAGCCATCCCAGCCAGGAGGACCCTGGCTTCAACTCACCTCCATAAATTATGCACCTCCCCGCCCGCCGCAGCCGCTTGAAGGCCCATCTCCAAAGCGATTCTGACAGCCGGGGCTTTTAAGGAGCCAGAATTACCCGGTGCCCAGCTCTGTGCTTCCAAAGGCAGGAGGTTGGGAATGCTGCAGCAAAACCCCCGCCCCAGCCTGCTGGGAGAGCCCCTGGGAGCTCAGCCCTGCTCAGATGGGGGTCAGGGACAGCGATCAGGCCCCTGCATGGTGCTGGCCCCTCTGCAAGGACCACCCCACGCATCACCAGCGGGCACGGAGCAGGGGAACGTGGCTCCTGCACAGCCTGGGAGCGGGTCAGGCTCTGCCCATGCTGGGGAGGAGGAGGATGGGGAGATGAAGGATGCTCAGACACCACAGCCGCCTTCAGAGCCCCGCACCAGCCAAAAGCAGGTCGCCTCTCCCACCCTCATCTCTGGGGCTGCAACATTTCTGCCCATCAAAGGTGGGATGCTCACACCATGGACCGGCTCCCAGGGAAACCCTCAGAGCCCACGGCAGCTCCCGCAGAGCTGGCAGTGCCCCCAGAGCCCACTGCCTTTCCCTTTCTTCTTTTAAGCTTTTTCCCTCTCTGTTCTCTCCCCTTTGTGGCTCCTTTGATCATATAATCTGAACGAACTGAAGGTAAAAATATCACGGCAGGCAAGAAGAAAGCACAAATAATGGGGAGAGGAGGAGGGAGCTGGTTCGGATCCCTCACGGAATCATCGGGGGAGATGGAAGCCCTGCTGCAAACGGCCCAGGAAGGGGTGGCAGATGAGCACCCCTGTCCCCTCCACCTGCCCCCAGCAGCTCCTCAGCCACACACAGGTCACTGCTTCCACACAGCCCAGACCTTGGTTCCACCATGCCTCAGCCTCCCCAAAGCAGCTGCTCCACCAGGGGCACATCTGGAGGGAGGTGCACATCTGGAGGAAGACACCTGCCTACAGCAGGTGCTCACGGAGCAGGGAACAGCCTTACCCACACACACCAGGCACTGAAGGGGCCACAGCTGCCCTCCTGCCCCTTCTGCACAGCTCCACAGGGGCACCCCGAGGACGGCAGTAACGGGGTGGCATCATCACTCAGCAAGGTGCTTACCCCAGCCCCGAAGGAAGGAGCAATTCTGCTTTCTCCTACTTCCACCAGCACAGCATCGGTGAGGACAGAGCCTTCCCATCGCCCTCATCCCGGCTGTGCCGCAGCCCGACCCGCATCTGGGAGGTGGCACAACCAAACCGAGATCTCCAGGGCCGGGGCGTGGGTCATCCCCTGCCCGAGCCAGGGTGGGCTGGGCAGTGCCAGGGCGGAGGGAGCCGGGGCTGAGCCCCGGGGCAGGCAGAGCCCCGCGGGTGCCGGGACCCCGGACACGGGGCCGAGCAGCACGGTGGCATCCTGCTCCCCTCTAGTGGTGGCCAGCGGGCCACCGGCATCGCCAGCCACGGAGGGCCCTGGAAGGAACAGGAGAGAGCTCAGCTGGGCAGGCGAGCCCCTCTTGGGCGAGTGAAAAGTGTCCCTGCCCATTTCAAGGGCTGGAACTGGATGAGCGTTAAGGTCCCTTCCAAGCCGAACCATTCTGTGATTCCATTAAATCAAACTCTGATTAAAAATTCCCCCACATCACAGAGATCTGCTGCAAAACCCTCTCCAGTGCCCAGAGGAGCAACGGGCCACCCCGGGCATCACCTCTGCGGCTCCTTCCCGCAGCTCCTCCCGCACGTCCCCGCAAGCACTGCCCGGGCTGGACTGTGGTGGACACACTCCGGGCAGACCCCTCTCTGAGCAGACCCCACTCCCCAGAGCTCTGCCTGCAGCAGGATCCATCATCTCCCATTTCATAGCCAGAGCGTTTTCTGGGGCTCATCAAACCCAGCAGGAGCTGAGCTGGTCACAGCCCAGGAGATGCAGCAATAATCAGCCAGCACTCACCTGCACCCATCCCCAGCTGCCAAAGAGCCCAGCTCCACCAGCACCAGAGACTCCAGCCCACCCTGGCACAGGGAGGGCTGTGCCAGTTAAAGCCACACTGGTTCCTACCAGCTCCACAGCATCTTTTTGAAAATCAAGGCTATTTCTTTCCCCACCTGCTCTTCCTCCAGCAAGCAGGGCCAGCCAGCAGGCAGCACAATATCCCAATTAGTGTACACTCACTCTTCCCGCTTGCAAGCAGCTACAGGGTACTTCGCTTGGCTCCTGGTCTTTTTAATTGCAAAAGCTCCATGAAGTAGAGCAGAATTGAGACGTGGACAGAGGGAGGGGATGCCCTCTGTTAAGTTCTCTCCCGACAGACAAAACCTTAAGTATTCAGGTCTAGCAACCCGGCGTTGGCTCAGAGAAGCAAGGCCACGGCTCAGCAGGCAGCAGTGAGCACAGACCCCGGACTGTGCCATCCAAACCCTCTCAGTGAGCTCCAAAAAACAGCCCCTGCCCAGCAACCCCTCCAACGATGCATGAACTGACAGCACAACGCTCACACAAGCCCAAGCCCATTGCCAAGGGGCCAACTCATCCTCTCTGCAACCAGGTCCTGCCAGCACCCGGCTCAGAGCCCCACGGTGGGGAAAACTTGGGTTCGACCACCCACCTCAGAGCCTCGGAGCATCTCCTGGAGGATGCTGAAGTCCAACCAAAAGTGCTCCCGTAGGGCGCAGATGAGATCCAGGGAATATTCCTCACACCATATTTATATACATCCTTAACTGCAGCAAGCCCTTTTCCTTCCTCCTCCCTCCCGCTGCCAAGCAGGTCAGGGCTAATCCCTGACTTTGAAGGATGGGATGGCGCGGCGGGGCGGGGGGAAGGCGAGCAGGATCCAGCCCCGGAGCAAGCGGAGAGAGAAGAGCAGCTCACCTTGCGGGCAGGCGGCGCGAGGCGTCCGCGGGCAGCCGGCGGGAGGGAAGGAGCCGCCGCCGCTCCCCGCTCCCGCCACGTGCAGCAGAATCCCGCAATTAATTTTTTATTGCCATCTGCAATTTGGGACGGTGCTGGCTCCGAGGGAGAGCGCGGCCTGACTGCCGGAGCCCGGCAGCGCCCGCGGCAGCGCGCGGTGTCCCCGCTCCCCATCACACCCACGCCCCGACACTGCGGTCTGGCGGTGCCAGCCCCTGCCCACACCCCCCTGGCGGTGACTCCAGAGACCCCCATCCTGAGCCGGGCTCGGTGCGGGGCCATCCAGGGAGCTGCAGGGAGGAAAACCCTCCGTGAGACGCAGCGCCCGGGAGGAAGAGCCGGTGCCCGGGGAGGGCGGCGGGCGCGGGTTCACGGATGTTATAATTAGGACCTGCCACTTCTTCAAGCCGTTGCCTTTCTGGGAAGAGCTGGAAGGGGGTGGCTGAGCTGACAAATCCATCCTCCTCCTGCCTGATGCCAAAGTTGAAGCACGTGATGCTCTTTTTCAGGGAGCCGTTAGGCTCCTCCGCAGGGCGATGCTGGCCCCTGGGATGTGGGGCCAGGCCATGGCTCCACTCGAGCTTGGATTCCCATGGGAAAATCCCCTTGACGCTGCTCCAACACCCCGGGGTGCAGCTCAGCACCCCTTAAGCCAGTGCCTGATGCCATCCTCAGGAGGGCTTTGCCTGTAGCCCCCCAGCCTGGGGCAGCTGGAGCCACTGCTGCCTGTGGGGACCCTCTGCTGTCACAGAGGGACCACCCCCACCAGCAGCACTGCCCCTCCAGCCCGGCCAGGCTGGACACCATCAGCCGGGATCTCTGCACATCCCTTGGGACCGAGCCCCTCAGCGCAGAGGTGGCAGGTCACAGGGAAAAGGATTTTGTCCCAGCTCTCCCCCGCCCAGCACAGCCTTGCCCGGCACGTCCCCCAGCGCATCCCCCGCTGCCTGGTGCAGATAACGCTGCTTACAGGGCACGAACGCGGGGAAGGAAACGAGCTTTTTCTTTTGGCAGTTGTCGTGGTGTTTTCCCGAGCTCCTCACTGCATTCAACAGATCAGCTCTGCTCCTTCTCTTCATCCTTCCATCCCTGCCCTCCTCCCCGAGCCCTGCCCGGGGCACACGGCCACTGCCGGTGACCGCCAGCCCTGACTCGTGCCACCCCCGAGCCACAGGTCACCTGCAGCGCGATGGCGATGGCAAAGGCGGTGACTCACCCGCAGCCTCTCCGTCGCAGCCGCCGCCGAAGGCAGCGGGCATCCCCCAGCGCCGGAGCAGCCCACGGAAAAATCACCCGGCTGGCAGAGCACGGCAAACTCATCACACCGAGGGGAGGAGGAGGAGGAGGAGGAGGAGGAGGAGGGCTGGCAGGGCTGCACCCGGGCAGGCAGTGGGAGAGTTCTCCGGTTTTTTCTCACGGTTGCCAACTTCCCCAGCGTGGCTCCCGACGCCTCAGATCCGCTCGCTCGGAGAGCGCCAAGGAGCGGGAGAACGCTCGGGAGAGGAAACCGACCCCGCGCCGGAGCGGGGCTCTGCCCGACCCAGGGGTGCCTCCGAGGGGTATCTCCGGCGCCGGGGAAGGGTCGTACCCACCACAGCCCCTCCGAGCTGGCAAGGGAAGCGCCTTCAGCCCTTCGCCGCTCTCCTGTCCCCCCTGCCCTGCCCTGCGGCGGCTCTGCGGGCGCTGCCCGCTGCGGCGGGGCGAGGGCAGCCCCCGCCGGCGGCTCGGCCGCGGTCACGGCCACCCACCCCTGCCCGCTGCCTCAACCCCTGCCAGCCCCCTCCGTCCGGCCGAGCCCCCCAGCTCCCCTCCCGGAGCCCTCGCGGGGCAGTGGTCACCTCTGGGGACAAAGGTGGCAGGTTGGGGACCGGGACAAGGGGTGCCCTCCGTGCCCCTGGCGGAGGCGAGGAGGGGGCAGCGCTCCGCAGTCCCCAACAATGAATAATGCGATGAGTGGGAGAGGGGGGAGCGCTGGGGGTTCCGGGCTGCAGCCCCCGCTGTCGCAGCCCCCCCAAAGCAAAAATAGAAGGAAAGGCGGAAAATTCGCCGGAGCGTTTTGGTGGAGGGGAGCGGCGAGGCTGCAGGAAGGGGGAGCGGGAGGCGCTCCAGCCCCGGGGGAAGGTGCGGGGGCACCGGGAGTCCCGGGGATGCTCCCCCCGCGCCGCCCGCACTTACCCGCGGGCAGTGCCAAGTTGGCGGCGCCGCCGGCCCCGTCTCCGCCCGGTGCCCGGTGCCGCGATCCGCCCCCGGCCCGGGGGCGCGGGCAGCCCGGGGGGGCCCTGCGGCGTGCGGCGGGGGCGGCCCCGGCCCCCCCAGCCCCGGCCCGGCCCGGGAGCCGAGCGAGCCGCAGCCGGGCGGGACCCGCCGCGCTCCGCGCACCGCAGCCGCGGCGAGGAGGAGGAGGAGGAGGAGGAAGAGGTGGAGAAGGGGGAGGAGGAGGGGGAAAAGGAGGAGGAGGAGGAGAGCCGGGGCTGGGGAAGTTTTGCATGAAGAGGAGCCGGGAAGCCCGCCGCCGGCTTTGCCAGCCTCTTAAAGCACTAGCGCAGCGCGGGGACCCCCGCCCCGGCGGACCCCTGGCTCCCGGAGGAAGGGTCTCCCCGCCAGGCTGCTGAGGGTCTCCGGCTCCCTGCAGCGACAGCCATCCTCAAATTCCCTTCTCCAGGTGGGAGCAGCTCCCGCAAGCAGCGAGGAGGGAGGATGCTGTCACCCCAAGCCGTAGCCCTTCTCCCTCCCAAAAATGCTGCCAAGCCCCCCCGCCCCGCGGAGCTCGGCTCCTGCCTCTCCTGCTTTCCCCATCAATCCCCCCCGCCGGCCCCGCGGCTCCGAGGAGCCCGCCGAGCGGTGTCGATTCATTAATCCAGAGAAAACACAACCCCCTGGTAATGGCCATTGACACGTTAAGTGCTGCGATCCATCACGGTAATGACACGGTGGTGATTGCTCGGTCACCGGAGCAATTAGGGCACACCCTGGCGCTCACCTGCGGGCATGCGGGGCTGCCGGAGCTCCCAGCCCCTCCTGGGGGTCCCATCCGCGCACACCGAGCGGGGTCTGGCTGTGGGGAGGGGGCTCTGCCTCCTCCCAGCACCAAAGAACCAAGCACGGACCACAAACCCACAATTCCAGCCTCATCTTCCCTCAGGGGTGATTTGTGTTTGTAACAGCGAAATCCCAGCCCTGGTGAGCATCAGCCAGGGCCCAGGCGGGCTGGTTGCCCTCGGAAAAGGCTCCTTTTCACCCAAATCCTGGTTAGGAGGGTGGAGAGGAGATTTGCCGAAGCACTCGGGATTGCCCAGCTCCAGTGCTGGGGTTTGAAAGAGCCCTGGCCTCCCCAGTGAGACGCAGCTCCTGAAAAGCTGCCCAGCCACCCTGCTGCCACTGGAACGTTCCATGCATCCAGGTGCTCACAGGATGCTGCCCAGAGCTGCAGAGCCGCCAGGCTGGTGCGGTGGCTTTGTTTACAGCAAGAACAAGAGTGGGGTTTGTTGTTACTCTGCTCCAGAGGGACAGAGTGGGGAGCACAGCCCCACCACCCCAGCCCCTGTGAGCATCCTCAGCCATGGCAGCGCTGATGCTGGGAATGGAAGCAAAAGGAAATCGATGGGGAGGGGACATGGAGACCAAGCCCCTGGGAGGACAGGACCCCCTGCCTGCCCCAAGCCAGGGCTGAGGGGACTCCAAACACCACAGGATAAGATAGGCATAAATCCCTTGCCAAAAGTAGCTTTTAGAGCAACCCTAAGGTCAAGGTCCCTGCTCCAAATCAGAAGCCCTCAGCTCCTGTGGATTTCTCAGGCAGGAGTTTGCCTTCAAGGAGAAACAATGGTGCTTTCCTCACAGCCTGGGGTCATGAGGACTCCAGGCCACCCTGCTCCGATCTTTCCAGGTCCCAAAGAATCTCTGGGGGAAGGTGTTTGGGATAAATTGTGAAGAATTTTGGCCGAAGCACCACCTGAGCTGCTCTGGCAGCTGGCTCATTGCTGCCCTGGCTCCCGAAGAAAATCATAACCCAACCCTCCCAAAACCATGGGAATCTGAATCCCAGGGATTGCAGGATGTTCTTCCCACCATGGCTGAGCTGGCAGTGCCTCTCTCCTCTCCAAGCCTCACGGCCTGCACGTCTCCCCTGCTCGCAGCCCTCTGCCAGCCAGAACCCAAAATACCAGCACAGCGCTCGTGTCACCACCGGGAACGTCAGAACCCAATTAACATTTGGAAATCCAGCCGAGGCTGACGATTCCCCCGGCACAACGGGAAAGGCCGCGGCGTGGGGCTGAGGATGGGAGACACCCCGGTGATTCCAGGGGTGCAGCTGGCCCGTGGGGTTACCCCGAGAGCAGCTCTGCAAACCCCACAAAGGTGCTGCCAGGGCTCCTGCTCAGTGCCGGGGTCAGAGCGGATCAAATCCTCCAGGAGAGTTCGATGCCATCAGCAAATGGACACGGAGAAGCCGGCCAGGATCGATCTCTGCTCTGCAGGCACCGAGCCAGAGGAGCTGAGCGAGTTCCTCGTCCCGAGGGCAGGGCTGGGGCCAGAGCCCATTCCCAGCTCCGTGCTCCTGCCCATCCAGGCTGCCCCAGCACCTCGGGGGCCCCAGCAGCCTTTCCCTGAACTCCCAAACTCACAGGAGGCTCTGGGTGCCCACAGCTGTCCCCAGGCTGGCACAGCTCTGGGCTCGCAGCTCCAGCCTCCCTCCAGCTGCCCTGGCCCCCAGCCAGCCAGGAAGGTCACCGTGTCCACTGCTGAGGCCACCAAGCGCCATCCAGGAGACACAACTGCTTGCAATTTGATTTTTTTTTTTTTTTTAATATAGGAAAACTTGAAACCGCATCTTATGGACTGGACATTCCGGCTTAGCTCTGCAAAAGGGCTTTGAATAATTTATGGCCGAGCCATCACCTCCTCCTTCCTCTCCATGGGTCACTCCTGTCAAAGAGATGGAGGCTCAGGAATCACACCCTGCCCTTTTCATCTGGGGGCTGCATTGCCAGTGCCTGCAATTGCCTTGGGTGTGAATTCCCTCCTGGTTAGAAGGGTGCAGAAAATAAATCTTTAATTCAAAGTGAAATATTAATAGAACTGTAATTAGCTGTAATATCTACACAATTAAAAAGCAGGAGGCCTGGCAAGAGCTATTTTCATGTGTATTTAAAGAAAAAAAGTTTGCAGGGTAAGGGGTGGGGGTGGCTGGGGATGATTTTTCCAATTGTCTGAGGGAGAAACGTGGCCGGGAGGAGCAGCAGCACAGGGACACAGGTCCTGCAGTGCTGGTGGAACAGGAAGCAGTAAAAGGACAGGTCAGAAGAAAAGAAAAGAGCAGAAGAGGGATTTGAGGAGGAAATAAAGAAAGGAGAGCTGTAATGACACTTTTGTCCTGCTCCTCAGGGATTTTGTAGCAAAGGGAAGATTTTCACTGACAGGCAGGGCTGAGCTGTAGCAAGAGGACAGGGATGGGAAAAGTCTCAGTGGAAGTTGGCAGGG
Organism: Chloebia gouldiae; assembly: GCA_003676055.1. Lineage (NCBI taxonomy): Eukaryota > Metazoa > Chordata > Aves > Passeriformes > Passeridae > Chloebia > Chloebia gouldiae. The sequence continues at coordinate 1,864,800 of QUSF01000065.1, read as the reverse complement.
AAGGAGTGGGGTGACACTGGCTCAGCCCCCACAGACATTTTTCTGCAGGAATTGCATGAGCTCCTTGCAAAAAGCCACCAGCTCACCTGAGCTGGGCAGTCACCGAAGGGACCAACAAAACCAACAGAATAATTCAGCTCAGCCCCTCCAAAACCACCTAAATAATAGGCCAAGGAGGGGGGAAAAAAAGCAGCCTTGGATTTTTTTTCCCCTGAAAAATAGACTCCCACACAGCCCCAGCACATGAAGGTGGGGAACAGATCTGGATCTTTCGAGAGCAGGAACGGCCCCGCCTGTGCTCGCACGGGCTTGACATTCACACATCGGTCCGTGCCTCTCTCGAGGAGTGGGGATAATGGGATGCCGAATGTCAGACCACTTAAATATATATAAAACTCATTATACGCCTCATGACTAACAGATCTTGATGGGGAAAGTTGCATTTTAAAGAAATGCGGGGAAAAAAAAAAAAGAAAAAGCCCATCCGGGCTTGCAGGGAGGAATTAGCAATGAACGAGGGATGATTCGGCTGCAGGCTGGGAGTGATGACAACTCCTCCTCCTCCTCCTCCTCCTCGTGAGGAAGGCTCCTGTGCCTGTGCCAGCTCCCTGGCAGCTCCCTGGCAGCCTTTCACCTACTTTGGGGGCTGTCAGCTCCCACCAGAAGCTTTTCTGCAGCCCAGGGTCCTGCCAGGCACCCACAGCCCCCCAGAGAAACCCCAGGTGATACCAAGGAACCAGCCCTGCTTCTCAGAGGCCACCAAGGGGACATTTCCTGAGCTTCTGAGCTTTTCCCCCGTGGCAGCAACGAGGGGATGGAGCTCACTGGGGAAAGCAATGCCTCTCTCTTGCCAAACCTCCTCTTGCTGCAGCCTCAGAGCCTCTTCTCGGGGGTTATTCCTCTTTTCTTGGGTGTATCCAGCCTAAAAATCCCCCTCTGCTCCTCCCTGCTGCGGTGACACGAGGACAAAGGGCCCGTGCCTGGCTAAGGGAGCCCGAAGTCGGGCAGCACCATCGTTCTTCTCCTCTCCAACACTTCCACCTAATGGCGAGAGAGCCGCTGATGAAACGTCCAGCCCAACCCAGGCTCACACGGGGACACCCCCAGGAGCAGAGCAGAGGCCAGCACAGCTCAGCACAGCCACGGACCCTGCCAGCCTCAGCCCCCAGTAAGGAAAAGCTGCTGCTTTGCCCCTGGACTGACCCCGTGAGGTGGTTCCAGCATCTCCAAACACGGGGATTTTTGTCAGCTCCGTGCTCTGGGCCGTGTCCTGCTTCCCCCTCCACTGCAGCTGCTGCTCCAGCATGGCAGCACTGGGAAGGAACAGGGGATTTGGGAGCCCTGGAGCCCAGCCCTGCATCCCCACTCTGCTGCTCACAGGAAAACACCAGGGCTGCTGCTGGATGTGCCCTCCAGTCTGATCCCCCCAGTGCCACTGGTGAGCTGCTCCCATCCCAGTTAGAAGCTGTTGCTTTATAGCAGAGGAGGGAAGGGCTCGGGCCCAGGGATGTGCTGAGTGGCCAGACGTCATTTTGGGCAGCGATTTCTCCAAATTTGGGGTTTAAACAATACAGAAACATGAAAAGCTGAGGCATAATGTTCTCCTGGAAATCCCTCGTCCTGCACCATCAGCAGCTTTTTGTGCTGATGCTTCAGAGAGAGCAGGACCTGCCCCCAAACCAGCAGCGGGGTCCCAGTGGTGCCACCCTGCTCCCATGGACCAACCTTCCTGTTCTGCCACCAGTTTTGTTTTTAAAGCCAGAAATGTCTCCCTGTCCCCAGTGCAAAGGTACAACCCCGTCCCTCAAACCTGGCACTGGGAAAGGAAAGAGGGACAGACAGCTCTGTCTGCATTTCCATCTAAGTGCAGGAGGGGTTTTTTTATCCACCCACAGGGATCATGGGCAGCTGGAAATGTTTTTTTTAAATCTCAAAAAAAAAAAGGGAGAATAGGGAAGGAGAGAGAACATTTGCTGGTAAAATTAACTGTGACGGCCAGGCAGCACACACTCCCTCTGCACCCACAGGACAATTAGAGGAAAATCTTTACACATTAACGAACATGGAAGGCAGGGATGGCATGGGAGACAACCCCCTCGTTTTTCCCAACCAGCCATGCTGGAGCAAGGTGGCAGCAGCACCTGGGATGCAGGACATGGGCAGGGGACGGGGCAGAAGGGAGAGGAGAGCAGCAGCACCAGCTCTGGTGAGGGACTGGGACTGGAAAGCCACGGGATGCTGGGTGGGCCCAGAGCCAAGCACCAGCATCTCCAGCACCCATCCAGGCATAAGGAGTTGGGGGAAAGCAGGGAAGGGCTCCATTCCTTGCTTGTCCCCTCCAGGTGTCCAGGGAAGCTGCTGTACCCTCCTCACACACCTCCAGAGTGGCACTGAGAACCCATCCCACACCCAACCCGTGCCAAACCTGCCCCGCTCACTCTGCACACACCAACCTGCTTTGCCGGAGAACAAACTGCCCCAAACTGGGATGGATTTGCAGCAGAGGCTCCTCCAGCACGCCCTGATTGTTGTTGTGGTGGGGAGAGAGGGGCACACCTTGCCCAGCACCCAGGGAAAAGCACCTGAGGTAAAACCCCGAGGTGCCAGCGCAGCCTCCAGCCCAGAGCCGACCCCGGCGAGCAGCACCCGTCTTCTCCTCCCAACTTCTCCATAATTCATGCAACAACCTCCTGAAAGAAATATCCTCCTCGGACATAAAATATTCATGGCCTCATCCTTGCAAGGAAACACTGTCTTCCTTGGAGTGCTACCAAGCAGCCGAGGGCAGCACGGATTTGCCTTTGCAGGAGTAATTATGTTGGTCATCGATCGGTGCCGCAGTGAGGGGCTGTGCTGGGAGGGGCCCCAGTGCTGGTGTGACCCCCCCATCCCCCTTCCCGTGCCAGAAAGTGGCTTTTGGGAAAGTCACAAAAGGGTTTAGGAGAGGGAGGAGGGATGCCACACTGTGCAGCAGCATCCCAAGAGGTTCCCCATGCTCGTGGCCGCATCTTTGCGCCAGCAAAGGCGTCCCAGGAGGGAGCAGCTCCCCCAGCACCGCCCTGGATCCCATCCAGACCCATCCCAGTCACACCCACACCCCTCACACACCACAGGCTCAGGCACCTGCCAGGAGACACCCCCCAAACCCCTCCAGTCCCCACAGCTCCTTTCTGCTCCCTGTTTGGTGCTGTCAGTCCTTCGGAGCTCCTTCCTATTTCCCTGCTTTTGCAGAGCTCAGCTCCACTTCACTGCACAATATTCAAAATCTTTATTATTGTAATTGGGATTTTTTTTTTTACCTTTTCTCTCTCCCACAGCTCCCTAAGCCCCAGGCAAAGGGTTCCAGAGGTTCTCCTGTGCACTGGAGACAGCACAGTCCAACAGATCCCTGTCCCTTGGGACAAGGGGAGATGGAAGCGAATGCATCACTCAGCTTCAAGGGGGCTCAGCGGTGAGGAAGAAGAGGAGGGGGCTGCGGGTGCCAGGGGCACAGAGCGCTCCAGCAGTGCTCTGGGAGATGATGTTTGAGGGGAGGGGGACTCAGCACGGGGTGGTGGTGAAAAACAATCCGGAGCAAGCTGTGCAGCCGGGATCAGGGCCAGCCAAGGGCAGGGCCAGGCCCCGCAGGAGCTCCAGCCCCGGGGACCCCCGGCTGCCGCAGACCCCAGCCCACGCTGGGTCCCAGAGCGGGGCTCAGCATCTCCAGCGAAGGCCAGCAGTGCCTTCCCGTGGAAGCTGCACTCACTGCAGCCCTGCAGCAGAACGGACCCGGCACGGGACATCCCTCCAGCCCTGAGGATGGGGAAAACGTGTCTGGAGCAATCCTTGTCCTAAATCCACACACACACACACGGCTGCGGTGGGCTGTCCCCTCCAGCCCCCGGGTGTGGCACAGCCCGAGCAAGCAGCTCCTGTGCATCACCTCGTGCAGCAGGTGAAACACAGGTTCCACCTCCACAGCCCCCTCAGGACCCTTCCCTAAATCTCCAGGGCAGATCCCTGCTCCAGCCGATGCTCCCCAAGCCTCTCCCACGGGTGCTGGGGAGCAGGGACCCTCCAAGAAGCCACATCCTTCTATTTAAGGGCGGCGTGGGTGCTGCTGGGGTGGGCTCGTTCGGGGATGTTCTCTCCCACCCCGCAGGGACTCTGGGACCGCTCGTCAGGGATGGGAACAGCGCTGTCCTCCTCCACCTCCGAGTCACGGGGAGCCGCCCCCCAGCCCGCAGCCGCCGTGTCGTGACGCTCCCCTCGAGGGGAGCCACGCGTGCGGCTCCGCTCCCACGCACGGAGGAGCAGTTGCCAAGGAAGCCGTTCCCCGGGCCCGGAGCCGGCTGGGAAGGTGGGTGACAGCCTGGCAAAGTCCCACCCGGCTGCTCTCGTGCTGGATTGGGAGTGTTATAAATGAAAATTTGTCCAGCCAAATTAAAATGAAAAAAAAAAAAATTTATTTTGCAATCAAATTCTATCTAGCCAGCCACAAGGAAAGAACAGAGCCGAGCCCGGGGTCGGCCCTGGGTGTGCAACAACGAGGTCAGCCTCAGCAGAGGTTTTCCTCTATGCCCACACCCCTCCATCCTGGCACAAGCGCTTTTTATAGGGAAAATTCCGCCTGAGGCCAAGATTTCGGCAGTCAGTCTTTTCTTCCATTCAGAGTCCATAGGTTAATGAGATTTTATTTTTTGGTGATGAGGAAGAACAATTCAGTGTCCGGAGTTGGTGAATCCCTTGATGAAATTTACGGGAAGGCTGCATTCACATGTATCTCCGAGGATTTCCATGATATCCATCCCGGGTCGTTCACGCAGTGATCGGCGCCTGGGGTGCCCCAGACACGGCCCATCTCCAGAGAGCCACATCCTTTTATGTGTAAATTGGGTTTCAACACACACCAGGTTTCTCCTGCGAGGGTGGGGGGGACTCCTAATACAAACGTGTATACTCCAACAAATATTCAATATCACATATATCATACTAGAAATGGCACGAATTATATCTACTACACATAACAGGGGGCACCAGGGCACGGCAGCATGGGACGAACACAACACCCTGCCCGTCAGTGAAGCCTTGGAGGTGGGGAAGGTGATTTTCCTGAGCAGGGACTGTGGGGATAACCACAGCCTGCTCCCCACCCCCGCGTGGGTTTGGGGGCAGGGAGGGCTGGGATGCTCAACCCCATGGTGCCTTCCAGCCTCACGGACTCCTCCTCCCAGCCCCTGAGCCCCTTGATGCCCCCACAGCCCCCCTGTCCCTGCCATTTGAAAGATGAGCCCCTGGCAGAGCCGGGCCAGGCACGGAGTAACCGGAGCCGGGAAGGAGCGGTGACCCCCGGCCCATCCCGTTATAGCCGGCCCTAATCCCGGCCCGGCGGGGTGTCACATTCCCCCGGGCACGGGAGAGAGCAGCAGGGACACGCCATGTGCCTGGGGGTCCCCTGACAGGGACAAACGCGCTGTCCCTGAGCTCCGGGGACAAAGCGAGCAGCACGTGGAGGGCTCAGCCCTGCAGCCAGGTCACCGGCACCCCCCGAATGTCCCTCCCCAGGGGACCAAACCCTCCCTACGGGCACTGGGGGAGGAGAGACGGGAACGCGCCTCAGCCCGGCCCGGCCCCACTTTGCCCCCAGCCCACCGTGCTGCTGCCGGGGAGGGATGCTGGGACTCATCCAGGGGCGGCGGGGGGAGGATGCGGAGCCCTCCCTCCATCCCGCTCCACAGCCGGAGCCTCTCCCCGTTAGGTGGCAGCAGGAAACCGCAGCGTTGGTTTTTCCGACCTAAATTATTCCATAATTCTGTGATTGTGGCTACGCGGGAGCTCGTCCCCCGCAGGAAAACCTGCCGGTTCCATGCGAGGCCGCTCCATCCCGCTCTGCCCTGCCGCCTCGGGTCATTCACCGGCCATTAGGTGACCCTCTGCCCGCCCTGACCCATCTCCTCCCAAAGCCCTTTGGTCAAACCCCCAGGCCATGGAGGGGACGCGAGCAGGGCCGCTCGGCTCCCGCTCCCTCCCTTTCACCGGCTTGGCCCCATTCCCCGTCCCGTCACCTCCGGCATCGCCTCCCGTTGCCATTCCCCCTCCTCCGTGTCAGCCCGGGCCCGCTGCGCTCCGGAGCCGGGACTGTGCCAGCAGCTGAGTCACCCCGGTGACCGGCACCTGAGTCACCGGGACCAGGGAAGTCCTCCCCCGGTCCTCGGTGCTTTTCCAACCGGAGCTGAGTAAACGGGAAAGTGACAAGGAATTTGGCTGGGAAAAGTGTTTTCTTGGAGCCCCTGGTGCGTCCCCTTTGCCACAGTGGACTCAGCTGGCCAGGGAGTGGAGGACTCCTTCCCTATCATACTGAGAGATTCCAGGGCATGGAGGAGCTAGGAAAGGCTGGGAAAAGCAGGACAAACATCCCTGTCCTTGCGCCGCGTGTCCTCCAGCCCCCTGCAAGAGCCCCGCAGTGCATCCCCCGACCCCTCCTTGGATGCTGCCGGCAGCCACTACGTCCTTCGCTGCCCTGGTAAGATTTGATGTGTAATAAAATATCTTGATTAAAAAAATACCAGGCGGCCAGACCCCACTGCGAGCCCGCCAGAGAGCCCTCGATTAATGACCCCTCGCATTCCCCTCCACCGCGTCCCCGTTAATGATTTACAGCGGCTCCTCCCCGGCCTGTCCCCTCCCTCCCTCCTCCCCCACCATCGGCACCCCCAGGCCACAGCAGAGGGGAAGGGGCTCCAGAGAGCGCCCGCAGGGATTTTATCCCCCCTGGCACATTCCCTGCGTGTGGCGGACACCAGGGGTGAGGAAGTTGCCACCATCCCCAGCGTGGCTCAGCCACATCCTTGCACAGGGGGACGGCACAAGGCTCCATTCCTGGCGCTTCCCCGCTTCCTGCCACGCGGGACCCCGCAGGGCTGGCAGCCTCCCCGCACCCACCTGAGCCCCGGCACGCTCGGTGCTCATGTGCGGGAGCGTGGGGGGAGCCGGGAGCGGGGCCAGGGCTGCCCCCCCGCAGCAGCCCCAGGCTTTGTGCTCCCGGCAGGCAGCCCCGAGGAGGTTTCATGTTACTGGGAAACTGGGATGGCGGGATGTTCCCGGGGCAGCCCCGCAGACAAAAGGCCATTGTGCAGCCGCGCAGCGATGGCTGCAGCCCCGGAGCATCCCGCTCCTTGCCAGAGCCAGCAGCCACCCAAGGCCCAGGAGGTGGCACAGCCGGTGTTGGACCCGTCAGGGGCCCGAGCAGCTCCCCAAAACTCATGGGATGCTCCAGCATAGAGTGCCCAAACCGGAGCACCCCACAAACGACCCCTTGCCCATCCCCATCCCACCAGCAGCAGCATTCAAAACGCACCCTCTCCATCCCGCGGGACAGGAGTGGCACTAAACCAGACCCTGCTGGCACCGAGGAGGGGTGACGGGCAGGGACATGTGCCCACAGGTCAGGACGTGCAGGTGAGGGGTGGCTGAGCCTGAGCCGCTTTCCAGCCCCACCGGCTGATCCTGCTCGCCCTGCGGCCGCCATGGATCAGCCTGTGCTGTCTCAGGATCATCAGGGTACAGGGAGTTATTTATGTGCATTTCCCTGTGCGGGGGCTGTGCTTATTGCAGCCCCAAGCACCCCGGAGCCCAGGGCAGGGGGAGCACCTCCAAGTCTTTCTCCTGCTCCCACCACCACCAAATTCTCCTCTGATCCCCAGCTCCCGCAGCCCTGTCCCCACCACGCCCCACTAACGGCTGCTCCAGGTGACAAACACACCCGCTCGTAATTAGCCAGGTGGCCCTTCTAATCACCCGACAACCTGAGCTGACTCAGAGGATCGGGTTTCCCGTTTCCCAGGGAAATTAGCAGGAATTAGGCGCCCAAATCCCAAGCGCAGCTTTGCGGGGCTCGGTGGCAGTGCCAGGACAAGATGTGTGCCACTCAGGCCCACCCTCTGGTCTCCCACGTCCCCCCTGGGTGCTTTTTGGGACACCCAATCAGCGGTTCTGAGGAGCCCAAAAAGCTGCGGGTGATTTCAAGCACCTTTTTTTTTCAGGGCACTTTCCAGAGGCGCAGCTTTTCCCAAGAACTGGGCACCCGTTTCACCATCTGTTCTCTTCCCGGGCCTGAAATATTGGCTAAATAAATGTAGATACGAAATAATTCATGCGTGCACCCCCCATTTTGCAGCTCTTGCACCCCACGGAGCTGGCCTGGGGCTGCGTCCTGCAAACCCGGGCTCAAATCGGTGCTTTAAGCCTGTAAATTATCAGGTGATTTAGGAATTTGTCCGCAGAATGGAGCTGCAGGAAAACGCTGCCCTGGTGAGAGCTTAATCTGCTCCAAGGGTGACAAGGAGGAAGGAGCCATTTAATCAAATTAACAGGCCTGTTTTAGGGTGGGTCCGGGGCTCTTTGGCCACATGGGGCTTCCTCAATGGGGCCATCGGGGAAACAAAGCCGGGAGGGGAAACAAAGGCCACGTCCCTGTCCCTGTCCTCCCGCGCCATGGCCGGCCAGCCCTGTGAGCAGCCGGACCGGGACATCCCTGCTCGCGTCCCGGAGGGGCTCCCAGCTCCTTGGACCCGCCGGGACACCGGCTCCGTGCGATGCCACCCCGGCACGGCACAGGCTCCTCCGCCGTGCCCCGCGTTGGGCTCAGCTGCGAGGTGGGGGGATAATAAATCATTTGTTTCCCTGTTTCCAGCCATTTTCGGCTTCTTCTCTGGCTGCAGAACTCAACCGCGGGATGGGGGAGTTTGCCCAGTCCTGCTCCCAAACCCACTCAGCCGCGAGCCGTAAATCAGGAACCCAACTGCAGAAACAAAAGTGAAAATGTTCTTCTGGGACTGCAGCCCTGCGCTCTGCTCCAGCCCAGGTTTTTTGCCATTTTGCCCTCCTTGCACGTGGCTGTGTGCCTGTACCTGGCTGCTAGGCCATCTCCCCACCTCTCTCTAGTTCTGGGGCACCCCTGCAGTTCTGTTTTTCTTTAAAGACCAAGTGGACACTCCACGGGTGAACTCGGTGTGGGGAGACTCCAGCGTGGGCTCGGAGAGTGGGAAGCTGCTGAAACTTTGAGGGATTAAAGCAGAGCAGCCCCGGTCGTTTGCAGAACTCGGCTGCTGCCATTCACTGGCGCTGCACAGTAAATAACGAGGGATATTAATAACAATGAGCCTCTGCCAGCACACAAACCAAGTTCCTCATTGGGCTCACGGCAGCGTTGGGGTAAAAGGCACCCTGACATATTCAAACCCAGGCAGGGCTGCCTGCAGGTGGGGAAACACTAATTTTAGCCCCCAAAAAAAAAGGTTCTGCAAACAACTCCTGGCTGGACACAAGGCCCTGGCATGGGGGAGACCCACCAGAGCTTGGATCAGGAGGTGCACAGGGTGCAGGCAGGGTGTTTGGGAACAGGAAGCCTCTTGCAGGAGGGTTCGCCCCCATCTTTGCTTTCATTTTTTAATTGTCAGAAAGGGTCACTGCTCCGATTGTGTTTTAGGCAGAGGAATTTGCAGGGGATTTGAAAAATCCAAATAACAATTAGCAGAAACAAGTGCCCCAAGCCTGGCTGGGTTTGATTTGTTTTTCTTCACAAACATTCCCTGCTAGAGCAGTTTTGCACAGGCAGATGTTGATACTTTCACATTTCGTCTTCTTAAGGGTCTCCCTTTTTAAAAATCTTTTTATTAAAAACTTTTCTGAAACTTAAGTCCAGCAGTCTGAAGTTCAGATCCTCACTTCAGAGTTCAACCCTTAGAGTCAGGATGGTCAAAAGCACCTAAATCAGTTTCCATTACATTTGTTACTGTTGTTTGCACAGGAGTTTGCAGAAACTTCACACAATGGGATACTGAGCTCTGGATTTCCTGGTATCCCATCAAGGAAAACCACCACAAGGCCCCAAATGCTCAACTTGTGTTAGAAACACTGCCCTGACACAGGGGGGACCTGGGTTTTGGGGCACCTCACCCGAGAACTGATCTCAGCTGACTCTACACTGACCCAAACCACTTCCAAACCGACCAGAGGAATTCTGAACAAAGCTTTTCACTGCACACTGAGCCCAGCACCTGCCAAAAGCCCAGGAGAGCCCCCAAACCCCACTGTGCACGGAGCAGAACCTGCTCCCACACCAGCCTCCCCTTTCGGCAGTGGTGCTGCAGTAACACATTAAATTAACATCACAGCACCATCCAGGCGGCCCTGGGAGCCCCGGGGAGGGAGCCCCCACTGCTGCTGCCTCCACGCGGGGACCAGAAGCTTTTGTGGGGAGTTGACCTGGTGAGGAGGCAGCAAACAGAAAGAGCATCGCGCTCTGGCCATCGGCACATGGCGATTGCCCCCACGGGGACACCAAACCCCCCCACGCCAGCCCAAAATACGGAAAGGGGAGAGCCACGCGTGTGGCTATCACGATGGAAGGGGGGGGGGGTTCACCCATAGTGGGGTCACCCAGCCGGGGGTAGCCGCCACCACGGCCCCAACCGGGAGCATTCCCAGAGGATGCGGGTATCTCCATCCTCTCCGGCCGCCCCTCCACCCGCCCGCGGGGGGACGCGGGGCCGGGCCGGGCCGGGGGCGCAGCCGCCGCCGCAGCCCTTTGAACGGCCCTATCGCTCCCGGCCGCGCCGCCCCGCGCCGCCCCCGCCGTGATGCGGCCCCGGCTCCGCCTCCCCCGCTCCGCCGGCGCTGGGAGCTCCCTTCGCCTGTTTGCCCTTATTTAATTTCGAGTGTGATTTTGCTATTTTTAGCAGCTGGATCCCCTCCAGTAAGGCTAGGAGCTCGCTCCGGTTTTTTTTTTTTTTTTTTTTCCCCCCCCCCCCCCCCCTTCCCCCCCCCCCCTTTTTTTTTTTTTTCCCCCCCCGTTCCCTTGCAAATGATTTTGACCCAGCTTCCTTCCCCCTGGCGCAATTTTTTTTTTTTTTCTCTCGCTCTCTTTATTATTTATATAAATACGCGGGGCCTGGCGGGGCCGGTGGATGCGGGGCTGAGCCGCAGCCTCTCTCTTCTCCTTGCAGATCCGCAGTCGGCGCGGGCGGGGGGTCCCTTCGCTCCGCAACACAGACCCGCCGGGAAAAACAAAACCATCAAACCGGCCCCAAAAGCCACGGCGAACGCCCGGCTCCGCGATCAAGCTGACTGTGAGTGCCACCTTCCTCTTCCTTCTGCTGCGGGGGGCCGGGGCTTCGCTTCCCCTCGCCGCATGCGGAGCACGGTCGGCGTGTCGGGCTTTGCAGGGACGCGGCCGCATGCGGCCGGCCGAGCTTGGCTTTATTATCGGTATTAATTATTGTTAATAGCAGCGTGGTGCACCTGGCGGGCCGCGGCGGAGCCGGGGGTGAGGGTGGGGGGGACACAACGGGCGGGGGTCCCACCGCAGAGCGACTTTGCTCCACTTACGGGGCGCCGTGCAAGGTGCGTGGGGGCCACGGGCGTGGGGCCGGTGCGAGGCCGGGCCCGGCTCTCGGGGAACGCGCCCCACGCGGGTGGGGGCGAAGTTGCGGGGGTGGGGGCTCCCCCCCCCCCCCCCCCCCCCCCGCCCCGCAGCCCGCCTGCAGCGCCGGCTCCACGAGGGGTTTTATTACACACACACCCCCCCACACACACACCCAGGACAGGGGGCTTCACAAAGCCCTGATGGTGCCCTTCCTGCCTCTTTTCTTTCTCCTCCACCTCCCTCCTTCCTTTCCTTTATCACTTCCTTTTATTATGCATCCCAGGAAGGAAGGGGGGGACTTTCCTCAATGGCAGCCCCGGGGTGGGGTTCAGAGCAGCCCCACGGCGGGTCTGTGCTGAGGAGGAGCCCGCACATCCCTCCCGGCCCGCACCCCTGCCCAACAGGCTCTTCAACTTCTGCTCCACGATTCCTTCCCCTCCTCCTTCCCCATCCCTCTGCCAGGAGGTGCGGCTGGGATCCTTCTCCAGCTGCCATCAGGCTGGATTTTCTGGGCGTGAAGAGCTTTTATTTTTTTTTTTTTTTAATATATATATTTTTTTTTTAAGATCTAAGCCCCCGCCTATCTCCCCGCTTCTCCTGGGCCGGTTTGTTTAATCTAAGAGTAGGTGGCAGGAGCGAGGGATTTATGGGGTTATCAGCACAGAGCAGCGTAAGCCAGCGCAGGCGGCTGGGAAAGCAGGACCAGGCCCAAGAGCAGGCGGGAGCATCGCTCCGAGGGGACAGGTTGGTCCTTGTGCAACCCAGAGGTGGCTGCTGTGGAGCAGAGGGAGCAGTGAGGCTGGCGGGGAGGAGGCCCCGGAGGCTCAGCATCCATAGGGATGGAGAGAGGAGGAGGTTTGCTTCCCCCAGCTCCCTCAATCGAGAGGCAGATGTGGCCCCTCCACCTCCAAACCGTGCAGAGATGCTCCCCCCGCCCCCGGCCAGCCCGGCAGCCCCTGCCCGCGTCCCCCACTGATTCCTCCCTGCCTGGAAAGGTTTCTCCCTCAGCTGCTTCCTCTCCTCCATGGCAACCCAGCTGCTCCCTCCCTCCCTCCATGGCTCTGATGGCGTGTGAGCAGGGCCGGAGCTGCTCCCGCCATGTGCCCGGCCTGGTCCCAGGGGCTCGGAGCACAGCGGGGCCGGGCAGGTGCTGCCGAGCCGGGGGCACTGCGGGGAGCTGGGGCCGCCCTGGGGAACGGGGCCTGGCTGGGAAGGTGCTGGCATGGCAGAGAAGCATCCCCCATTTCCAGCATCCTCCTTCCCAATCCCCTCTGCCAGAGCCCCCGGAGTCCCCTCAGCTCTGGAGCCCCTGCGGAGAGCTCTGAGGTGCTGGAGGAGAGGGGGTGGGATGAGGAGGGATTGGGGGGTGGGATGAGGAGGGATTGGGGGGTGGGATGTGCACGTGCTTTCCCCAGCACCAACAACTTTGCAGCAGCTGCTTTGGGGGGAAGGGCAGGCACCCCCGTCCCATGGAGGGTCCCCTTGGCATTCCCAGCTGGAGCTGCTGTGGGGTCTGGTCGCCCCTCCAGAGGAGGAGAGCCCAGCAGGGTGGGGGCCATGCTGGGCCCATCTGTTTCCAGCTGCAGGAGGGGGCACGGAGCAGCTCGAGGCTGTGCTGCCTCTGACAGAGATTGACTTAAAAAGAGACAAAACCCTGTCCCAGCCCTACCAGCAGCCGGCCCTTTGCTGGCCTAAATCTAAACCATACTTATTTTTTTTCCTAAGAGACTCCTTGAAGGGCTCTGGGATGCTGTGAGTAATATTTTCGGGGTGTTTACACTACAGCATGGTTTCTGTCTCCCAAAAAAAAAAAAAAAGACTCTGAGGGTGGTTTTTGTTGTTGTTGTTCTGCACTCATGAGTCACTTCCAGAGGGGAGCAGGAGCTGACGCCTGTTTTTTGAAAAGGCTCAGAGGTCTGAGAGTGGCTCCTCAGGCTGCATGTCCTGCCCACACCCTCCCCAGTGAGGCTCAGTGTCCCGGGGGGCTCAGCACCCTCTGCCCCCACAGCCCTGCTATCCCAGCTGCTCCAACACCATCAAACTGGGACCAGTTCCTCAAAACTGAGCAATATTATCCCAGAGGTAGGAAGGTGCCTCCATCAGCGCACACAGACTGGGCACACAGCCTCGGAGCTGCCTCTGTTCCTGCTGGGAAGCCTCACATCCCCCCCCTGGGCAGGTGTCCCCAGCGTGGCCATGGTCACCCCACCTGTGGGGTCACCGTGAGCAGCAGGGCTGTGGCAGCAATCCTGCTCCTTCCCGAGTCCATCCTGGGCTGGCAGCCGGGCACGGAGCCACCCCCACGGCTCTGGAAAAGCAGGTTTTCCCTGTGCCCCTGGGAAGCAGCGAGGTGGAGAGGGGAAGATGGAGCCTTTTCCTTGGTGGAATTGCTCCAAGAGCGAGGGAGAGCTGCCCAGCCCTTTGGACATGCACAGGGGAGGTGACAACCCAGCTTCCTCAGGTCAAGGGCCTGTCCCTACCCCCAGCTAGGCAGGAACAGGGGCAGGGGTGCAGCAGTGCCAAGGGTGGGGTGGGGAGCAGGGCTGTGGGACTCTGAGCCCCACTCCAGGGCCCTGGCACCCCCCTGGGGACGCCCAAGGTGCCCAGTGCCACCACTCACCCTGCCTCAAGTCACCGGTACCAGCAGCACATCGGGGATTTCAGATTAAATGTGGAGCCACTCTCCTCTCCTTGAGGCGAGGGGCTGGGCTCTGCAGGATGGGCTGGCCAAGCTGCTGCTCCCCAAACGCCTGAGGGGACCCCAGGAGTGGCTGCTCCTGCAGGGTGGCCGTGCCACGGGCTCGGGGCACTGCCCTGCAGCCAGCGCATTTTGCTCCCCAGCCGGTGCCAGGAGCACGCAGGGGGCATCTCCTGCCCCAGGGTGAGGGCTGGGGGATGTCAGGGCTGGCATGGCGAGCCAGACTGACCTTCCTCCCTCCCACTCCTCCTCACCCCGCTGGGACAGACGATGAGTGAATCCAGCGCCAAATCCAGCCAGCCCCTGGCCTCCAAAGGGGAGAAAGACGTGTCGGAGAAGAGGGGCCGAGGGCGGCCTAGGAAGAAGCCGCAGGTACATGGGGTCCCCTCTGAGAAAGGGGGGGCTTGAGCAACCCCAGGGTCTGGGGCAGCAGGAAATCCCCCCACACCTACACCCCAGGCTGGGGACACCCCCAGTGCAGCCCCATTGCCCCTTTGGGCAGCACCTCCCCAGGGCTCACCAGCAGCAAGACCTTCCTGGGGGTCTGCAGAGCCCCCCCAGAGCTCCCGGCCCCGGCTGGGGGCTCTCCTGCCCCTCCCCAGGCCCTGCTGAACCTGCCTTTGCAGACAGGCTAATTAAAGCCCCATTAGCAAAAGCTGCTCAGAGAGATAAGATGCTGCTGAAGACTTTATAGTACCAAACCCCCTCAGCCCCCCCCCGCCCCGAGGCAGGTGGGGTTTGTGCACATGGTTTTCCTGCAGAAAAGGTGATTTGTGGCTTCCCCAACACTTCCTCGGCTGCAGCACCAGCAAGGAGCAGGGTCTGGGCTGTGGGGACCTTCCAGCTGGGCTGAGTGGGTGATGCTGGGGGTGGAAAAGGTCACACAGGAGCTGAAGGACACACAGGAGCCTGTGCCTGGCGTCTGATCGCCAATCCCAGTGTGACCAGTGCTCCCAGTACCACACGGGAGCATCCCTGCCCTGGCAGGGTCTGCTGGGGACAATGGGACTCCCAGGCTGGACTGGAAGCCACTCTGGGCATGCAAACCCCCCATAATCTCCCTCCAGCAGGAGCCCAGCGAGGCCCCGACCCCCAAGAGACCCCGTGGACGGCCGAAGGGCAGTAAAAACAAGGCCACCACAAAGGGCAGGGTAGGTACTGGGGATGGGGCTGCTCCTGGTTCCACAGGTCTGGTTTGAGCTCAATTATGGACAATTCAGGGCAGATCTGCCTCAGAGGTGGGGATGGGGGGAGGAATCTGGCCCAGGGAGGGTGGGGGAGCTGGGGGCCGTGTGTCAGCACCAGGACACCACCCGAGATCAACCTGTTTGCAAAACGTGCGACTCACATCCTGCACCCACCTCGTGACTCACAGGGCATCCAGGGGGGCTCAGGGGGCTGGCAGCACCACCCCAGGAGATGCCACTGGGGTGATAAATCCGGCAGTCCTGGTGGGAGGAAGGGGAACACCGCCCACCCCCACCAGCATCCTGTGGAGACAGCCTGACCAAAATGCCTTTTTTGTTGTCCTGGCTCAGAAAGCTGCAGTCACGCCAGGGAGGAAACCTCGAGGGCGACCCAAAAAATCGGTGAGCGGGCTTTTCCTTTCCCCATCCACCCTGGCAGGGTGCTGGGCACTCTGGGGGCACAGCAGCTCCCCAGAGAGCCCCGTGAGTGCGGGGTGGAGGCTGTCGGGTTGCAGGCGCTCAGAGCAGTTGAGCGAGTAGGACACGGCACTGGGTGGGCTCTGAAACCTCTAGAGGTGGGGTTTGAAGAATCCTGCCCACCCCACCTCCCCGTGGGCTCAAGAGCAGCCTGGCTGGCTGGTCCTGCCCTGGGGACATGCTGGCACACGCCTGCCCACAGCATTCCTTCCTTCCCTGAGCTTCCCCTCCTCCATTCCATTTTTCCTCCTTTTCCCCCTCTGTTGGCAGCTCAGGCGGGGTACCCGGACAGTTTCATCTCCCCTGCCTGTGGCAGATTTTGCTCCTTTTCCCACTGAAATTCCTCGCAGAGCCGAGGGGTTGAGGCCAGCCAGGGCTGCAAACCGGAGGTGCCATCCTGCCGGTGTCACCGTGCTGGGGGCTCTGTGGGGACCCCCGGAGCAGGGGGGCTGTGGGAGGCGCCTGTGCCGTGCCAGGACTCGCTGTCCCACTCTGGCAGGCGCGGTGGCGTTTTTGTGAATGGAGCGGGAGGAAGCGGGGGCCGGCGTGACTCAGGCTGCCTCAGCCCTGAGTCAGCGCCGCGTGCGGGGTCACGGCCGCCCGCCCCGGCTGGGGGCTGTGCGGGGACACCGGGGCTGGACACGGACAGCCGTGGTTGCCACCACCCCCCCCACCCTCGGTGGCCACTGGGGACCCGGCTCCAGAGGTGTTGGTGGGGCTGTGGTCTCCCCTCCTCATTTCTCACCTGGGATTTCACCTCCAAGCTGGAGTCAGGGCCGCTCCTTGAACCCAGGACGGGGCTGTACCTCAGTTTCCCTCGCTGCACAAGGGGTGTGATGTGCCTGGCCAGCCCTTGGTGCGGGGGCAGCGGAGTGGGGCTGCGCTCCCTGACACCCCCCCCGGCCACCCTCCCTTGCCTTGCAGCAGCAGGACGAGGAGGAGGTGAACATTTCCCAGGAGTCATCCGAGGAGGAGCAGTGACACCTCCCGAACCCGGCGCTACCTCATCGCCCGACGGCCCCGCAGCGGCCGGGGGAGAGGGGTGGGGAGAGACCCACTGTGCCGCCCTGGCTTCCTCCTCCTCCTCCCTCCTCTGCTCCCTCCTCACCCTCAAACAACGGCAGCACTGGAAAATGGCCCAACCCGGGCGGCCCCCGCAGCCCCCGCCCGGGGGGGGCACCTGCCCCAGCTCCCCCTCCCCAGCCCTGGGCTTTGGGGCCGCCCCATGGAAAGGGGGATCACGGCAGAGAGCCGGGGCGGGCACCCCCCACCTCCGCTGCCCCCCGTGCAGTGATCTCACCCTGCCAAAGTGGGGCTGGCCGCCCCCCCCAGCACTGGGCTCTGCCCTGGGGCCTCTGCAGGGAAGAGATGGGGGGGCAGTGAAGGTGAGACCCCCCCCAAAATGCATTAGACCTTTGCTCTGGCCTGCTGCTACCCTGGGCAGCCCCCTTCGTCCCCCCAGCCCTGGGTGACTGCACTGTGTGCGGGAGCAGCTCCCGCGGCGCTGCCGGGGCCCGGTGCCCATCCCCGGGGTGCCCACGCCCAGGGGTGCCAGTCCCCAGGGGTGCCCGAGCACGGCTGGCTCAGGGCAGCCCTCTCCTCATAGGTTCTGGTATATATATTTTTTTTGGTTTAGTACTTTTTTTTTTTCCTTTCATTCACAACTACCTCTGGATATTTAAGTTCCACTCTCTGAACTCACAGACGTGCTGCTGCGCTGCCAGGGCACTGTGGGCTTGGTGGTTCCTGTTTTCGGAGTGTTGCTGGGGGCTGTGGGGTATTTTTTTTTTTTCCCTCCTTTTTTTTGGGCTTCATTTTTCTTTTTTTTTTAATTGTTATTTTGAGGTCTAGTTTGCTCTGCTGCTTCAAGGGATCGAGGCTGGCAGGGCAGAGGTGTGGAGGGACCATGGGATGCTCCCCCTTCCCCTCTGCCCCGGCACGACGGCTGCAGCGGGACCGGAGGTCGGTGCCGGGCGGCCCCGGCGGGAGAGAATTGGGGTTTGGTTTGGGGTTTTTTTTGGTTCACTGTTAACGACCTTTTGGGTTCCTATTTGCAGTTACTTGAATAAAACATTTTATGGATGTTTGTGCCGCCTCTGTCCCGGGCCCCGGGTGGGTGGGGCAGGGCTGGCTCCTCCTGGGGCGTCTCCTCCACAGGGACATCCAGCCATCCACGGGGATGAGCTGCCGATGGAAACACAAACAGGCGAAGCCCTGCTGCCCCCCAAACTCCCGCCCAAGGCCAGGAACCCCCAGCCCCACTCGGAGCCTAGGCAGAGACGCGTTTATTCACCCCATCTTCCCCCAGGCATCCCGTGCCAGCAGAGCCTGCTGCTCCCTGCCAGTCTGCCAGCCCCAGTGGGCCCTCCTGGGCTTTCCAAGGGGCTGCTGGAGCAGTTCAAGCAAAAAAAAAAAGGCAAAACCAGGCATGAGGTAGGAGATGTCCCATCCTGGTCAGTGCTCAGAGGTGCAGGCAGCAGCTGTGGCATCGTGGCACCACCGCGGGCACGTCCTGCCCCTTCTGGCTGATGGAACCAGTGCTGCTGCCCCATCCTCCTCCCCTCCCGCGGGCAGGATCCCGTCCCGGTGCTCCAGGCAGAGTCAGGCCCTCCAGTCCCTGCGAGGGGGCCAAGGGGATGAGGAACCCCTCGAGCCAGGCACCACCTGCAACACAAAGGGACACACCTGCAGCCCAGGGCACCGTGGCGGGTGGGGAAGGCGCTGCCCACGCAGCCCAACCCTCCCAAAAACGTCTGGATTACATCCAAAGCCCAACTCCCTTGGAGGTTTCTCCCGACCTTAATGACTCCATGATTGCCAGAGCTCCCTCGGGACAAGCACCTCACTTGCTGCTTCAATTTTTTCATGGAAAAACCGGATACAATTCCCAGCACAGCGACCCACCTGAGCCTCCTCGGCCTCCACCAGCAGCTCCTGCTCGGACTCGGGCGGTTCCTCAGCCGGGTCGTAGCTGTACATGGGCAGCAGCCGGTGCCGCAGCCGCTCGGACCTGCCGGGGGTCGCTGGTGAGTGCTGACCCCGCAGCCCCCCGCCGCCCCCAGCCCCGCGGCCCCGCTCACCTGCGCTTCTTCTTCACGTACATCACCTGCGGGGAAAAGCATCAGCGGCGCGCTGGGCTCGGTGCCCCCCGGTGCCCCCCGCCCGCCCACTCACCGCGGCCAGGAGGGCGCCGAGGAGGGTGAGGAGGAGGAAGGGCCCCAGCACGGAGCCCACCAGCGAGTCCCCCGCCGCGCCCGGGGCCGTGGGGGCCGTGGCGTTGCTCATGGCCCAGCGGCGGCTCCTGCCCGCATCGGGGGGCCGCGCCTGTCCGGCCCCACGGACGGGAGCTCTGCAAGCCACAGGCGGCCTTGGCAATGACCCCCACCCCGGGAATTCACTGCCCGGGAATGACCCCCACCCCCGGAATTCACCGCCAGGGAATGACCCCCACCCCTGGAATTCACCGCCAGGGAATGACGCCCACCCCGGGAATTCACCGCCAGGGAATGACCCCCCCCTACCCCTGGAATGACCCCCACCCCGGGAATTAATCGCCAGGGAATAACCCCCTTCCCCGGGAATGACCCCCTACCCCGGGAATGACCCCCACCCCGGGAATTCACCGCCCGGG